>PVHY01000719.1:0-200531 GCA_004024945.1 Uropsilus gracilis | reverse complement strand
AACTATTCCAACTATTATATTCTGTAGTCATAGCTACCAAATGTAAATCTGATGGGCCATGTAGTACTTTTTCAATTCAAATTACAATGTTATGTAATACTATTTTACATTCAAGGGTGTTTGGGGGCTCCTTTATAGGAACACCATTAATGTCACTCCATGAAAAATGGAAATAAAACTATATGGCAGTTTTCTATAAACAAAAGAGCAGCAAACATGTTTCTCAGGGCTTTATTATCCCAAAAGAAAATAATCACAGACCAGTCATGTGGTTACATTAACCATGGAAAACTTGTCAGTAGTGAGCGACCCTACCCTCATCATCCAATGCTTATTTATAAGAAATGAGCAAATGGAATCTCTATGTGACTGTCTAAAAAAGGGAGCTCTCTGGCAGTGCTGATTTGATTAACTCAGGCTGGCAGAGCTAGTCTCGCTTAATTTATCAAAAGTAGGCATGTAGAGCGTCTGGAACAACTGGATTTTTTTTTTTTTTTTTTGAGACTAGGTCTCACTATTTTTGCGTGTGGAAATGCAGGCTCACGATTCCTGGGATACCACAGACTCAAGCAATCCTTAGCCTCAGCTTCCCAGGTAGTTGGGATTACAGGCGCACACCACTATGCCCAGCTATATTTTTTTTGGAACTAGGTCTTGCTATGTGCACCCCGCAGGACTTGAATTGTGATCCCTGGTCCCTGCGGTGGCTTCCTAGGCTGCCGTTTACAGGCATGCACCACTATGCCCGGCATGGAACAACTGGATTTATCCCATGTCAACTATGATAAGCCTGTTTCCTTTGTCAATGTGCATATCTACTCCTGTAAAGTATTTACATAGGTGTCCAGGTATTATCACTTTTAAACAAAAAATTGAAAAATAAATTTAACAATAGAATATGTATTTCATAAAGGCGTAATTAAAAACATGCATCTGCATATGGAGAAATGTGTAGTAGTTTATCAATTTTGAAAAAATATAAAACATGGTAAATTCCCAATTTAATTAAATAGCATTTAAAAGAAGATATCAACTTTCAACTTTTATGGTATGAAATAATTTGGGGTGATTTATAATGATCACATTGTGCTTTCATTAAGCAGTATCTGAAACTAGTGTATAGAATTTTCTTTAATAGTGTATAGATATTTCTTTAATATCAAATATACAAAATTTAATCCTTCTTCTGACATTGAGCTTACCATGTTACAAAGCTTCCTTTTCATCAGCAGCAAAATAGAGATAACAGCATTACCTGTTGAGACTGTTTCCTTCACTAACACCAGCCTCTTTGAATAAAAACTAAGCAAGGGATTCTAAATTCATTTCTTTCATTTAGGCTGTGTTTATCTTGGTCAATTTTTACCTTGAGTCATATTCTAGAACTTCTGGTTCCTCATAATCAATGATCATTAAGGGAAGAAAAAAAATATTGCCCAGGGAAATTGAAAACTCATGCAATAAAAGTAGCAGACAATAATGTAGGATTTAACTTAAAGAACTTCATCTCAAATTCTGATAGGCAACTTACTAAATCATATTCTATTTTTTTTAATTTGCAATATAGGTTGATAACAACAAGCCCACATAATTTCAAGGGGATGGTACAGTCTATAACTTCAGTTAAAGGGTTTTGAAACTGAATTGCCTGTGTTCAAATTATAGAATCTCCAGTTTCTTATCATTTGACTTTGAGCTTATTAATTAACTCTCCATGAATTTTCATCTGTAAAGCAAAGATAATAATAGTAACTTTCTTCTAGATATTATTGTGAGGCAAATATCAAAATACTAAGAATTACTTAAACTAACGTGCACATCACAATTGCTATGTGTTTATCCTCATACTTATTATTTTGACAACTTAGGCAGTAATAGTTCAAGGTGCCTAAGAAGTCAAGTATAAGTGTTAGGCCGCTGCTCGACACAAACACTTTATAAACAGGAAAATAAGAGTATAGGAAAGTTTTATTAGAGCTCAGTTCTGAGGGCTACTAAGTTCAAAGGGACTTAGAGCCCCGATTGCCTGTAGCACATTCATTTTTATACTTTTTGTAAGTTCATACCTTATCTCAATGTGTACTTTATCTAGAGCAAAGCTGAGGCACAGAAGCAAAATGCAGCAGGGTTAAGACATCCTGACTGACACACATACATCAAGTTTTACGTGTGCTGGGCTCTCTGCTGTGACCAGGTCTGCTTGATCTTCTTCTCATGGCCACTATCTGCCCATTCCCAAGGTCACTATATTTTGCCCCGTTATGTTTTCTCTTACAGTGCTCTCATGATCAATTAGTGGAACACTGTCTAGGCTCTTGTGGCTTAATGTAAGAGAAATGAATGATTTTTAGCAATATTATCAATTTTAATAGGAATTATTAGTTTTTATTATCAAATTTCTGTTCTATTCGTTTAAATGAAGTTATATTGATTCACTTTATTTTTTCTGTTCTATAGGATCACAGCTCTTCAGATATTTTTTAATTTACTCCATCCACCACCAAGACACCAATCCTCCAACTTAGTCCATTGGACCCCAACCTCACTCTGTTCTCTATATTATCCTATCCTTTTGGTGGCCTCAATTCTCTTGTCAGACTTCTGGGGTGTGTTATTGATTTATTCTTCTGATCATTTGTTTTGTTTCTCTATATTTCATATATAGGTGAACCACTGTTAGTCTGTATTCCATTATGAATATATATGTACATATATATATACATATATATGTACATATATATATGTACATATACATACATACATACATACATACACACAGCATCTTCTTAATGCACTCATGTGTCCTTGGGCACATGTCCAAATTTGTTTCCATGACTTGACTATGGTAAATAGTACTGCAATGAATACAGGAAGAATATATATATTTATGAATTAGTTTTCTGTCTCCTTCAGGTAGAAAATAGAAGTGAATTTACTTTGCCCTATGGTAGATCTATTTTCAGGGATCTCCATATTCTGTAGTACCAGTTTGAATTCCTACCAACAACATGGAAAGGTTGATTCCATTTTCTCCACATGTTCACCAGCACTTGTTTTTCCTGGTCTTTTTGACAGGAACCTGTAAAATAGTATCTTATTGTAGTTTTGATTTGAATTTTCCTGTTGAATAATGATAATAAATGTGTCTTTTGACATCTATAGATCTTCTTTGGAGACATGTCTATTTTTCTCTTCACTTTAGTTTTTGATTAGGTATTTGTTTTCCTTTTTCTTAAGTTGTATGTGTTCCATGTTATCTTGGCTATCTACCCTTGTCAGATTTATAATGCGCAAATATTTTCTTCCAACCTTTAGGGAATATTTTTGTTTTAAAAAATAGTTTCTTTTCTGTGGAGATCTTTTAAATGATGGTTTTTGTTCTCTTTTGATTTTCTTACTTTTTGGAATAAATCTGAAGCCAGTATTTTGAAGTATTTTGTCGATGTTTTCTTCGGTGTATTTTAGACTTGAGGTCTTACATTCAAGTTGTTAATCTATTTTGAATTAATTTTTGTGTGTAATCTGAGATAATGGTCTGACAATGTAAATATTTTTCATTAACTGTCTAGTATTCTCAACCCACTTTCTTGAGGAGAGATTCCTTTCTCTAATGTTTTCTTTCTCTTCTAATTTGTCCCTAGAGAAAGGAATGTTTCTTCAACAGATGGGGTATATATGTATACTCAATATATACTCTTGATTCCTTAGTTGCATATAACTTCATATAAAAATGAGCTTATTTCTGGCTCAAATCCACTCCACTGGTTTGTGAGTCTATTTTTGTTCCAATACCATAACATTCTGATGATTATAACTTTAACGTATAATTTAAAATCTGGGAGGGTAATATCACCATTCTTTTTTGTGAGCACTGCTTTATCTATTTGGAGTCGATAGTTCCACATGTGTTTTTGTAATGCATATTTTATTTCTTTGAAAAAAAATGCCATTGAAACATAGATAGGGATTGCATTGATCCTTATATTGCCTTGGGTGAAATGAACATTTTAGCAATGCTTATTCTTCCAATGCATGAACAGGCAGTATCTTGAATTTCATGTGTCTTTTCCATTTCCTTTTACAGTGTCTCATAGTTTTCTTTGTATAGGTACTTCATTTATCTCTTTGGTAACTTTACTCCTAGGTATTTGAGTGTTACTGATGCAATATTAAATGTGAATGTGATTATTTTCAGCTTTTATATTTCTTCTAACTTGTTTCCATGTAGGAATGCAGCTGATTTTTGTTAAATGATTTTTGTAATCTACAACTTTACTGTTTGCTTTATGATTTTAGATTTTTAGTGGAGTCATAAGGGTTTCATATATATATATATATATCATTGGCACATAATGATAGTTTACATTTATTTTTTCACTTTTAATTCACTTATGTCCTTCTCTTGCCTATTGCTCTGGCAAAGACTTCCAATATTTTCTTAAATGGTAGTGGTGAAAGTAAACACCATCCTTGTCTTATACTTGATCTTAGATAAAAGACTTCAGATTCATTCTTGAGAATGATGTTAGCTCCTTTGATGTATTGCTGAATTTGTTTTGCTAAGTTTTTTTTTTTTTTTGAGAACTCTTACATTTATTTCATCAGGATTATTGGACTATAGTTTTATAGTTCTGTTTATTTCTGTGGTATCTTTGTCTAAATATATGTTTATATATATGTATAAATATATGTCATAATTATATTTTGGGTCTCTAAAAGATATTTGGAAGTACTTCTTTTCCTCTAATTTTTTTGAAGCGTTTAAGAAGATAAGTAATATCTTATCTTTATAATTTGGTAGCTTACTAGTGAAACTGGTCCTTGACATTTTTGTGTATGTGGGTGGGAAACTTTTGAAAATTGTTTCTATTCACTTGCTTTTAATTGATCTATTCAGGTTTTCTTTTATTCTTGAGTTAATCTTGGAAGGTTGTTCTAAGAATTTATCCATTTCTTTTCGTTTCTTCTAGTTTACTGGCATGTAATCCTCTATTTCTGAGATAGCTAGTGTATTTACTTTTCTTTCATTATTTATTCTATCTGAATAGTTTCTCTTTATTTCAGAAATTAAATGTTTGCTGTTTTATTTTTCTAAGAAACCAACATATTGTTTCTTTGGTCTGTTGTACTGGTTGATTATTATTTTACTTATTTCTGCACTCATTTTTATTCTTTCTACTTACTTTCAGTTTTGTTTGTTCATATTTTTCTTGTTTCTTTAGGTTAAACACTAAGGTTTTTTATTTAAACTCTTTCTTTATCTTTGTGTGGTGATGTTCTGATTATTACTGATTTTGTTGTGTCCCATAGATTGTGGTAGGTTGCATTTCCTTTTCTGTTTAACTAGTGCGTTTAATTTTTTAGTGCATCATTTTTCTTTGATTTCATCATTAACCCAATAGTCAATCAGTAGTGTGTTGTTCATTCTCACCATATTAGAGATTTTTCTGAACTTTCCTATTTATGGTAAATATCTATTTTAATGCTATTGCAATTTGGGTATAAACTCAATAAAATTTCAATCTGCATATCTTATTGAATAATGTTTTGTCACACAATCAATTTGTGGTCAGTCCTGGAGATTGTCCCATGTGTACTTGAAAAGAACATGAACTACCTTATTGGTAGTGCATTGCCTTATAAATGTTACTAAATTCATATTGTCTAATTCCTCATTCAAAACCATCATTTCTTGTTGATTTTCTGTCTGATCGACTCACTGTTGAAAGTAAGGTGTTCAAGTCTCATACCACTACCCTGTTGCTTCCATGGTCTATTTTTTTGTTGTTGTTGTTGATAACTGCCTAATATACTTGGAAGGTCCTTAGTTTGCATATATATCAATGAGTATCATATCTTCCTGATGTATCAATAACTTAAATTTTATAAAGTGTCAATCAGTTAGTGTGTTTAGCATTTTTATCAATAAAAATATGGTTTCCCCTGTCTTTTTGGTTCACATTTGTTCGTATGATTGGTACTTTGATTTCATGTTTAGTTTTGAAACTCAGGTATGTTTTATGAAACAGTGGAAAGTTAGGTTTGATTTTCTGGTCCATCTGGCCATTCATGATTGGTGAGATCAGTCCATTTATATTTAGGATGATTATTAATATATGATAATTTGCTACTGCTATTTTGTCTTCTGTTTCCTAATTCTATACATTTCTTTTTAAAATAGATAAACTTTTATAGATTTCTTTTTTCTTTTTTTTCAAATTAGATAGAACTCCTTTCAGCATTTCTTATAGGGGAGGTCTAATATTTGCAAACTCTTTCATTTTTTTTTCCAGAAGACTTTTAATCTTCCATAAAAATTCTTGAAGGATATAATATTAGAAATTTTTGAGCATTAGAATGAACTTATAGTTTTTATAATAGTATATTTTCAAACTGCAAGCTAAGATCATAATTTTTGGATGGCATTCCTCTTATTACATATGTCTGCTCATAAGCATTATATTAATTCACGTGGAACCCAAATATTAGGACTTTTTATATATTGAGAAAAGCAAAAAATGTATTTTCAAATATTCATAATGAAACAAATCATTGAAAAGCTATTAAATCATACATATTTTAAATGTTATAAAAATTTATTGAGCAAAAAATATTTACAGGAATTCTTTGATGGTATAATCTAAAGAATAAATATATCAGTTGACTATTTTAACTGGGTTATACTGCTTAATACACATGCAAAATTTGAATTTTCTTCTTAAACAATTCCATTGATCAAAAAACCTTATTTCAAGAAGAGAAGAGTTAATTTTCTAATAGCATTATTTTACAAATATGTGAAGTTAATACATAGTTTCTGTTTCTGTTATATAGTGGAGAGAATTAACAACATAGAAATTTTAATGACTAGCAAATATACTATATCATTCAAAGGTGAAGTGGTTAATAATTATATATATATATATAAACAGAACTTTATTTTTTCATCATTTATCTCAATTATAGAGGTATCATTTAATCTTTATTATAATTTAAATGTGTAGGGCAAAAAAACAACAACAATGTAATCATAACTATGACCTTTTTGACATAGAGACATTGTAATTTGCAATTCATATAACCAGCATAATTTTTACTTGCCTTTTTATAAACTTATTTAAATGTGAGTTTACATGCCTGACGTGGTCCTAATTGTAACTGATATGAGACAAATAAGTCAACTAAAGATGATAATGAACCAAATTTTAGATATCAGAATTTTATGCATTAATCATGACTTTGATGCTAAATCCCAGTACAGAACTTAATAAAACTATTCTTAAATCCTAACTCCTTCCCAGTAGAATTTGATTTGTGGATTGTAATAGCTCCCTGTTCATATTCTTCCTGACACTTAGAGAAATATTCATTCCAAATTAATATTACCATTATGTAATTTTGGTAAGCTCATCTTTTTCTAAAAGTTTTTATGACCTCTAGGTTAAAAAAGTTACGGAAATAGAAGCTAAATTATGGGTTAAATCCTTTTTCTGTAAAATTGAAGATGTTATTCTTTTCCTTGAGCTAAGGTAAGTCAGTGAAAAAGACTTGTACTATCTCAAAAGTCTTTTGTTTTCATGAAATTTGATTATATCTCACTATGCATTACTGATCATCATTGATGGGGTCCTTTGAGTCTTTTTGATTATATGATGACAATAAGACAATCCAAATGATAGCTTAATGTTAGTGATCACCTTACAGGTTTTTAGTTTTTCAAGCTTATCTACCAACAATACTTGTCTTAGTATACTAAGAATTATAGCTCAAAAGCTGGGCATGGTGGTGCATGCCTTTAACACAGCTACAGAGCAAAACTGAGACTAGGAATCGATTGAGTTCGTGGGTTTGAAATCTGAGACCCACCTGGCTCAGTAGAGTGAGACCTAGCTTCAAAAAAATAGTTGGGCATGGTGGCCTACAACTGTAATCCCAGCTACCTGGGAAGCTGAGACTGGGTATCTCTTGAGTCCATGGTATCCCTGGCAATGTGAGTCGGAGGGTGAAATAACTAGACCTAATCTCAAAAAAAAAAAAAAATCATAGTTCACACACAATATCCTTTCAACATTTCCTCAGTCATTCCATGAAACCCTACTTTCACTAGGCATCAAAAATAGTTCTATGGTCAAATAAATTGGGGAAATATTGTCTGCCATATTCCAGGTTATGTGGTAACATTTGAAAAAGTTTGAGAAATCAAGTAAAAGGGAGGCTGTTATCTTTTAGCAATATTGTTCATTTTATTAGTAGTAGGAGTAATTATTTTGTCAATAATCTACACATTTTACTGGACAATTCACTGAGAAAATGTATTTCTATCTGTGATTTCATTAAGTAGCCTATGTGTGTATATATTTCTCTTTAATGTATGTATTTTATCTTTTTATTAAGATATAATTGACATATAACATTGCTGCAGTATCATTGGTGCATAATTTAATATATTGTAAAATGATCAAAAATGGTCACAAGAAGTGAAGTTGTCATCCATCATCACAGGTAGTTACATTTTTTTCTTGTAATGAGAGCATTTAATCTTTCACTTATTAGTTTTATCTTATTGCCATCTGATATTTCCTAGTTCTTCACCTTATTTCATTAAATTCATGTCTTAAATCATCTATTAATTGTAGTTATTCATTGGTATAGCAAAAATTTATTGACTATCATGTCGGGTACCCTTTCTAGGCACTAAGCAAACTAAAATAATAGTTTATTAACATAGTAAACTAGAAGACTGTTAAATATACAATATATTTATATTGATTATTATGAAGAGAAATAAAATTTCAGAAGAACCTAAAAATATAGATGTTGTTACATTTTTAAATAGTGTGATGAGCTCTGACTGAAGGCTGAAGGAGTGAGTCATGTTCATGCCTGAGAGATCCTATTTTCAAGTAGAGAAAATAGAATAATATGTCAAGGAAAAAAGAGAACCCTTGTTCATTCAAAGAACACCAAGAAGGCTAGAATGCTACAAAAAATTATAGAGACAAGAAGATTAGACATCAAGGTCATATGTTAAAGTCAAGGTAAAATACAACATAGAGATGGTTATTTAGGGATCTTGTAAAATGATGTAAAGATGGAGGCATGTATTCTACATGTATTAAAAAGCACTTGGGGGTATATGAACAGAAAGAAGAATGATATGATTATATTTTATCAGACTTATTTTGACTGCTATGCTGTAACTAAGGGGCTGAGGGGGGTGTGAAGAAGCATGGATACCACTTTGGATACATCTTAAGTAAGTAAGATAAATCAAATGATACCTTATACTACACAAAATGGGAGGTGAGGTCATGGGACAAGGTCCAAATTTGCTTATTTTCTGAGGACTTATATAACAAAATTTCCTAGCATAATCAAGAGTTACTTTAAGATTGAGGTCTCACACAATTGGAAGGATACCTTATAATTTAGTTTTAATTATAATTTTCTACTTTGAAGAACATAGTTTGCTGTGGAAGATGAAGTTCTCAGTTTTTCATATGTGAAGTTAGGATAACATCAACTTGGCAGTTCTAGCATATAACATAGGTATTTATACTGTCTTAGCATAACAATGATATTGAAACCAATAGGGTTACAAAAGATCTCAAAGGATGTTCAAATTAGGAGAAGTACAAAGACAGAATAGTAGCCTTGGTCCATTCACATATTAAGCGGAACCCAAAAAGCACATTGCAAAAGATTATAAGAGGAAATCCAGGAGATTAGTGGGTACTCAAAATCAACAGAACAGAGGTAATTATGATAAAAATATCATCTCCTATTTAAGTTTTACTTGTTTTTACTTCATAAAAAAATTATTGAGCAGCTAGGAAAATAAAACAAAGATCAAACTTGGTGATGTAACTCAAATGGGCAAGAGAAACCATAGTATGTCACACTGAATCACAGCAGTCACCAAAAAGTGCTTTAGGAAATTAAGCTTTACTTCTTGTCTGGACAAGACATCAATGGGAGGCAAGTCGAGAAAGGGAATTGAGATTAAAATAGAAGACCAGTCCGGTTGTTCATGATAGTCAGTGTGGACTCTATTTGCTCTCTTCATCTTTGAGCTTACTTTACCAGTAGTACCTAGAATTGTTTGATGTGCTTTCTCTCTACTTGCTTACATTTTTGAGCAGGATACTTTTGGTGTTTTAGGAGAATTTTTCTCCTTTTTTTGTTTATTTTTTTCTTTGTCTGTTTGTTTGCTTTGAGGATTCTTGACCTCAAATATCAGTTTTGAGTCTTTTCCTTTGTGTTTTGACTATTTTGCATTTTGACTGTAGTATCTTATACAGATTTCTATAGTTTTTTCCCCTCTGTTGCATCATCATCATCATCATCATCATCATCATCATCATCATCAATAACATTTCCATCTGTAGTAGGTTTTACTTTTTTCTAAAGAACCTTGCTACCACTTCCAGGTGCTTCTTAGATTTCTGGAGTTTTACATCCTCCTCCTCTTCATCTTCTGATTCTATCTTCCTACACAGCTAAGTCATGTGTAATAATGCACAGGCCCTGAATCTCACTCACATACATATGTAAGACCACAGTTTGTCTGATTCTAAAACCCCCAAGGGAAATTGTTTGCTGTACAGACATTTTCAAAGTTGTATTATTTTAATAGGACTGCCTTCATCAATTATTGCTTCTGCTTCAATAATGTGCAGAAGTCTCTAAATTGACAGATAACCAGTGTTTAGTCTCATCATTATCCACCTACAGTGATAATCTTTGCTGGCTTTTAGGTCATAACTGAAAAGATAGTTCTTAGTCTTCAAGGGACTCAAGTCCATCAAATCTTCCATGGGGCGGAGGCACTCCCATGGTGGGAGAGAAGGCAGACACAGTTAAATGACTGCTATTGATCTTTTTAATGCTATTTTTATTTTTTTGTCATTGTCACTATTTCTAATCATAGTATTTTATAATCATATGTTAAATAATAATTTAAATATATTCAGAAGATAAAATAAAATGTATATACAGTGGTATTTGGAGGAATGAAATGTGTGTCACATTTTGAGCATTAACATGACCAGGATTTGGGGGAACTTGACAAAACAGGAAAATAAATTAAAATAAAAAGAAAAGTAGGAGTCACAATAACAGACCTCATGTATTTGTAAAGAGTTTTGAAATGTTGCTGAAAGAAATGAGAATCAATAAGGGAATTCAAAGTACTATAAAATAAGTTTTTGTTTAGAAAATATTTTAATAGCACTTGGGTTTTAAACTAAGAAAATAAATTACTGAGTTATTGAGGAATTTCTGACCAAATAAATGTAGTCAAGAGGAGTAGGCATTGAAGAGTGGGGCAAGTAGATAATTGTATTAATCCCTTTTATTATCATCACACATCTATTAAATGGGTTCTATGACCTCATTTCAGAAATGAAAATGGTCATAAGAGGTCAAAGAACTGATTTAATAGCAACACTGATAAGAAATTCTGGACTTTTTTTTGTTTGATTCTTTTAGAAATTATAAGTACCTGTCTCTGGATTAATGCTTGATAGTGTTGTGATAGTCAGTGGTGATACATACTGGATCAGCAATTATAATTCCCCTAGGAAAAATGGGTTATATTATTTTCTCCAGTCCACAAAACAAAACCCAAAATTATATATTTTGCCTTCTACCATAGTGGAGAAATAGTAGGACCCAGACAAGACAGCTTACTGTACAATGACCACTCTTCATTTCTTCACTTGCTAAAGATTAATGCTTTTTTTTTAAGCTGAAAAGGGGAAGCCATTACTCTTCTTGGGTCAAAATAATCAGGAACACATATTCTCAGACTTCTTTATTCATCTCCCCATCCACAACAACACGATGCAACTTAGCCTTAAGAAAAATTCCCTTTACATCCTATTTCCCTTCCATCCACAAGGAGAGGAAAATTCTGCCTCAAATAAGTTCCATAAATAATTTTTAAACTTTAAAGAATGTCTCCATTTACATAAGACTGTGATACTGTATGATAGGAAGAAAGTTCATTTGGAATTTAAGTGACTGGGTCAAACTCCCCCCCTGGACCTGGTACCTATTAGTGTGTCATTGACTCATCTGCTTCTCCAGTGTTTATCGCTACACCTGCCAAAAGCTGGCAGAGGGAATCATTTCTGGGTTTAGAACAAACACATCCACTTTTAACTGAGAAGGAAAATGTTGTGTAATCTTTCTGTAGAAAATCTGGCCATATCACTCCATGACATTCTCAGTCTTCCTGACAAAATATCGCTCTTACCGTAACTTTTGGCAGAGCTGTGAGTTACAGACTTGGTATTTTAATTTGAAGTGTTCTTCAATAACTTAATAAATGACATTTTACAAACTAAAAAATGGGATTTTTTTTTGCCTTCTCACTCTAATTGTGAATTACTAAAAATCTATAATTATTCCAATTAAAATTTAAATGTATTGCCTTAAAAACACAATATACTGTGATTAGTTGTCATAATTCTAAAATTACTGAGTTCATATCATGATTTAGTAGAGCTGAACTCATTTATTATCTGACTTATCTTTTATTTTTTTCAACTTGATTGATTGGCCATATTGTTATTTAGGCTCTGACAGAGCATGCAGGAATATTGTGCATGAGACATTAATCAGGAAATTATGCATTGCTTTCACAACTGGACTTTACTTTTTAATACTGTATTAGATCTTAACATGCAAATTATTTTAGGTAATTACCTCATTTTTCAGTGGCCATTTGATGGATAGAAGTTTCATGCAGATTCTTTTCTGTGACTTAAAATCCTGTGATGATTTGTTTCTTTTCTTGTTCATAAAAATCCTAGTTTGAAATGTAACACATCAGGCTCATGTGTCCAGGTGTAGAGAACAGTAGTTGCAGAAACCCTTTCCCTCATATTCATTCAACTCTAATTCAAGCTGGCAATTTGAATAACACATCCAGAAAATTATAATGTTACATATTTCCATATTTAAAGCTGTTTTGTGAGTTGTAGATATAGCATGATTTATTTAAAATAAGATAATATTTTCCATATGTACCAAAATATATGTAAGTAAATATAGAGACCACTTTCTGAGGTGATATATCCTATTCAAATGATTGTGTATATATCTACCAAGGGTAGTAGAAATATGCAAGCTTCAAGGAGGATTTCCTAATGTATTACCTTAGACTTATCTTTTATATTGTGTTTTAAATTGTATTATTTTTAATTATGGTAATGCTGGTTTGCAACACTCTATGGTTTAGGTGTTCAGGCTCACACATGTCTTTCGATATATATTACCACACCATACCCACCACCAATACAGCAATAATCCTCCATCACATTCCTTTGAAATCCCTCCTCCTTTTTCTCTTTCACTACCCCAAACCCTCTAATATCCTCACATCTGCAGTCAGATTTCTATGATTTGATTTGGTTTAGTTGTGACTGTTCCTTCCATTTTTCCTTTATCTTTTACATATGAGTGAAAATATCTCCTGTTTTTCTATCCCCTTCTGCCTTAATTTGCATAGTGCAATCTTCTCCAATTTCGTGCAAGTGTCACTTGTATAAAATGGTGACTTTCATCTATTTTTTTCTAGCTAAATAGTTTCTATTTTGCATCTATTGCACACTTTCTTTGTGTACTCATCTGTCATTAGGCACTTAGGTTTTTTTCCAGAGCTTGGCTATTATACACAGTGCTGCAGTGCACATTAAAGAACTTGATTCCATCTCTTCTTTTGGCTAAGCTCAAGTGTAGGAGTGCATGATTCCATTCAAATTGACATTTTTTGTATTTGTAGAATAGATAGCTACAAGAGGAATTGCTTGGAATATGGCAGATCTAACTTCTATTGAAAATAGCATGGAGTTTCCTAAGAAAAAGAAAAGAGAAGAAAATAGGTCTGTCCTATTTTGTATTTTTATATCATGAAGTAAATGCTCCAAAACTGTCTAAACCATGGATAGATCATGTTGAAGAATTTGAGTTCATTGCCTTTGTAGCTATTTCAACTAGGGGAGTTACTTTTATTTTCTTCATAAAGAAGTCCTACAACTATACTGAAAATTCCACATTACAAAAACATTTCTATTCCCCAGTTTTAATACTAAGTAGTTTGACTAATATTCTAACAGCTTAATTTCAATAACTATTGTAAAATGGTAAATACAATCAGGTAGACTATTTTGATAGATGTCATAATTATAGTTGTCAGACAGATATAACACATTACCAGACCTTTTATCCAGAGTTTTATTAGATCTATTCATATACATGAACTGCCCTGGAAATTTAGATCATTCTTTCCCTATGTTTTTCAATCTAGCATGTCATATAATCACGAATATTTGTTGTGGTCTTGTCTATTCAGAAGCGTGCTGCTGTAAAATAGCTTCCCCATAAATGTCAAGTAATGTAAAATTGAATGCCTATATTTAAATAGATTTTAACAGATAATAAAACTCTTGAGATTAAAATGGTTTCATTCAGGGAGGCAGGCAATTCTTTCCGCAGTGTGTAATTTATGTGTCACGTTATGTAAAATACAATTTTAAAAATACTTTTTTAAAAGCACAAATGAAAAGTATCTATTGAATAAAAAAGGAAGCTGGAGTTCTCATTGCAGGTCTAGTTGAAAATGTGAACTATAATGACAAGGTACAAACTTCTATTTTCTAAACATTGCTTTGACTAGATTTCCTGCCTGTTAATTCCTATGGGGGTTATTCCAGAAATTCAAGCTATCAAAACAGAGTTTTTACTCACAACCTAACCTTTCTTCATTTAAGACAAAACAAAGAAATTAGAAAATTTTCACTCACTATTGTATGAAGCATATGAGAAAATTGCTTTTCCATTTACAGGTATGCACTTGGCACTTTATCTTTGAATATCTAGATATATCATAGCTTACAATTGATTCACCACCACAAAGGATGCATCTTGTATCTTGAGAGAACAGCAACTGACTGTATCTTACTCACTAAATATTAAAATGGACTCCTAAAATTAGCTGTGTGATAATTTTTTTTAAGGGGAACTAATTTTTTGACTAATGAATGTCCTACCATTTCTAGTGTGGAATGGAAGTAGGGAAGTGAGTATAGGATCCAGCTAGGTTGACAAATAGTTCATGCATGAGGCAAAATAGCTATATTTGAGAGGTGATAGATGACTTTTTTTTCTGATACTGTTTTTTTTTTTAAATGTATTTATATATAAATTTCACATCTTTGCAATCCCAGGGACTTACCCCCCCACCCCCCAATCCCATCCCCCCCTTTCCCTCCTGCCCATAGTTGTGTGCTTCAGTTTGGTGCTTAGCTTGTTTTGCCATCTTACCAAAGGCAATCTATAGATTCAATGCAATCCCAATAAAAATCCCAATGACATTTTTTAAAGAGATAGAACAAAAATTAATGAAATTCATATGGAATAACAAAAGGCCTTGAATATCAAAAAAACCTCCTGACCAGAAAAAAAGAAAATGGAGGTATTACAATTCCAAACTTCAAACTATACTACAAAGCCATAATTAATTAAAACAGCTTGGTACTGGTACAAAAACAGACAATCAGACCAATGGAACAGAACTGAGTGCCCTGAAATAAAACCACACATATATAGTCAACTAATCTTTGACAAAGAAGTGAAAAACTTACGTTGCAACAAAGATAGCCTCTTCAATAAATGGTGCTGGGAAAATTGGACTAAGACATGCAAAAAAATGGACCAAGACAACTCACTCACACCATGTACAAAAATCAACTCAAAATGAATAAAAGACTTAGAGGTCAGACCTGAAACTATAATATACATAGAGGAAAACTTGGGTAAAACCCTCCAAGAATTCAGATATATGGCTTCTAAAATAGACTTACATATGAGAAATGCAGTGTTTCTAAATCAAAGACAACCAAGAGCATATTAGAGATTGTGTCTAGTTGCACTGCAAAGGACTACCTCTGTGTCAGGAGAGTGGGTTATGTGACTTGAGAAAGGGTTCAAGCAACTGGAGATCATTCTGTGTCTGGGTATCCCACTCATTAGAAAGCAGGAGGCAAGCAGTTTTTCTTGATTCAAGTGGTCATAGATTGCCTTTTCTGATGCAGGAGAACTCCACCTAACTGACAGAAATACTAGTCAAGGCTTTTCTCTCTGACAACATATTAAAAAATATGACAGAAAAGATAAGATTTTGTGGACAGAGAAAATAGGATACATAATTTAAAAACGTGTGACCTATGACCTAATTTTTCTTCTATTGGTCATTTCCTTTAATTCTAAGTGATAGAAGTCAGTTAGGTAATTGGCTTGTGGTACGACTTAAAAAGGAAAAGTTGATATTTAGTCATGATCTCCCCAAATCCTAAACTATATAATCTTTCTGTTTCCATAGTTTGAGGAAATAAGATTTCAAATCAGAATTTTAAGTGGGTGATGGTGCTGTGGCAGACTTTGGGAGTGAATTATAATAATGATTTGAAGAGAAAATATTTTTGAGTTTTTCAAACATGTTAAATTTAAAGCAACGATAAATCATTATCTGACTGTCCATTTATTCATAGTTAATCTAATTATCTCATATTAAGATTTGTGTGTGTGTGAAGCAAAAGCAAGGTAAATATAAAATAAATGCAATTTTATGACCTATGACATGTTGGGTATTTTATAAAATGAAAAATAAAATGTTGCTGGTTTCAATGATTTTTCTCTGTGACTTTTGGCTTTGTTAATTTAAATTTGGTTTTATTAGCATACTTTTGTTTGCTTTTGGCTATTTGCTTTGTTATATGTTTTCTATTTTCATGAAGTAGGAGCATAGATAATTGATTTGAAAATTTTGTTACTTTAATTGTTTTAATGCTATCAATTTTATTTTATGAGATGTTGTGCATTCACAGATTTTGTATATTATACTTTATTTTCTTTCAGTGTAAACTATTTTCCAATTTCCCTTGTATTTCCTTTTTTTTTCTGACTCAATATTTTTTGTAAGATTGTTATGCTCTGATTTGTGTAAAGGGGCACATTTATCAGTTAACCAATGTAGTGCTTGAATTAAAAAAATGTCTAAGATTGATTTTAATGAAAAACTGATGCAAATTATATATTTTATTTCATATTTCATAAGGATAGTTCTAACAAAGCCCGTGTAAATAATAGTATAAAGGCAGTCATGCAAAGGAAGGTTTGACCAGATTCAAGTTATATACTTGGGACCTATAAGTGGTAACTGTGAGGTAGAGATGGAGTAAATATAAGCTACTACAATTCAAAATATGGACTGATGGATTGAAATTGTGGTGCTAGTCTGAAGCAGATATGTTTGTTCTTGTTTACATTTGGATTTGGATAGGTGAAATCATTATGAATAATGGAGACTCCTGATTATACGGAAATAGAATTGATGTTGAATGAGGATCAGTTCATCAAATCCACATGGATAGTTTTTATCAAAATGCAGAACAATTAATTGTTCCATTTACTCATGCAACTAAGCTGCCAAAGGATGAACTTGATGGGATTGAGCTCTGTTGTTTTCCTTTACCACATAAACAAGATTTTTAAAGGATATTAAGATAACCCTGATAAATGATAACAAACATTAAGTTGTTTTAGCTTTTGGTCAAATCAGAACTTGTAAAATGGTCTTCCATTAGAAAATAGAAAATTTAGAACTTTCAAAACATTGAAATAAATATCCAAAGGCTATGATGTGGAGGGGGACAAAATAAAAACATATTTAAGTGGATGCAGATTTTTTCCCCCTGAATGTTGCATATAACCTACTAAAAATTGTACAACTTGGGTAGTCTTTCTCTACCCCCTCCTGAGTCTGACCAACTCAGGTTATCCTCTGCTTTATCTCCTTAATTTCTGATCTTTTATTTTCCTTAAAAAAATTAATTTGTTCTATCACACACTCAAAGTATACAACTCAATACAACATGTTTTGCACAGCTGTGCAATAAGATATAAATTGATAGAAATGAATAACAAAGAGTGGGACCTCTTTATTTAAAATGTATGACTTTTTATTTCTCTTTAATCTTCCATATATTATATTTTTATTTTTTAAAGATAGATGGGTAAAACATGTGACTAGGAAATGAAGATTTCAATCTAAATTATAATTATTCCCTACATCTGTTCTGATACATTTAGAATGGCTTGTGCTTATAAATTAGGTGTTAATGAAATAAAAATGTTGTAACCATGTGGAACATCAGAGTTGAAATTGACTGAAGAAGATTCTGTAAATTCTCCAAGGATGCTCTACTGTGATGAAAGCTCTTGTGAACAACCCACTACATACAAATTATGTCTTTATATACTTAACTGTTATATTAAAATAAAAACAAAAAAAAATGCCAAAGGAAAGCATTACCAAAAACTGCCTTTTAAAGATAAGCATTCTACACTTAATGCTTTGTGTTTACTTTGCTTCCGAACCAGTCAAATGCATATTGTATAAAAGGCATAGTGTTTTGTAGCCTTCTGATCCACTCCATGGGGACACAGTCTGAGAACTGCACCAAGTGGTCCTTCAAATAACACTGATATTTATGAGGGTATATTTTACTTGTTTTTCAGACTTAATTGCCTAATCACACTCTCTGGACTATTGTCATTCAACAAATTCTGTTTTCACTTACTAGAGCATATTACAGCTATATTTTTGTTGAACCAAGTGCCCAATTAAACAATATATATATATATATATATATATATATATATATATGGTATATATATACATATATATGAGATATATTTCCATCTTAGGAATGAAATGAATAAACTTGCTGTGGCATTCCAAGGAAAGTCTTCCAACACAGACAGTTTGGTATTATTAAATTACTAAGAAATACTAACAATTCACAGTGAGAGACTCTTGGAAGACATTTCTAATTAGTTGTAGGCACAGTGATAGAACTGATACTTAATCATTCACAAGTAAACATTAGACTGAAATTTAGCTGGCTGAATCAAAGCAAGTCATTCAGTGTACTTTATGTTATTTGTTCTCAGTGAAATGCAAGTCATTTTTGTGTATAAAATGAATTTTTTAAGAGAAGTGTCCCACCATATTTCAAAAACATTGTCTTCTCTGTGTGTCTTTTAATTTTATTAAAGCAACAATTAATAGACATTAATCAAAACAAGTGCAAATTATGTCATGATGCAGTAATTACTTAACTTTAATAATAAGTAATACCACTAAAGTTTGAAAAATAATAAAAAAGAAAAGTAGAACCAAAAGAAATTCTCTAGACATAATTGAAATTCTCTAGACATAATAAATTGGAATCTTAAATTCCAATTTAAGATGATGTGCATAAAATTCTTATATGACTCCAATGTTGTTTTATGTGTGCCTTAGTAAATTGTTATCATTTCATAAGGTAAACACATCTTTACACATAATCTAACATTCTTTTTTTTTCCAATGTGTGTTAAACATTTTTCACTTGTTAGATGTTCCTTGTGACTGACTAATTTTGTGTCTTCCATATGGTGGAGAAACTTCTGTATTCATGAAGATGAAGTTCTGCTATTTACCTAACCCATTTAAATGGATATGACAGCATTTTCCTCTTCTATTGCTATTTGTTTTTTGAGGTTACTTATAAATATTTGCCCCCAGGCATGCAATCATTTGTAATTCACATAAGCAAAACCAGTACTAAACTCCAGTCTATACTAATAACAAAAAACATAAACAAATCTTACTCCTAATGCACATTTTAGAAAAAAAAAATTCTTCCAAGCACTAAATGAGAGGTTAGATTAATTTAAACAATGCTATTGAATATTATACAAATACTTAAATTTGAAAAATTCCCATAAAAATGCAAGTTTTATAAGATTTAATGAATTAGGAAAGGAATTGTGTATAGTTCTGAAACTTTTCACTTTCGCCTGCTCTTCTATCACTGATTACTCATGGACAACTTCCCTTCTTTAAATTATATTAAGTCATTTGAAAACTTCAGAAAACTGGTGATCTCAAGCCTTTCATTTTTTTCCAGGTATATAATATATCAACTCAGGGAGAAACCTTAGTGAGTATTTTGTAGTTTTTCTTTCTAATTATAGGTGATTAAAAATGCTCAGGTACTCAGAATTTTAATCCACACGTGCATAGAAAAAGGGTAACTTTGCACAGATATTTTCGGTTCCATTGAAAAGACTCAAATGATTTTTTTCAGTTTGTTCATTTTCATTATGAAAAGAATGGAATCAGATGTAGTATCCTGTAGTGAAATCAACATCTGTATTTTATTTTTTTCCTTTCTAACTTGAGGTATACTGGCCAAACTCCAAAGCACTCACGTTACTTGTAATTACAAGATTATCATTGAACTCATGTGAAGGTTTTCTTTTTTTTTTAAATGATAGCAATTTTATTCATGTGTTAATAAGCGTGTCTTCAAACAAAAGAGCCAGGGGATCATGCCAAATAAATTTGTCATCAGCTATTATTATTTTAACTGTATGACTTGCCTTTGATCTTCTCTATTTCTGATGTTAGATTTAGGTATTATACATTGTAGAAGAAAATATTTTTCCTCACACCAAAATGAAAATAATAGATCATCTTTACATAAAGTCACTTCAGGCACTTATTAATATGGGTTTTTGTTTATTTGCAGTTACAATTACATCATTTTTTCCTCTTGTAATATGCACAATATTCTCAAATGTTTGGGTTACTGAAAAGGACAATTTTAAGAGGCAGGGATTGCAGTTTTGCTACATTTAAGATAGCTGATAGGAGCACTTTGTCTCCTTTCTGTTCTTGTCTAAATATTAAGTTTCCCTCATGTTCCTTAAAATGTTTCAGAACACTACTGTCCTTTTTTTCTTTAGACTAGGTCTCGCTATTTTGCCCAGGGAACAGCAGGCTCACGTTGCCCACGGTACCATGTACTCAAGCGATCCCCAGCCTCAGCTTCCCAGGTAGCTGGGATTACAGATGCGGACCACCACGCCCAGATATTTTTTGGGCCTAGGTTTCACATGTTGCCCCGGGAGGGTCTCAAACCCAGAGACTCAAGCAATTCCTAATCCCAGACTCGTTTCATAGGCTGCAATTAAAGGCACTGCACACCGTACCTGGCCCAGAACACTATTATTCTGCCAACACTTTTTTGGAAGTACTTTACTTTGTCAACATTGCTATTCATATGCAATACTTAATACTATTATATTTTTAATTACATATTTATTGTAATTTATGAGATATATGATATAGTATCTTTCAAATATAAGTGACAAAAAACAACATTTACCAAAGGATGTAATGCAAATATAAAAATATGTGGTAAAAAAGTAAATACACTTTTAATATATGCGGTATAAAAATAAAAATATATATTTAGAATAATTTAGAATACGTTCATTCATTTGGGTTTCAAATTAATTATAATTCACTCATTTATTTTGATTTCAAATTTTCAAGAATAAACTTCCTAATTTGACTATAAAATGTTTAAGCAATGATTTGTAATATAATGCCATGTCATAGTATAAACAAAGTGAGCTGTTGGTAATGTCAACTGAAATATAATATAGAAGCTATAATCAAAGGAGTATTTGAAAAGAGGAATCATAATTGGGTTCCACAATAAAGGGACGGTTCCCATATTACATTCTCCCCGAGAGTGGGACTGAAGGGTATTTATACTGTTTTAGCTGTGATTAGGTCATAGTTTTTAAAAATTATTTTGCTTAGGTCATAGTTTTAAAAATTTTGGAATGATTCTTAAGTCCATTTGTCTTCTTTTTCTTTGTTAAGAATTCTTAGACGGGCACGGTGGCGCATGGCTTTAAGCGCAGACTAGAACGTGATTGAGACTAGGAATCGCTTGAGTTCACCTGTTCGAGATCCGCCCGGGACAACAACAGAGACCTACTTTCAAAAAATATCTGGACATGGTAGTGTGCACCTGTAATCCCAGCTACCTGGGAAGCAGAGGCTGGGGATTGCTTGAGTCCATGGTACCCCGGGCAATGTGAGCCTGTAGTTCCACAGGCAAAAATAGCAAGGCCTACTCTAAAAAACAACAACAACAAAAATCTTTTAACAGAAGAGTGCAGTGTGCTATCTTTTGTCACAATTGGAAGATCCTCTCATGTTTATTTCTTAATCACTGATGAGGGAAAACTAGGGATTTAATCAGTTAGACTGTACTTAGCAACTCACCCAGAGTCTTCAACTTGGTATTTTGAGAGAAACATGGAGTTTTCTTGATTCAATGTAGGTTCCAAAGTAATACCACTTGTTTTAGAGAACATTAAGACTATCCATAAGACTATCACTTCTTGCAAGTTTTGAAAATGATTAATGATTACTGAGTGATTGTGAATTTCTCTATCCATTATCTAAAAAGTATATATTATTATATATACATATATATAATATATATCACCAAAAAAAGCTTAAATTTCCTACTGTTTCATTATCCATCTCTAGCTTGTTTTCTGCTTTATCTGAAATTTTTGAATAACTTGTTCAGGTTTGTTTTTCAAAAGTTAAGAAAATTTCTTTTTTAAGTTAAATTATTTTCTAGGAGTCTTACCTAGTGCAATTATTTCCAATATGGTCTGTTTGTTTCATTACAAGGGCTCATTTAAAATGTGATTTTAAAAGCTGGGCACAGTGGCTGGTGCCTGTAAGCTTCAGCCTATGAAGGGGTTGGGGCTAGGAATCGTGGTTCGAGTCCTGTTCGGGGCTATACAGTGAGACCTAGTCCCAAAAAATACCTGGGCGTGGTGGGGGCACACCTGTAATCCCAACTACCTGGGAGGCTGAGGCTTGAGTCCATGGTACCCTGGGAAACGTGAGCCTGTGGTTCCATGGGCAAAAATAGCAAAACCTAGCCTCAAAACAAACAAACAAACAAATAAATAAAATGTGAGTTCAAGGCTGTGTGTCCAACTCAACTCATCATTAATATGTTGCATAAACTCTATTTGAAGAATAAAATTGTCCATTTTGACCCATTTTCATGGCTCTCATCCTGTGCAAATGAGCGATTTCTTTATTCTGGCAATAACTATTAACCTACTTCCCCTCTAACCCCCCTAAACATTTACAACTACATTAATCTTTGAAAATTATGAATGAAAAGCATGTTTTGAACACCAAAACCCTCTTTAAATATTAGGTTTTATTTTTCTTAACAAAATGTTTTTTATACACACAGTTTCACCAACAAGAAAATTTGTATTTCTCCAGATTTGTTTTGCATCATTCTCTATTATTACCAAAAATATCATCTAACCAGTTATAACATATTTTATGTCTAGCTTTATTTCAACAATATATATTTAAACCTTGTTCCATAATAAGATAATACTATATTTTAATGAGTACATATTCAATTGGCTTTGGTAATGGACACATCTTTATATTCATAGTCCATATAACTATAGCAGTTATAACAGTATAAATTAGATTACACCATGCGTAAAGAAATCCTTTAATGGTGTTTCTTGAAATTGCATGTGCACTGAAATTACTTGGAAAGTTTAGCAAAATGGTGGATTAATAACTCCAGGATAGGCTTTCAGGTTCGATATTTCTAGCAAATTCTAGTCTCATCACTATAGATACTATTTGAAACAATGATTAGATTGCTTTCATATTTAATTAGAATAAAAAAACCCAGCACATCAGTCATCTTTAAATAATGATTAATATCACCCTTACTTTCTTGAATATCATGTCTTAATGACTTGATAATAATCACTTTCTTCCACTATCTGAATCCTGAGTCTTCCTTCAGTTCCTTAATGGCACAATACTAACTGCCTCGTAGTGTTTACATTATTAGCCCTTTAATCTGTTTGGCATATTGTGTCTCCTGGCCAATTCTCGTCTATAGTGGGAAATTCCTAATCTTTGTGGATGTTTCATTTTACTTATTACTTTAAGGAAGTCTTAATGGATTCTAATAAAGTTTAGTGCTTCTTTTTTACTTTTTATTATATCTTACATTTTCCCCATACTAGCACTTATTTTATATATAATTTATAAACAAGTATATTATCACAGTTGAGTCTCTGTAAACCCTCATAGATTTAGATTAATTGAAGGCAGTTGTTTTCTCTGTCTCATGTTATGTCTCTTGTGCCTAACAAGGTAGGTGCTCTATTTCCTGCATGCTGTCACAATAGATGATTTCTACAAATAGTAACTAGCAGCAATATTTATGAAGATCATCTATGATTTTTCTTGAAATATAGGCAAATTTCAACAGATACAGAATTTTTGAACCTATTGAAGATGGAAATGCCTAAGTTAATGGTCTTAACTATATTTGACGTAGGAAGTAAAGGAAAACTTCCTGATAGACACACCCAGTGATGGAGAACATAGTGATAGATGGCAGTTAAGAAAGTTTTATGTAACTCAATTGGTATTACACTAGTTACTAAAATTATTTTGCTGAGAGTAGGTACAATGAATAGGAATAGGGAAAAGAAAGTTGAAGACAAAATGAATATATGGGAGGGATAACACCTGAGCTGTATTTGGTTGGATAGCTACAATGGTGTCAGGTAAAATTGCTAGAGATCAAAAGATGAAATTGTCATAGCTCAGATGGCCAAAAATAAATAAATAAATAAAAAATTCTCTATCTTAACTGCTAATTCCACATATTCCAAAAATCTGTACTTTTATTTTTATATTTTCAAGCTATACCATTTCAATTTTATTAATTATGTGGTAGTGTGGGAATTGTGTATTCAAGAGAATACACAATTGAAATGGAAATGATTCTTCCTTAAATATTTCCCCAAGTTGAACATATTACAATATTTCTATCTTTTGAAGTTTATCTTTAAAACTAAAACTAAAACGTTTTCATAGCAAAAGAAGCTATTGTTATAATGAAAATACATTGCTGAATGGGAGAAAATATTTGTATCTCCTGTATATGATGGACTGATATTTAAAATCTGTTAAGAACTTATATAATTCAATAAAAAGAAAACAACTCAATCAAAAAAGGATAGAAGAGCTTGTCCAAGACCTTTTCCAATTAAGACATTAAAGATGGAAAATAAACACCTGAAAAATGCTCACTATAGCTTATCATCAATGAAGTGCTATCAGAACCACAATGAGATACCACCTCACATCTGTGAGACTGGACTGTATGGAAATGTTTAGAAGCAACACGTTTTGGTGAGGATATGTTGTTTATAATATTGACTGGTCAACCCTTATGGATATGAATGGCAGTTTCTCAAAATAATAAAATTGATCTAACATATTATCCAGCAATTTCACACTAAACTATCTCCTTAAGTTGTCAAATTAGTTGACAAAACACTAGTTTGAAGGAATTTATACACTTCTATGTTCATTGAAGCAATATATACAATAACCAAGATATGTATTAAAGGCAAATTGTTAATCAAGAAGATGTATCATATTTACAGAGTAGAATACTACTTAGCATTAAAAAGAACTAAGATTTAAAAATAAATGAGAAAAAAAACAAACATATCATTTTATTTACATGTAGAGTATAAAGAAACAAAACAAGTATCAGTCATTAACCATAAAACAAACCCTAGAAATCTGACTGTAAATTGAGGCAACCAGAAGAGAGAATAGAAAAAATGGATTGAATAGAAATGGTGGAATATAGTGGAAGAATATGGGTGCTTTGATATTGGGCATGGCGTGGCAGAGTATTGTGGTACAGGTGGGATCTTATATTTCCAAATCATATACAGTGTTTTGAATCATTGTTATGTTAATGTAATACCAGGGAACCATTTACATTTGTCAAGGATCATTGTCAATATGACATTTATTTTAAAAAGTAAATTAGGATTCTATAGTACTGCAAAATCACTTCCTCTGTTATCACATGACCTTTCAATGAAACATAAATTGCCTTCATTTGCATGTGTAATATTTTTGTAGTATTTTATTAGGTGATCTTTAGCATGATATTAGATGTTAGTTTCTATTGTGAATTCTAAGGAAAATCACATTAAATGACTTGATTTTGTATCTTCATCTGATCCTGAAGTCAAATAGCCTAAAACTGAAAATGACAACATACTATTATTTTGTATGTTGGCCTAAATCAGGGAGGCAAAAATAGAGTCCATTGGAAAAGACATACACATAGCATAAAAGAAAAATCATCATTTCTATGTGCTCCCTGACTTTGTTAAAAGAGGCATTGTATATTTAGGTAGCAAATGTGTTGTTAAAATTCAGTGTTTGTCATTTTTCCTATTCTAAAGGTATTTTAAATATTCAGTGTAAGTAAACATTCAATGATTTCCTACATTTTTTCTTTTTTTTTTTAAATCTGCCAGATTTATTGTATATTTCCACTGTAATCTATGAAAGGATTCTGTGTGCTATTTAGTAATGGCATCAACCAAGGTATCTTCAGCTATATTACAATGGACAGGGTAATTTCTTAGTTTTTACCAGTTTAATAGCTCAATGAATGTTAGCATTTAAGAAATTGGAAGGATTTCAAATGAATTCAAACTTTATCTACTCTTATATTTCAACTTTGAGAATATTTTCTAAAGCATATTAGGAGTTTTAAAATTAGGGTTCATTGTCACTTAGTATTATTTTGACTTTCATGAACAAAAATGGGAAGACAAGTATTTTTATTCTATTTCAAGTTTACAATTTGATTACTGTGATAATGGTTTTCTTAGCAGTTTGGTTTTGTTTAACATCACATTGGCTTTTGTTGCACAGCCTTCTTTACATTGTTCTGAGAATTTGCATAAGTTAAAAATTATACAAATGTAAACATAATTATTTTAAAATATTGTAATATACCTAGACAATATATAATAATGAGTAAGCTTGAACTTAAATACAAATGGCTTACAGCAGTACTAGCTTGAAGCATAGTAGATAGTTTTAATATATCTGAATTAAATCGATTTAAAACAAACATTGATAGATTTGAGCACCATTTAAAATAAACAAAAAGAATGATGTCACTAAATGGTGGCCTGTCATTCCTGACTTTTCTCCCCTCAGAAAAGAATACTGCCCCATGAATTATGAGCAAGAGTCTACTAATAGAATCCTAGCACAAGTTGTTGAACACCATTGCACCACAAAAACAAACAAAACAACACGAACAACAAAACACTGCATTAAAAGAGTAGAAGGGTAAAAAAGCAAGACAAGTGGCTATGTTCTGATCTCTTTGCCCTACCTCAGGCAAGAAGAGCATCAAGTGCAGAAGACTCCCCTAACTCTCTCTGGGTAACTTTGTAGTCACTCGGACTGTCTTACATAGGAAGGGAGTTTTCTACAACTATCACAAAGTATTGCAGACTTAGTTTATACCCTTGGTGCCCAAGAAGTAATCTCAATCAGTAACTGTTCATCTGCAAAACAAAGCTTGTATAACGTTCTAGCCAGGGAATGAAGTAGAAGGTATATCTGCTTAATTCAAGTCCCTTAAGAAGGAATTTTGCCAACCCTGGTACCTAGCTTACACAGACAAAGAGTTGAGTTAGGGCTTGGCCACTATGAAGAGTGGGATCCTATTCGTATTTACCAGAAGAACTGGAAAGGGCAACTGGTAATTTTGTAATCCAGCAATATTTGCGCTGAAGATGAGAACCAGAATAAAGCTAGTTTTGGACTTAGAGTTTCCCTGCAATATTCAGGCAAGAGGAAACATTTATAAGCAGACTGAAGGTAATACAAAGACTCTGCCAAATTTAATAGATGCCAAGTGTTTCTTCCCATTGTACCCAGACTTATCCCCACAATCTAAAAATTCAGCTCCATCTGACTAGAAGACTAGATTGGAACACCAGAAAATTGTGTAAACCAGCAACACTAGAACAAAGAAAAAAAAGACAGCAGAATTTGTAGACTGTGGAGCAAAGTGAGTAGCTATGCTTGGCCAAGGATCTTGGAACATGAATCTGCTTGGGTTTAGATGACTGAGAACTTTGCTGATTCTAGAATTATTTTACCATTGTGTTTGGTTAGGCAATTGAAATTTAACTTGGCTCTTTGAGAGCCAAGCTCAACCTGTGAACCTAGACAGAGTACATTAGAAGCTACATAACTCATTTAACAGCTCTTTTTGCACCAACATTTGATGTAAAACAAACCTTCACCTACTTCAGAGGAAAAAAAATGGCTTTACCTGACCAAGAAATACAGTGTACACTCTTGCCTTATTAATTTCACCAAATAGCTGTTTTGACTTTGTGTTCCATCCTGTTGCTCTGGCAGAACTGGGAAGCTAATTCATAGACCCTTCTTATACTGAATATAGTACTTGGTCCCAGCTATCTATTAAACCCAACCAGAGAATCCAAGCAACCAATAAGTCTATAGACTGACTTGAATGAAAAATGAAGTCAGTAGTTCTAGCCAACTTTACTCAATCAATGGCATTCTCTCATATCCCTGACCTAAATCTTGAACAGTTGTGTCATCCAGGAATAGACCATAACACTAAGTCCCATCTGCCAAAGGACATTATCAGCAAGCATTGCTAGACTACCAAGTTAAGCAGAAGATGAACTGTCTCTGCCAGAGCAAAGTTATAAATTCTGTAAGAGGAGTTCAATTATTCTGTGTTCATATACCAACACAAGGAATCAGAAAACAAACAAAAAATCAGTAATATGTCACAATCAAAGAAAACTACTAAAACTTTAAAAATTGACCCTAAAGAAATGGAGATTCATGAACTTAGGACAAAGAATTCAAAGGTCTTCTTAAGTTTAGTCAACCATAAGACCACAGAGATAGAAAACTAAAGAAATTTGGGATAAAAATTCATAAACAAAATAAAAACTTAAACAAGAAAATTGAATTTATTAAAAAAAATGAATCCCAAAGCTGAAAAATATGGGAACTGAGTGCTTGTTCTAAATAATTCAGTAAAGATTTCTGACAGTTTTGATTCAGCCATGCCAATCAAAGAATCTAACCTGGGATACAGAATATTTGACATTAGATAATGAGCAACACTAAAAGAAATAAAGTGTGAGGAAAGCAAAAGTGTGAGGAAAATAAAGTGTGAGGAAAGTCACTTATGGAACACAGTATGAACATTATGGAAATTGCAAAAAAAAAATAGCAGAAAGGAACTAAAAGTAAACTGAAACTTGAGGAGATAAGTAGATGTTCAGATTCCTGGCATCTAAGGTCCCCAAATAGGTTGAACATGAATTGATATAGACTTAACATATTACAATTAAGTTATATAAAGTAAGCACAAAACTTAAAAGCATCAAGAGAAATTAATGAATTTATATCCAAAGGAAATTCCATGAAATTAGCAGTGGGTTTCTCAAAGAAAAAATAAATTTAATCAGGAGAAAGGAGATAGAGGGAGTAAAGGAATTGGTAACAAATGATCACTATCCCATTCAAAAAATATGAAAAGCAAGGAGAGCTATAGTTATATCAGACAAAATAGGCATTAAGTTAAAAATAGTAAAAAGAGGTCAAGATATCATTATAAAATGATAAATGGATTAGACTCTCAAAATATATAACTACAAATTTAATTCATGCTACATCAGAACTCCTAGTTATATAAAGGCAAATGTAACATAGCTAGAAATATAAACAGCAGGGAAATAATAGCTGGTTATTTAATATCCACTTTCAAAAATTGATTGGATTGGTCAACCAGAGAATCCATAAGGAAGCAGTGAATTTCAGCAACATATTAAACCAAAATGAAAGTAACACCCTTATATAGAATGTTAAAAAAAAAAAAAACAAACAAACAGCAGAATACACATCATTTTAAGAGTCAATGGAACATCTTCTAGAATAGATCTATGATTAGCCATAATATATATATATCAGAAAATTCAAGAAGATTAAAATTATACCAATGTCTTCTTTTACTGTGGTACATAAAAGAAAGTAATAATAAATGGAAAACTAGAAAGCACAAGGATACAAGGAAATTAAATAATACTCTTGAAAGGTAAATGCATAAAAAGTAAATTTTGGGGAGGTTTTAAAAGTTTGGGCAAATGAAAGTGGACAAAAGAATACAAGACAACATATCAGAACCTGTACAAGGTACAACAAAACCAATTCTATAAAGGGAATAGATTCATAGCAACAAATATATACATTATGAAGCTAGAATCCTAAACAATTCAAATATATTTCTTCAAAAACAGAAAAAGAATAAACTAGATGCAATAATAATAGATGAAGGATATAATAGAATGGAATCAAAGCAAAATTAGAGTTGATACTTTGAAAAGAGAAATAGAGAAATTCTTTACATGAAACAAGGAAAAGAGAGTAGGCCCAAATCATCTAAATTTTGATGAAAAAAAAAAAAAAGAGAGACATTACAATACAAAGTCCCATAAGATACAATAAAATATAAAAAAACCACATGCCAACACCTTCAACAAATTAGCAGAAATCCACGTATTAGAAACATACAACCAATCAAGATGGAATAAAGTATAAAAGAAGGAAAAATAGAGCATTTACCACTAAGGAAAGTGAATAATCAAAATCTTCCAACAGAGAAAGAAAAAATGAGATAACTTCACTGAGGAATTTTACTAAACACATGTTGAAGAAATTATACTGTTACTTCCTAAACTCTCCCAATTAGTTGAAATGGAGAAAACTCTCCCACATTCATTTTATGAGAACATTGACCTGATTTCAAAGCCAGAAAAGGTTCTAGTAGAAAAACAAAACAAAACAAAACAAATCTATATGCATATAACCCTGATGAATATTAACACAAAAATTTGCAAAGTAAAAAGTTAAATTCTCAATAAAATACTAGCTAATTTCAGTGGCATATTAAAAAGATTGATCAAGAGGGATTTATTTGTACCTGAGATGCAGTAGTAATTCCACCCACAAAAATTAATACATTCATGAATAGACAGAAACAAAAGTTTAATGTGATCATATTAATAGACAAAAGAAATTCTGTCAGAATCTACTTTTTCATGATAAATCACAATATATAACTAGATATAGAAAAAATTCATCTGAACGTAATAAAGGTCATACATGACAAACACAAAACTAATATTCAAAAAAACCTTGGAAGGTTTACATCTAATATCAGAAACAAGATAAATAATGCTGCCTACTCTCGCTACTACTACTTGACATAGTATTAGAAGTCCTAGCTAGAGTAATCAGGCAAGAAAAATAAGTATCAGAATTGGAAAGGAAGTTAGAATTTCTGTATCTATATATGACATGATTTTATATGTAGAAACATTCAAAGACACAATCAAAGCACTGTTAGATCTAATTTAAAAAAACAATGAAGTTGCATGTTACAAAATTAATGTACAAAAATCAGCAGTATTTCCATATACTAATACCATATTTTCTGAAAAGAAAATATATTATTCCCACTTATAATAGCATTAACAAAAATACCTATTTAGGAATAAACTAACCAAGGAGGTGAAAAATCTTTGTCTTAGAAATTGAAAATTTAAAAGAAAGAAATTGAAAAAAATACAAACATTTGCCACTAAATATGAACATTAAAAATAACTCAGATGAGATTATTTATCTTCATGAACCTATCTAAAATGAAAGTCGAAGGTTGAAGGCCATTCACTGGTCCACATGTGAACTTGGACTGAGACAAGTAGAAAAACATGGGAAGCAAAACTGGTTGTTAATATTATGGGTGGTATGGTTAAAATGGAAAGATCAGAAAACATTATTATACTTTTAAACATGAGTATCAGATGTTTTGATATGTAGGTACTGGTAGAAAGTTGAGAAAAGGTGAACTTGAGTGTCATATGTTCATTTTGTATTGATTTTAACAGAAAATATTTAAAAATGGTTCCTTTGTTTATACCAGTGAATTTCTTGAACAGAATATGGCAGCCTAAATGATCCCTACAAAGTTATAAGCTAACAGGATAAATTAATCGACCTATATTTTCAGTAATGATCTCCACATGAAGTATAGAGAGAACAGCTGTTTTTTTGTTTTAAGTTGTGTGTGTGTTTTATTCCCCGCTTGTTATGCTGCAGTAAGCATTGTTTCAGCAAATGTTTAATGTTGAGAAACATTAATATACACTTTTGGAGGGTGTCACTTCATCTTACTTTGTATTACAAGAGCATCACTTTGAACTGAGTTTAAATACTTCCAAGTTTTAAAAGTTAGAGTTACCCTAAAAATAAATTCTCCATGTACTCATATTTAATTAATATGGAGTTGAATTAATGACTATCATATATTAGATAACTCGAATGATTTAAGGGCTTAATTCTAAATAACATAGCTTTTTTCTTTATTTTTGTTGTTTGTGCTAAAATTTGCATGGCTAATTTGCTGTTTCATATCCACAAAAACATTATTGTTTTCATGTCTGAATATATGAAGTCTGCTGAAGTATTTTAGTATAAAACCTTTATTTAAAAGATTTCTGTACAAAATGTAAAAGTACTTTCACAATAAAAATTGTTGTGATGATGATATATTCATTCAACTTATTTTTATATGCTAATGATTGAAATCATAGCTTTTAGAACTGATGAATACAGTTAATTGAGTATAATAGTTTCTCTCCTTGCTATGCTTCTAAAGGAAGTGTGAATCAAAGTGTAACTCTTTGTATTAATTGTGATGTTAGGTTAGATCTGTATTCTGTCCACTGTTCTCATGAACATATTTTATAATTGTTTTTCCCTAAATATATTTTCTATATTTATGGTTGTATGCCATCTAAAATTCATTGTGCAAGCAATTTATATAAATATGTAAATTATATTAATCCCTTCACACGTACAAAGAAATGTGAATAATTCCTGGAATACTGTGGCCAAATACTGACCTTTTACAGACAATGCACAAACAATGGACTCAATCTAAATATCAAATTTAAAAAGACTATAAAATATTATTTTATTTTAGTGACAATAGTGATATTTCCTCTTATTTAAATATTAAAAGTGATATTTTAGACAATTTGCAGGAAAAAAAATTAGAAAATGCCAGTCTGCTTAATGATAATGCTGATGTATTTCTCTTTATTTCTTTGCCTGGGAAACTTAAAGATAACTTCAGATTTAGTGCCCTATTCTTACAGATATTTAAGGTATTGTTACGAACCTCTGCAGTTTTCTCATCCACATCCAATTTGCTAGCATTTAATATACTAATCTTTATTGAGATTTTTCAGTGGCAACTTATTTTTATCATTATAGCAATTTACCTTTGCATTCATGCTTCATTATGTTAAAAAATCATAGTTAAAATATATAATGATAATACCAAATAACTTTTGCATAGATAATTTTAAGAAATAAAGAATTGTATCTTGGTAAGAAATTGGCTCAACCAGTGGAAGCAAATTTGAGCATGTTTATTAGAGAAAATGTAGAAGCTGTGATAATTGATTAGCTGTGTGAATCAGTAGGTGAATTTTTGGTTTATTTTTGGGTTTATTTAGCTGGAAAAATAAAAAATGTAAGTAAAGTGCTGAGATCACTGTATATCCAGTTTTACTTACACCAGTACATTGGCACTATAATTTATCTAATTTTATCTCACAAATACAACATGATTCAATCTTATTCATCTGGTGTAAGATGTAGAATAAAAGAAAACAAAAACAGCTTACATAAATTGCATTTGAAGGGCACAGATTTATCTTTTATCAACTGATATATTTGAAAACATTTCTAAATAAATATTTATAAGAAATTATTTAAACACTCAGTTTTCTGAAATACTTTAAAGTAAGAAATACTTTAGATCTGTATATTTATATTAAATTGAATATTTTTAACTTTATGGTTGGGGATTTTAAATGTTGAATTTCAATATTGTTGCTTTTTGTAGAATATATTCTAGACTTTGCATCCATAGGTTGTGCATCAGATGTTTTGGAACTCAGTTGTTTGGCATTATGGGTGACGTGAGCCTATGATCTTTAATATCTTCCATAATTCCTTCTTTTTAAATGACTAGATTTAGCACCGTCTTTCCTCCCCTCTCTTAAGGAACAGAACTGAAATTACAGTGAAGAAATAAATATAAAATCCACGTATTGACAGTATGTGAAAAGACAATATTTGATGGAAGAAAGGCACATTTTGAGAGGTGCAAAGTGAATAGATGTCTGACTTAGCAGAATAAAGTAAGCTTAAACTGAACTTCCTGAATATGAGTAGTGAGACTTGAAAGTACTCATTAGAAGTGGGCCAAAAAGATCAACAAACTGTGGTAAGTTGCAGGAATTCCTAAAACTAAATATTAAGGCAAAGGCATGGAGGAAGTATGAAAACAGAAGGACTGAGTGAATTAATAAGTGCTTTAGAGTCTCTTTTAGGTAGTGATGGGTTCTAAGAGCAGTAGGCTAGGATGAGGATTTTTTATTTTTTAATTTAAGTGACTCAGTAAGTACTATTCTCAGGAGGAAACTTAAGAATGTGAGGAAAGCAGAGCCGAGCAGAGAGCAGATATAGAAGGTAATTAAACATGGTTTTAGCAGAATTCTAGCATTAGTCTGATCCTATTGGAACTCCAAAGTGTGAATCACATCAGTTCTTCCTCATTTAGGAAGGGAGATCAGCTTTTCTAGCCTAATGAGTCCTTCAGGAGATTTAGCACTCTAGTCCATGAGTACTAGATGCAGGGTTGATGATTTCTGAAAATTGTAGGGACAAAAGGCATATAGTTTATAGAGCACTATAGATACATTGATGCATGAATTTTCAACAATGGATGGGGATGATATGTGGCATGTTTGTCTGATAGCCACTCAATAAACATGGAGTTTCTTCATTTATTCAGGTACCATGCTTTCATCTTTGAGTCTAGAAACTATCCACTTGTATTCTAGATTTTCAAGCAAATGATTCCTAGACAACATCATAGCTCCCACTGAGAGGGAAAGATAACAACACTGTTATCACCTTCAATTATAATTAAAATGATATAAAGACAATATAAGTCATCTTCATTTGCCTAGAGTAAGTAATTTCTCATGATACTGCATAACCCTCTGTGTTGCTCATGAAAATAGACCTCTGATGACTCTCTCAAAGGCTATAGCACAGTTTTGCGGAAGATGACTCAATATATAGGAAAGTGTGAATAGTGTTTTTTTTTTTTCTCATCATGTTAAATTTGCCACTTAAAATTATATGGCATAAAGTTAAGCACACACTTTTCACGTATGTCTTCTTTTGAGACCTTTCGGTTATACTCACAGCATTCTGATGCTGTCACCTCTGCCTTTCACACTCTCACCATCAGCACGAATAGAGTTGGACTTGTGGACAGAGAAGGAAAAACCATTCCATTCACTCTAGCATGTCTGTTCTGTGTCTAACCAGGGCTACCAAACCTTAGGCAGCCCCCCGCCCTTGTGTAAGATCTATAGGGAAGTAGATGGCACTAATAAAATGTGACTAAATTAAAAAAATCCTACTATCATTGGGAGTTATTGGACAGAGGAAGTACTCTGGAATAAGATGAACAGGCAACATATGAACCACACATGGTCAACCACACATGTCAGTGATGAGTCACTGTGTCACTTAAGAGATGTGATCTCATCCTGTCTTCTATCAAGGAGAACCACTGTGAATCAGAATGTTAACATCATTCTGGTAATCCAAACTCACATGTTTCTGTAAAAGAAATAGATTGTTGATCAGTAGAGATAATTTGCTTACCAAGTCACCATCATGCAATTAAGACCAGTCTAGGAATGACTTTCCAGATTTGAATCCCGGATTTTCTTTTGTGTCTGGTTAATCTTGTATGCACTGGATAGGAAATGCACATCTGAGTGGAGAAATACAGCCTCAGGGTCCAGGCTTAAATCCTTTTCATCTGCCTGAATGGTTCTTCAACTCACTGCCCTAACCAAGGGGCAGGCATTAAGGACACTGGTCTTAAACACAGGGGGCTCTGGAATAACATTTAGATTTAGAACTCCTTAGCAAAAAACAATATAGTTTCCCTCCTCTGTATGAAAGTCAAACAGCCCTAGCTTTTTTAGATATCAAAGTTTGGAAACTTCCCAACATACTGTCATAATCGTTGAGGAACCAAATAAGGTACTGAAGGCTGGATGTTTAAAAATCATCATATTCAGTTTACAAAGACATTCCCATATAGCAACTGTGTATAGGCAGCAACAGACAGACTTATAAAAATAATCTTTCTATGACAAAGAGCTTGTATAAATGAAATAATAGCATAAATATAGTAAAAAATGAAGAGGATTCAAATGGGAAAAATTTTACCACCAGATAGAACTCAAAAGAAAAGGAATAAAGAGACCAAAAGAAATTATATATAGACAGATTGCACTTTATATTAATGTAAATAGTAGTAAAATATGTTTACTTATAAATGTTATTCTATTTAAATGAAAAGTAAAAGTGAGTAGTGTTTGGAGCACTGTACATTGGTCATAGGTAGATGTGAGTTTCTATGCCAGATGTTTTTCTTTATACTGTGGGATATAGGCAGGTTAATTAAAAAATGTAAGGCTACACTTTCTTCTCTCAACGTGGAAGGCATTAGCTTTTTGGGATTTTTTTCAGACTCAGCTTACACAAAAAATATTAGCACAATGTCAGCTATATTGAAAGTCTACAATTACTCTTAGTTGCTATTATAACTAAGAGTACATTTACAAAAGTAGAATTTAGGCAATGTTAATAGTAATGTTAGGAAATTAGACATTATTTCATTTATATAACATGAACTTGTGTGTTTAGCAAGCAAATTGGCAAATTGGTATCTAGTGAAATATATAAATATGGCTCATTGCCAGTGTGATTTTATTCACCTGTTATGCCTCCACAAATGCAGTACTTTGGTTAGTGGCATCTAACCTATCTGTCTACATTTCAAACTTGAGTATTCTTGAAATTGGCCTTGTCACATCCCAACTATCACCTCTCATTCTGTTTTCCAGAATTTGTAAATGGAGTGACACCTTTACTTGTATAATTGAGACAGAAAATGTGCGATGAAAAGCCACCTCAATCTATGCAAAATATTACTAATTTTCAACTAATGAGTGATTATATTCTATGTGCATTTTTCTCTGAATTTCTTCGATTAATGGTTATTGATATAAAGTAATTTTAAATAAAAATATGCAAAAAAAGAAAGCACAATAATATCATAGAATTATTTGAAGTAATGAAATTGTTTCCTTCATTGCAACTTTTATATTAAACCCTTCCAGTTATCATTTTCATTGACAATATAACCAGGACATAATGCTGAGTTGCTGTTAATTTTTAATGCTGTTTATGTTGTTTAATACTGTATATAGTTTGACACAGAATCTTTTAGTAGAACTAAGCTTTGACATCCTCTACAATCATCTACTCAAACTAATATTTTTAATCAATTACAGTCTTCTGCCTCCCACTCCTTCTGTATTTCATCTTAGATGTACATAGCAGTGTAGAGTTTTTTGTATTTTAGAAATGGGAGTCCACTTTTAGCAAGACAAAACCTTTTGAAATATTGTAAAACTTTCTCCCAGTATTTAAAAAAATACAAGTAGTTATAAAATATTATAGCTGAAAGTAATGACTTCTCAGCAGTTTCAGCTGTAGAATTTTTCTGTTAATAAACTGATAGTACTGCCACCTGACTTCTCTAAATGATGCAAAGTATTAGAATAAGAGGTGCCCTTTTAGGAAAAATATATATCATTGGGAACTTTTAGTTCACTTAAATCCTCAAGAGAGTTTTTACCTACATGATGCTTGAACACTAGCTTTCCCGCAACTTAATCCTAGAATTAAGGATGTATTTGTTTTAAGGCTTGGTTTATTAAGACCAACTAATGTTTTTTAAATGGACACATAGCTCCCCTTCCTTTGGGAATATGTGGGTGCTATCTAGTCTAGGTTTCAAATACTGTTAGAGAATCACAATTAGTGTATAGCTCTAGTTTCATGAATATTCAGTCACTCCGTAAAAAGCATTAACTTGAACCATAGATCAATTGCATGAAAGTTGATAAACTTCTCTAGCAAATCTGATATTTTCAGGGAACAAATTCATTTACAAGAGAAATGTCATGTTCTTTATTTTCTCCTATAATTTCAACTAATCATTCTTTTTGTGATAGTAGAAAATTAAATGTTGTTCACCCCCCCACACTTATTTTAGGTTTAAACAGTATCATATCATGTTCTCATTTTTTCTTCTTTCAGTCTTTCTGTTTCTGTTTCTCAGGGTGGGATGGAATGGGCTGACTTTCTTGAGTTGCATGATGCTGTGCACAGAAAGGGGCCCTAGTACCACTATTTTTCATCCTCCATGATAGATTTTGTCCATTGGATTCTTATTTTATCTGATGATAAAAAGTTGATATCTGTTGTTGAGAAGTTATTTTAACTTGTTCACTAGCCCCATGTCCCACTCTAGCATTTGAGAGTTGAATTCCTGGTATCAACTTACTATCTATTTGAGAGTAATTTAAACTTCTATGCTGTTCACTCTACCACACAAGAAGAAACCTGTATGCTGATCACTGCAACACACCAGGTTTATAAGTAGGTTATGAAAACTGTCTCCAGCTCCTTTGACGGCAGTTTGGTTCTTTTCTCTCATATCCTGAATGCATGAAGCACTCTGTGGGTGGTGTGCTAGATAAAAGGTGAAGCACAATTAGTCTCTCATCTTAAATTCTCAAATCTGTCTGGAACTTTTATCTCTCTCCTCAACTTGCCAGGATGCAGATATTCTGATTTTTTTAACCTCTTTGATTTCTTCATCTCTACTTCCTCTGTAGCTTATAAGTTATTTTATTTTGGTAGAGGATGTCTTTGTCAAGCAGGACAAGAAGGAAAACAAACATGTAAAACCCCCAAATTCCCAAAAGTCTGTTAATGTTTTCCCATATAACAAAAACACACCTTTTCAAAGTTATGCTCACTAATGTCAAGGGTTGTGTTGAGCTGTGATTACGTATCTTTATAATCATTTAGAAATTCCTCCATAGACAATCACTGCATGGAGATTACAAGTCAAAAGTGAATTCTATTTTTAAATAATGTCCTTAACCATATATCCCCTTTAATCCTAACATTTAGGGCTATCAAACCTCATAGCAATCAAAATGTTGTAAAGTGAGAAGAAAAGAAAGGGAAGGGAGTATTGTATCTTATATTATTTAAACCTCAGTCTCTCAGGTGCTATTTAATCAACAGTAACACAATTTACAAGCCACCATCTACTATGAGCAGTCTTGTCCCACCGTACCTATTTACTTGCACTGTTCCATCACTCATGCCATCTGTGTTCCGCCTTTTTAAAACTCATGCACAGTGCTTTGTATATCAAAGTATAATAGGTACATGCCAGCTAAATGTTATATAAATATTGTTGATTTAAATGCTTGATTCCTTAAAATACAGGTTGAAAGTTAAAAAGCAATAGTTTGGTGAAATATTTAAGGTGAAGACACTGATCAGCATTCTTTTGGCAGAAGTTCAAGGTTGGTTTAGTGTTAAGAGACAAGGGATGGAAATACACATACAAGAAAATAAGTTTAACAAACAAATAGTTGGCACCGGGAAGCAGGTGTAAGAGTTTAAAAATTAAAATGATAGTCAACACAGAGGGCTTATGTTCCTTAGGGCATGAGAAGATTGCTGGGTAGCCTCTGTTGACAACCCTACCATGGTGATTTGAAGTATTTCATTTGCTTAAGCTGAGGTTAGTCTGCCCTGTATAAACTTCCTCACTTGTCCCTTCTGATCTTGTAAAATTGATCAAGTTGTTTCAACTTTTTCAATTCCATTTCCATAAAAGAGGGGTGTTAACAGGACTTACAGGGTAGGACTGATAGTGGGAATCTTCAGCTATGTTGGGAAACAAATTTATTCTGTGTGTCTAACGATTTCATTTGTGAGTTCCATAAAGGTACTGATTTGAGGCTACAGTGCTAATGAATGTTTTCTAGAGCTGGTGGAAGTTAGCTTTGGAATCTACACATGCACAAATTATATCCAAAATCATGGAAGGAACCTAGAAATATGTCTGTATGGTCGTATATTTGTTATTTTATCAAAATTAAAATGTCATTTAGAATTGTTTTGCATTGTGTTCCCAACTCCCAACAGACTCCATGTTTTAGCAAACACACAATCTAAATCTAAACCTCCACTAAATTCTTTTTTGAGGTCACCTGACTCTTCAAGATATCTCTAGGGTTGCATATTTTTCCCTACCCTTTTTTTAAAATTTTATTTCTAAATTATTATAAATTCTTACATAAGAAAATAAAGTAAATGGTTACTGGCATGCCTTCCCTCCTCCACCCCCCACCCCTTGTATTCACTCAGTCTCTCAGTCTCCACTCTCATTGTTCTTTTTTGGTTTTGTTGGATTCATTGATCAAGAGAAAGTCCATGTTACTCAAGTGTGATTTGACACTATTTCCTCTAAACTCCAAAGAAAGCACATCTTCTTTTCTAATCAGCTCCTCTTCTGTATCCCATCCAGTTATATTGAGCCAATCAATTTAAATTATCTCACTGAAAATGACCTCTATAGAGTTGTCCCTCATTACACTTCTATTTCCTCACTGATAGGAGTATATGGAATTGTGGTAGGTGATCAGTTCTCTCCAATGTTCCCATGAATTTCCAACTTCCTCTGAGTTTCTCCAACACGCATTATAGTTTCAAGGTCAACTATCACTAACAGGAGTTCTTGAACACCTCTTTTGCAAGTCCTGCTTTGAACATGTGACTTGTCCCAGTGGAAAATAGAACAAGTTGTATTAGAGTCACAGGTGAACTGAGTTATGCAGCCAGAATTTGAGCACCCATTTCTCATGTACAAAATTTGAGGAATACCTAGGAAATAATGAGAGTTCAAAAAATATAAGCTACTACCTTTGTCAGACTGTTTCCCACAAATGGCCCTGAGTTTACAAATGACTGTATATTCCTGAAATGATATTTGACTCATTGAGATAAAACTTAAAGAACATTAGAGGAAAAGAGCAGAGTGAGTGAAAATAGAGCTGTCATATGTACAATATTATTAATTATTAAGGAAACTTTACTGTAAAAAAGGAAGTAATATTGAGAACAGAAGCAGCTATATGCATATATGCATGTAGATATATATCTACATATCTATGTAGCTATCTATTTATGTATCTATCTATGCATCTATCCTTCCATCTATCTATCTATCTATCTATCTATCTATCTATCTATCTATCTATCTATCTATCTATCTATCTATCTATCTATCTATCTATCTATCTATCTATCTATCTATCATCTATCTATCTATCTATCTATCTATCTATCTATCTATCTATCTATCTATCTTCCTTCTATCTATCTATCTATCTCACCCATTTCCACTTTTTTTAGCTTAAGAAATTTATATTCCAATGTTAAGTCATTTTTTTTACATTTTATTTCTGATAAGGTTGATACCAAATTTAATTTTCTATTGTTTTCATTTTCTGCAATGTGCAAAATGGTAGTGTACCTTTATAGAAGCTATTTCACAAAGTTAAGTATGCTTAAGTTTACAGAAACAAGTTTCTTATAGAGAAAAATAAAAAATAGAAACACTTGGACTATAAAAGTAGGTAGATTGGAATAAACATTAAGAATATTTATTCAACCCCCTATTCTTGCTTCTTACCACAATATTCTTTAACATAAAACAAAGATTTGGGTGTATTGTTTTTATTTGCTTCATGTATCATATTATGAGGAGAAATATATGCAATTAGTTATCATGCTATGAAAAGAAACCATTCACATGGAAAATGAAATTTGAAAAACAATGTGCATATATTTCAGTTCTATTAGTACAAGAAGGAACTTACACATCATTTTTTTTAAAGATGCAAAATCCAGGTTCTTAAGAGAGTATAGTCTCCGTAAGTTAGACTGTCTACTATGTACGTGGATATATTTAAATTTTTGAAAAATACTACATTTTATTTTGTATGCTGAAATTATAGTACACATTTTCTCCATTTGTATTTTATATACATTGACTTCTCATTCCATGATAACTAAATGGAAGATGAAAAATGAGTAGAAAAATCCATAATTAGAAAAAAAAACTTATAGGAATTAACCTGTACCTTAGGGTATGGATTCCTGGGGAAATAAAATGATTATAATCACATATTTAAAAAAAATTAAAAGTTAATAATAATCATAATGAACATATTTGAAGTCTTGTCTTTCTCTCCTTTAAGATACCACAGTTCTCCTATATGATGCTTGCTTCCTTGACCATGTGATTTGACTGGGTGAGAGCACATGTTCTACCCTGAAAGAAGAAACCTCATCAATTACTTTGTTCCACCTTCCTGGTTACTGGGATTGGTTCACTACACATGTCCCAGCAGTTCAGAATTCCCTAGTTGTTTTGAGAAGTTTCAAAAAAAAAAAATATATATATATATATATATATATATTGTTTATTCTCTGGAAATATCAAGCTTTAAGGGCAAAATAGTCATAACTTGGTGGATATTAATGTTCCTACCAACTGCAGAAAATCTGTTTAATGAAGCCAACAGAGAGGGGCATAGAACTTGGAGATATAGAAAGAGGACTAGAGATAAATAGACAGCTTAGGGACAGCTTGAAATTTAGATTCAGTAACGTCAACTAATTCTCTTCTTTGGACTTTCAATTTGATTTGAATAAATAACATTTGTTTTTCTTATACCAATTAGAATTAAGTTTCTTGCAGCTAAAAAGATGGTCCTAACTGGAAAACAATTAGTTGTATTAACTGTGTGTATTGACACATATTGTTTTACTCACCTTTGTGTTCCTGAGGTACCTTGCTCCTGGGTCTTCTCAACTCATAAATTAAGGAGATATATGTCAGTATACTAACCCATGTCTATTTTACATGCAACAAACCATTCTCTGTTTATCCATATGCATATATATTAAGGTAAATCTGAGTTTACCCTACCTGAATTCTATATCCTAGTATCCCTTGTATGGCTCAGCCTACTCCCTGTGCTTATGTAAAGATCTTTTACTCATTTGTCAAACTGAGTTATTTGCATATTGTTGAGTTTTAAAAGTTCCTTTTATGTTTTTAATACCAGTCTTTTATCAAACATGTTTGCAAATTTAGTCAGACATATATTTACAATTTTTCTTCAATTTGAGCAACACTTCTCTGGGTTGAATCAAGAGTATTCTGGTTGATTCCCTAAGAAGAGACTACTACAACATTGTATCTGGTTTCCATTGTAAGATACTTAATATGCCTTTTCTCTTTGATGATTGTGGCAAGTTTCTTTCCCTGTATTAAATCAGAGCTATGAGATTAATATATGTTGACTTTTGTGAGTCCTCTTAGTAAAGTCTTGAAGATTTTCAATATATGTGTTTCCCTGTTTCAATGCTCAGGAAAAAAAAAATTAGAAAAACGTTACTATTTTCTTAAGTAATTGTTGAAACTCACCAAATTCATGTGAACTTAGTGCTTTCTTCATGGGAGATTACTAATTACTGATTTAATTTCTTTAGTAGATATAAGGATATTCCTATTATCAGTTTCTCCTTGTGTGAGTTTTTGTAGCCTGTGTCTTTTACTGAACTGGTCTGCTTACTTGAACATTTTTTCTTGGTATATAAATTTAGTTGTTTTTTTTTTCCTCTTGCATTAATATTAATCATATCAATATCTTATAACTTTCCTAGTTTCAGCTAATTTCAGCTCTTCTATAATTTCCTCGTTTCAACTCTTCTATAATTCTTTTTATCTGTTTGTCTTTTCCCCCAAGCGATGAGATTTCTTCATTACTTTTGGATGCTAGGTTATGGTATTTTTTGGGAATTTTTCTGTTTATATGTTTGTTTTTCTGAACTTTTTTGTAGTTCAATTTTTGTCATTAAATTGAAAAATTATGAATCAATATTTATTCAACTATTTCTTATGTTTCATTCTCTCCTTTTTCATTATCTGAAGTTTCTATTAATCACATATATTAGGTTTCTATTAATCACATATTATGAGGTTTCTATTACTCACATATTATTAGAATTAATATTTCTATTAATCACATATAATAATCACAATTATTAGTGATTTTACTATCACTAATTACTACTTACTGTTTCTATAACTGCTAAGTGATCTGTTCTTTTTTTATTTTGGTCTAATTATTTGCATACTCTGTTATTTAGTTTAGGTAAATGTCAATAACATATCTTCAGATTCATTTATTTTTGTTTCCTGTTTTAAATTCCCTGATAGGCAGAGGTATCTATGTTACAAAGATTTTCATTGTTAACCCTTCCAATTTACATAATGGCTCTTATAAGTTTTGAATTTATCAAAACTTCTTTGCTGAAATCATTAATTAAATTTCGTATATTGTTCACCTGTTCCATTAGAGCTGTAAAGTAGCTAATGTGCTATATTACACATGCACTGTATGTAGTTGTGATGTTTCTACCATATATGAATTTGGTTCTATTGATTGGTTAGTCTTCTACTGGTATTTTTTTTTTTCCTAGTTTGTCTATTTGTTACTCTCACTAAGGGTACTACCAATGTACCTCAGTTTAAAATTCCTCTAGGGACACCTGATGATTGGGTGGAAGGTAATGTTTTGCCCAAGATGCTTTCCATTGTCTATCTAGGTGTTACATTTGCACTTGTTGGTTCTTACAGCTCTCAGCAATATTGCTCTGATTTTTTATTCATTGTTTGTAAGCCTGCTTTTTCTCATTTTGCCTCAGTTTTTGACTGACACTCTGTCCCTATGTCTCAGGACTTTAACTTTATCCATGGTCTTATATTTCTCCCAGATTTAAATCCAGGTTCAATTCAAAGTCCATTCCTTCTCCTTTCTTTTCAGTTTAATGTTAAATGATTTTTGTATTACTTTCTCCTAGAAACAGTGAGTATATACCAGCACCCTAAGATAATCAGTATTTTTTTCTCTTTCCTCCAAAATCAATACGGCTTCCAAAAATGAGGTATGTGTGAAGCTATGTGCTCTGACATGATGGCTGCTGTTCCCCGTCCTCACACCTGAACCATGAGCAATGCTTTCTCAAAACTCTCCATAGCTATTTCTTGTAAGCACACATTGAAGCCTCAGAGAAAAATAATGCAATAAATTTTTGACTTTTTGAGATTCAACATTGTCTTGCTTGCATCTATTTTGCCCTTTTCAATTTTTTAAATTATTATAGCTCATTTCTTCTGATCAGTTACCTGCTGCATTTACTCCAGGGATATAATTACTCAAGCTCCATCTTCCCTACAGTAACTATCACAGTTTAGATATTGAGGCAGTTTTTTCCCTGATGATATCAACATGAGATAGAATAAAAATTGTGACTTTTTTCTTGTTTGCCTGTAGTTGTTTTATTTTGTTGTTGTTTTGTTTTTAATCTTTGGATAGGACTATACTCTCTCCAACTGTCTGCATCTCAGAATTCACCAATACACATTATTTTTGAAGAGAACACTCCAGATATTCTTGTTACTATTGTAATGGTCTTATTTAATGATGAATAGTTTCATTTTATAAATAAAACAGAAAACATAGTGTAGGGTTCTGCCAAATTAAACACAATATGACCTTTACTCTTCACGAGAGCCTAATTTTTCCCTAGTAATAAAGCCATAGGAAATACAAAGCTACTATTTGTCATTCTACTTTTCTGAGATGGATATGTTCTCACCATCGCTATGAGCTTATTGGGTGCCTGATGCTACATATGGTTTGTCTCACTTAATCCTCATAGCAAACAGATGAGTTTGGCACGAGAAAAATGAGATTTAGTATGACTGATATTTTACACAGAGGTGCATGTACAATAAGTAATGGATGAGATTTGAATCAAAGCAACTTAACTTCAGAGTGCACACACTTAATTACTAAAATTGTCATCTTTTCTTGAAGGAAGGAAGTAAGCTTCAACTACACCAGTGAATGGAGTAAACAAAAACAAATACATCATCTATATGTAGAGTCACCTAGTCATGTTTTTGGAAGGTGAATAAGAAATTGCTTTGTCAGTTTGCAAACAGAAAAGGATGCCCTGTAAATTTGATATCACTCTTTGTTCATTTTTGAGCTTGCCCAGCTGAAACACCTATTAATTTTCCTGGTAGATTTACATAGAACATGACTATCCATCTCAAACATATCAGTTGTTTGGTCTGAGCAAACTAGTCAGCTCTTCTCCCAATGGTGAATGACTTTTTCACAATTAATTACTAATGTGCTCCTCAATTGTGTAGAAAAATACTCTGGATAAAACTTCAAAATTGTAATGAGTAAAAGTGACCAATGTTTGACCTCTTTTCATAGAGTCTTAATTGAACAATAAGCAGTTATCCTAAAATAATCATGGACTCCAATGGGACTATGGTTGAAATGATAATTGCTATTTTAGGCTGATTGATTAAGGTTATGAAAAGTTATTAGTATGAGAGTTAAGGGTCATGCATCTACCTTGTCCTTAGTTTAATTTGAATTCTGTCAATAATAGGATGAATAATTGTGGTACTCATATTTCATAAAAGATCATTTTCTCTTCCATTAATGTATTTTTTATTTTGTAGTCAATTAATAGAAAATAATTTATTGTCCACAAACATAACAAAAATTTTGACTTATTACATTTTGTAGCTTTTCCTCCCCTAGCATGTTAGTCTATTAATATAAACTACCAACAACTAAATGCAAAGGTATTTAAAATTTAGGGAATATTTTGATATTATTACTTATTCAAACTTGGTGAAAAGCTAGTAAGGGAGAAATGAGCACTAACTTATTGCCAATCATACATGATAGAATATCTTAGATAGTTTACATTTATGTAATTTATATGTATATGTAAAGATATTATATATAACATATTTTACTAACATATAAGTAATATTAAATATTGTATTATTATATAACTATTATCAATATCTTACTACTATATATTCAAAGTTAATATTTTGCTATCATATAATCTATAGTAAAGATATTTTATGTCTCACTTTTCTAGATAGGAAATCAAATCTTGAGAGGTTATGAAATATGAGTATTTTCACAAAAAATTTTTTAAATAGTAGCAAATAGTATCTCATATGCTCTGCTTCATGTTTATTCACTAGAAAAATCACAATACAGACAAATGTATTCCAAAATTACTTTTCAAAATGATAGGTCTAATTTTTTATAAAATGTGTTAATGCAATCAAAACTCCTAATCAATATTCAATATATACATATTGTATGAAACACCATAAGTAGTAAATTCATTCATTAAACAAATGGGATGAATAATTTATTTTCAGATGACTCTGATAACAGAGTGATTATTCTGTTATCCCTTATTTTTTCTTGACGAAAATACTAGCTCCATAAATGTGTGAAATTCATGACTAGAAGTGTTAATATGGGTTCCCTGGAGATTCCCACCATAATTAGCAGTAATTATCCATCAAAATAAAACCAACAAAAAATGAGAGATAGGACAGAGAAAAAGAGAGAGTGAGAGAGCAGAGAATAAAAATATAAGCAGAAGTGGGGGGAAATAAAATTTTAGAACCATACAGACTTGTTTTCAAGTTCTGACTACAAATCTTACAAGTCCACATGACCTTGAACAACCAGTTTAACATTTAAGCTCATTTCATTAGACTGTCAAGAGGAGATAAGAATGCCCACCTTACTGTGACTTTTAATTACATAAATATTCCCCAATAGCTCTAGCATCAGTTGAAAACTCAATCATTATTAATTTCTTCTTTGCTTTACTCTTCTCTAGTGTTGAGTTAAATTGTCCTTGGAAAGCAACCTCAGGCATGGAGTAGTGTTTTCAACCATATAACCAAAAATAACATGGACCCAGGGGAAAACTATTTGATGTGGTAATGATTAAAGGTGCTGATGGTGTCTTAATTTATACTGAAGTAAAAATGCAGAAATACCTTAGGATGATGACTCATCAAAGCTTTCAGGAAGCATTATTCTCCATAGGAAGAGAGAACTGCTTTACATTTATCCCTTTTAATGTGTCTCATTACACCTTTCAAACATATACATTTCATTACACGCTTCCATTAAAACACCTCATTATAACTTTCCAATATGTGCATCTCATTACATCTCCTTTAGCATCTTTATATATTTTACATTTGTGGGTTTCATTAAAGCCTTTTCCTTGTATATCTCATTACTAAATTACTTGCATGTATGTTATTATAACCTATACTTCTCATTACATTACTTAAACATGCACATCTCATTACACCTTTCTATTTATGCATCTCATTACACTTCTCAAAAATGTGTATCATATCTTTCTCCTTTGCATGTCTTTTTCCTTTGCATAACATTACATTTGTCCAATTATGCATCTCATTATGCCATTTCATTTATGCATTCTATGATATCCTTCCTTTTATTCATGACATTACACTACTTAAACTCAGACATCTAAGTAATTCTTTACTGCATGCCATTTTATAAACGTCATAGATATTGCATTCACTCTTCTATGTGTGTTTTGTCTGGTACCTTTAAAATTATGATTATATTATCCTTCATAAAATGCATACTTTGTAACAAATTTATCATATTTCAGACTTTCCTTTTGTACTTTAAACTATTAATTTACCATTTCTATTAAAAACTTTTAAGAAAAAGTAGCTCACACACTTGTATATAATGTCAAGTACTATATCTGATCACACCCTTCAAATAACAAAGTCTCCTTTTTTTGTGTGACTTTTCTGCATTCCTGTTTTAAAGTTTCTGGTAATCTTTTCAAATATGTGCATCCCATTACTATCCCTTGGATATGCAGTGCTATTTACTCTCTACCAATTATGTTTCTTTTCCTTCCCTTAAATCATCTCTATCTTAGATGGTTGGGGTTATAGTATCATCTGATCATTATCCTCTGGCATAAATGGAATTTCCCCTGTTGTTTGCTCTTCTCTAGGTTATTACTTTCCTTCTATACAAATATCCTATCTCCCTGAGGCAATAAATGCCTTTGGAATACATTAAGGAGTCAAATATAGCCAAATGGTCCATGTGTTACTTTACATAAATTCTATTTTATTATTAGAACATTTTCATTGTGATGTGAATCAAAAGCATACATTTTTTTTGAAATTTCAACATTCCTTAGACTTTAATTGTGAAGTTTTCTTAATGATAATGAAATAAGTTGTGATAGGACATTTCTATTATTGATGTTATAATGTAGCAGCTACCAACAAGACATTTATTGTAATGTATTTTATCCAAGATTTTGTAAGTTTGTATCTAGATTGGGAAAATTACTAATTATAATTACTTGAAACGAGTGATAGATATTGATCCATATGGACAGGTTTCTGTCACCAGAGAGGACACTGTATTAGGATATTATGTTACTTCTCCCATTTACTATGTCAAAAGTGTCATTAACAAAATTACGTAATTGCTTAGAGTCATCAGTCAAGATATCAAGCTAATACATATATGTAAAACTCTTAAATGTGTATATATGTGTACATATGACTATCTATCTTGATTTCCTACAAACAGGCATACAATTTTGATTTATTCATTTTTATCTTGTTTTGTGACATGTTGGGTTTCCTTTTCATTCAGCCACCCTTATTTTACTTAACAAGTATCCCATTTCTCATTATGTGACAGTACTTTTCCAGTTACTGAAAATGTGGCTATGAGCTGATAAGACAAAGGTTTAAGGGAATTTTTTTCTTATTTAGGAAACTAGATAATAAATGAACACAAAAAATATAGAATGAAAAAGATGTTAAGAAATGAAACAAAAGAAAAAAAAAGCTGAAAACTTGGCACATTGAGGCACCTAGGCAAATGACAAAGGAAAGCTGTTCTCACTGTTGCCCTGGAGGTACCAGGACATACACAAATGGCTTCACATGTGAGGTTAGAATGTGGAAGCAACTTCAGTTTAGAGCTAAAAAAAGAAGAAAGCAAGAGGAAATTACCCTATTCTTTGCCCATCTTCTAGTGTCTCCTAATATTCTGAGACCAACAGGATGAGAGAGACAATGCAGGTGATACATACTGAGTCTAGAATCTTGTCTGTATATCTATATTAGTTTCTTGGAGCTATTATTAACAATGTGTCACCCACTTGATGATTTATTCTCTTAATGCAGATATATATAGAGAATGTAAGCAGGGTCATGTCCCCATTGATGGTTCTATGTGAGACCCTTCCTTGTTTCTTTCTAGCTTGGTGGCTATCTTGCATTTCCTGTCTTGCAACTGCATCACTGAATCTCTTACTTCCACTTTTACATGTGATTCTTCCCAATGTGTGACTGAATGTTCACTCTTCTTAAAAGGGGGGCAACTCGTTGGATTTGGGACAATAATCCTATATGACCTCTCAAATAACACTGAAAGGCCATATTTAAAAATAAAATTTCATAGAAGTACTAACAGAACAATACTTTCTTTTGAGATAGGACATTATTCAACTTCAGAGTTCATGTGGAAAAATTCCAATATGGATAACATTAAAAAATAACCTGTGACATCTGTACTCGGATGTTTATTACAGCACTATTTACAATAGCCAGGATATGGAACAACCCAAATGCCTCCCCAAACAGATGAATGAATAAAAAAATGTGGTATATGTATACAATGGAATATTATTCATCAATCAAAAAAGGAAAAACTTACCTCATTTGCAGCAAAAAAAAGATGACACTAGAAGGAATCATGTTAGAAGAAATAAACCAGAAAGGAAAGGAGAAATAACAGACAATCTCACTTATATGAGGATTATAAGGAAAACAAATGAATGAGAAAAAATTAAAACTGTCAATAGAACTGAAGCATACAGCAGAGAGGAGGAGGGAGTGCAATTAGAGAAGGGATGGGAAAAAAAGAGATTAAGGTATGGTCCATGGATGGCAAGTTTGTGGGAGAACCTGGGGTAGACAATGATGTGAAAATATGTATAGATAGAGATATACATATATATGTATATATACACATGTATATCAATTAAAATAATGTTAATTATCACATGCATACATAGATGCATACATACATACATAGTTAGATCTATCTTGAAGATGTCCTATGAAAGATTGTATTTATTCTCAGGACCTCAACTGAATAAATGACTCATATATGATGGCACTCATATATGATTGCCTAAATATTTTAATTTATTTGAAATATATTCTTCCCTGTGCTCTCAAAGTCAGCTACTCCACTGTAGCTATAGAAAAGCTATAGCTCTGAGGCATGTTTGATGATGTTTGTGTTTGGTGATGAAGCTGAAAGAGTTTACCGTAGTAGACTGACCTTTTATTAAGTGTCTCCCTAACCTTCTCTCCAACATTGCCTCATACTTCCTCTCTTGCACACATCTTAGCTGCAGTGGTTTGTTTTTTTCATTTTTTTAATGAATCCAGGAAGTCCTTTCTTCAGAAGCTTTGTATTCTACTAGTGCTTTATCCATGTTTAATTTAGCCTGTCAGACTCTCAGTGTTCATGGTTCAGCTCAGTCCTCACTATATTAAATCTATATGAGCAACTAATATACCTAATATACATATATATATGTATATGTATAATCTCCCAGTCCTAAAATGTTGGAGCTCTTCATAGCAATAAGCCATTATAATCTTTTTCACACCTACTATTTACTATTACTAATTTTCTTGATGCCAATATATTACCTGCCTCCTGCACCATACTGCTAATTCTGCTAGAGCTGAGATTTTGCTTCCCATGTTATACTCTGAGTCAGCATCACCAGGGATACTTCAAGGTAAACAGAAGTTTTGATGAATTGAGTAATTATGCCGGTAAATTTTTTTTCCTGAATTTTATTATTTAATCAACCTTCTTAAAAAATGTTTTCTGATCATAATCTACGTGACAAACAGGATAATCTTCTTTCTAAATCTAAAAATGAATTATTCCAAGAGTATTAAAAGAGATAGTGGCCATATGTCACATGCCTTGCTATTACCAAGAAGCATTAAGTACCACAAATACCCAGTAGGGTAGATACATTAGAGATACCATTTGGTTCAATTTAATCTCCTTGCAATTACATTGAAGCAATTTAATTGGGGATATTTTCATTATTGTTTTATGTTATGAACAATGTTCTCAAAATTTCTGAATTCTTAAGCATGTTATAGTAGTTACTACTTGTATTTTAGGGAAATAGCTTTATACAAAGTTATAAATTTATTCAGTGAAAAGAGCAATTCATAAAATGCTGTCTTAATGTCTTTGTCTTATCCAATACACTATCACATATTTAAAATGTAACATAAGTGCTTTCCTTTAGTAATTAATATTTTATTAATCACCATATTATCAAAATACCATAAACAAAAAGAAATTATAAATAAGAAAACGTAGAAGCACCATTTTGCCTTTATATTTAAAAAAGCATTAATACAACTCATGTAACATCAAAAGCAGTCAAAACTTAACTTCAGAAAAACAATGAATTACTTCAATAATTACTCAGACTTTCTGCAGATATTTAAAATATTTTAGAAACAGAAGCCTAAGTTTTCTCTATTTCTTAAGTTCCTATCCATAGGGAGGTTTAAAAAAATCTGTAAAATAGATAAGGAGAATATGTCTCTCTGTTCACTTCTTTCTCATAGGGACACCTCATATATAGGATCCCAATTCAGTATAACAACTAATTATACATGCAAAGACCCTATTTCCAAATAAAGTCACATTCAGAGGTTTTAGTAGCTTGGAGGGGGAAAGAAGACATGTCATTGTAAATATCCTAAAACTGTTTTCTCTAGCAAGGCCAATGGAAATAACTAGATATTTCTGTTCTTTAGAAAGAGAAAGAAAAAAAAATTCACAAAACCAGAAAAATGAGTGAAAGATCTGAATAAGTTTATATACTTGGAGGCTTATTAACTGAGAGTTTCAGGCCCACAGTGACCCCCACATGCCATCTACACACAGCACTCCCAGGGATGTACTCAGAAATGTTCACCTGAGATTTAAAAGTAACATGTTTACTCAAAAACAGACCAAGGTAGCAATTTTGTCTCTTCAAGGTACTTACTAGAGAAACCTCTTGTGGAAAGTATGGCAACTGTTTCACATCCTTTTAAACCTCACAAGGATTTTGATAGGTACTTAGGACTCAGCACTATATTCCAAATGCTGTCTCCTAGTAAAGCAGCAGTTTTGCACATGCACCAAATGCAGGGTGTGAACTTGTTTCCATACCCAATTGTGCTTTGCATCAGATTGTTTTCTGAGTTCTTTCCCAGTTCTGAAATATATGAATATACACTCAACACATGCATATGCATGCACACTCACACCCACATTTCAAACAAAGACATTCACAAAAAAAAATAATAACAAGGCTTTAAACTTAAAATCAAATAACAATGGCACACTTTGTACGTATAATAATGAAATAATGAACTATAGCATTTACTGAATTGTTTCTGTGTATAGCCCAGGATCATGTACGCTGAACAGCAATAATTATTCAGTTAGTGGTGCCATTTTGCAGATGGAGAAGTAGAAGTTTAAAGAACATTACAAACATAATTCACTGAAACAACAGGGGATGTATGCTTTAAATAAAAACAATCTTGATTACAACATTTGAGTTTCTAACTCATACAATATCTTAAGTATTAAATTGTAATTATAATTGCACTTACTTTTAATTTGAAGAAGCTCTACAATACCCTACTAACCAAAAAAAAAAAAAATATATAGAAATGCATTCTAATAGAAATACACTGTTTAATACTCAACCATTATTTAAAAGAAAAAAAAATTGAGACTAGGTCTCATTTTTTTTGCCCATGGAACCCCAGGCTCTCGTTGCCCGGGGTACCACAGACTCAAGCAATCCCCAGCCTCAGCTTCCCAGGTAGCTGGGATTACAGGCACACACCACCACGCCCAGTTTTTTTTTTTTTTTTTTTTTTTGAACGAGGTCTCGCTACAGGCCTCAGGCGGGACTGGAACCATGATTCCTAGCCCCAGCTGCTTCATAAGCTGAAGTTTACAGGCACGAGCCACCGTGCCCGGCCTAAAAGAAATATTAAATTCAATTTATTGTAAGCACACTAACTCATGAGAACAAGGTTTGTGCATAATCATCTTTTAATCCCCAATATTGATCCTGGCTTTTAACCCAAATTAGGAGTATTCAGTGAATCAATGATACCTGCTGAGATCTTAAACAATTATTTGAGGAGGCCACTGTGTGTTTACATGTGTATGGAAAAAAAAGAAAAGGAATTCTAGTACAAAAAGTGCTTACGAAAATGAAAGGATTGTATTCTATTCTTCATAGAGTCATAGGGAATATTCATATACATTTTTATCTAAAATAAAGGAAAGAGAAAATAATGTGCACTGTAAAATCATATCACTATAAATTCATGATTGTGCATATACATTTATATAAATGCATAATAGTAAATATAAAATTATAATTACACTATGTGATATACTATGTGTTAAATTTTTAATGATCTGTTAGATTATATGTAACATATAAGAAGGGGGTTGATATCCTGCCACAGTGGGGCTTGGCTTTAAATCCCAAGCCTAGGATGGGATCCTGAATCAGGGAATCGCTTGAGTCCGCGGGTTGGAGACCCAAACGGGACAACATAGTGAGATCTAGTCGCAAGAAAAAGCTGGGAGTGGTGGTGCGAGTCTGTAATCCCAGCTACCTAGAAGGCTGAGGCTGGGATGTGCTTGAGTCTGGGATATCCCAGGCAACAAGAGTCTGTGGTTCCCTGGGCAGCACAGCGAGACCTAGCCTCAAAAAATAAATAAACTAAGTAAATAGATTAATTAATTCAAAAAAGAAGAGCTTTGTAAAATGCATTATAAAAAGAGCAAGGAATGAGCATTGGGAGCAGATGCAGTAGAATAAAATAGGATGATAAGTATATACTTTATAAACAAGGTGAGATTTGAGCGAAGAATGTATGAAAGAGAGGAACTTAATAGCATAGACGCTAGATCTTTTTAAAACTCTCTTGCCAGAGCAAACTTCTAAGTCAAAGATCTAATGCAAAAAGATGTTTGTACAGTGAGTGGTGATACAGTGACATGCATTCCCAGTTTGTTCAGAACCTTGACTTAGCATTGCCTGTTCTATATTGTCAGCTTCAGGCAAACCAGGACATAAATAAATCTAACACACAGGCCAGAGTGATTGGATCAGAGAAATGGAGAAGAACAATGTGATGAGTTCAAAATAGCAGTGGGAGACTGCAACATACTATTTCTTAGGGCATTATAATGCTACGTGTTTTGGGGTTTGAAATAAAGAAAATATATGATTTATATTTTAAAATATCATTATGAGGTGGTATAAGAACGGATGCATAAAGGCTACTTTAGAGGTTAGTAAACTCTTCCAAAGGTGAGAATATCTGAATGTTAGAACACTTTGCTAGGTTTGCCATCATAAAGTATCACATATTGGTTGAATCATAATAGAAACTATAAATTACTCCAAAATATTCGGTTATTATATCTTCATTTGTATTGAAACACTAATTCAAAATCATGACTTTTTACCACCTATGTTGGTTCCATTTAATTCGTTGTCATGAAACATCCTAGAAAAAAACACTGTTTACTATATTAAAATTATTATAAATGACTTTAGGAAAGGACAAGCTATTGGAGAATGAAAGAGACTGACAAAATCTTCCATCATCTTGGAAAATACTAAAGGGAAAACAAACAAACGAATGAACGAATAAATAAATACATACATGCAAAAATAAACAAATAATAAAAACATGCTAACTGAAAGACAAAAACTTTGGAATAAAGTTCACAAATGTCTTTAAAATTTGAGAACAAAGCTATTGAAACTCACTGTATCACAAGTTGGCAGAGGAGACAGCACTGTAAGCATTTCTAATGGATGAGGCCTTAGAGTCTGGCACTCTGGAATAGACTCACAGAGTAGCATAGGAGCTTTTTGGTTTTCTTTCTAACTCTTCTGCTTCCACATACCCAAGCCTGTCTGTACCTCCTTTATACCAAGTGGAAGCAAATGAGCAGGGAGGAAGAGGGGCAATCGATGGAGAATGTATTCCTGAACAGCACATGTTCTTCTCTAAATGAGAGGGAAGCATGGCAAAGAGTGACCAGAATTTATGATCCCATCCTGACCTGGATGAAGTTAGAACTTCATTAAGTTATATTTGGATTTAAGTTTTGAATGTTTGCCAGTCCTACTTGTTTATCCTTTCAGCAAAGCTCTAGCATTTTTCACATTATTACATATTTTTTGACAAGTAGGAGATGTATAATATACAACATAATTAATTATTAAAGATTTTGAATGTTTTATCATAGACTTTTCAATGTTGGGACTGTTAGTATTTGGGCCAACTAATTCTTTGTTTTGAGAGTCTTTCTTATAGAAAAAATTGCATTATGACACACATAAAAAAGTCCAAAGACATCATCAAAAATCTTCTTGGAGGCAAAACCATTCCTAATCAACTAATTGTCATATGTATGCCATTCTGTATTACTTTGTTTGGTATTCCATTTAAATTATGACTACCATTTTACACCCGTACCCTCCTATTTTTCTTCATGTTCTGTACTGATTGACTTTTGATGTCTTTTCTCTCAGAATTAGGCAATTTTAATGATATACTAAGAATGAGTCTTTCTGTCTTCTTGTTAACCACAATTCCCTATTAGTCAGCTCCCTCATACTTATCAGTATATGAATAATTGATGTCTAGAATCAACCGAAACCCCTATGAAATTCTCAAGTGTCTTTTGAGTAGTCAAAAGAAAATTGTTTCATTAAGTATGGTTTTAAGGTTAAGTGTATTCTATTTTGTTAAATTATTTAAAAATTAGAACTGTGTACATATAGTAACGTCCTCATTCTTTGAGAGCTTAATACAGAAGCAGTACTGTTAAATCCTTTTCAGCTTGATAAATTATGTTGTGTCATTAAGATTTCAACTTGTCAGCCCATATTTAGTGTTTGTTATCTATTTCTTAATTCCACATACCATACCAAAGGATATATTTTCATAGTCCAGAGGCCACACTCTCCATATCATCTTCTGTAGAATTTAGCTACACTTAGGAAACACAGAATCTTTGATTTAGAAAAGATTGTAAAAAATTGTAGTTATCAGTATATAGTCAAGTTGCATGCCCTAGGTGGGGCTCAGGGCTTCACCTTATATAGTCTGGATTTCCTGGAATTTCTCACTTCCACTACAGAGCTATTAAAAATTCCCAAAAAACTAAGAAATTTGTGAGATACTTGTCAAATAACAAGTTATCATCATCTCAAATACTGGGGACATCTTCCTTTATACTGTTTGCTCATTGGTCATGGTATGTACTATTGAAAATAAGGCAAACTCATCATAGTAATTAAAAACTAAGGTATTCATATATTTAGGATAAATTAAAAACAAATCCCAAGATAAATTATAGACAAATACTTAGCATTTCTTAATTAGAAACACATAAATTAAAACATTACCTTTAGAAAGATAAAATTTATTTTGTGTTTTTATGTCTATGCCCATAAGGACTGTGAAGATAGATTTTTACTGCGAGTCTGAAATTTTCTGAAAAATGTAACTATCAGGACAGAAAATGATGAAGAGTAGATTTGGAATACTATTTTTGATAGGAAGGTAAAGGGGAGAACTAGCACATGACCTTTTGAAAGAGTCTGAATATAGTGAGTAAGCCATCCGTGAGAAATTCTGAGGAGGTGAGAGAAAGTGGCAGCCTTGAAGGAAGGTCAAACTTGACTGTGCTGGGAACATCAACTGGTAGATATGGAGAGGGCAGTTGAGTGAAAGAATAAAGGGAAGATCAATTTTCAACATGGACAATATATTTCAGTAGATTTTTTTTCTTTATTTTTGAATTACAACTTGGTATAGTATTATAATATAACTTTCCCCAGTTATAATATAACTTCATTGCATTTCCATTCACTTTCCTGTGATGTCATTTTTGCTGTGGCAATGCTATGAAATCTTCTATATATTCTATATATACATATAGAATATGCATGTGTATATACGCATGACATATTGCTAAGTTATATACATATATACACAATATCATACATAGTGTATGCATACATATTTGCATAGCATATATGAATTTACACATATGCATAAAACATGCATCTGTATACATATAAAATGTGTACATGCAAATACATACATACACATATACATGAACTTAGCAGTATTATTTTTTCAATACTATAAGTTTATAGATTTTTTGTAGTTAAAATAATTTGATAAATGCAGAACAATATATATTCTTAACAGATTTCATAATTCCCTTTGTAATCATAGATGTGGTTTTGTAGTTCTACCATACAAATTTTAGTAACTTTGATGACACTCTCATTCAGTATGAAGGCCTTTTGTTTTTTCTTGTAAGGTAGATTTACTAACAACCCATGTTTTCTGTTCTATTTATCTGGTTATATCATTATGTTGCCCCTTCATTTTTGAAAAGTTGATGAATTTTTATTGACAATTTTGTTTCCTCTTTCCTCACGGCAGATGTCATCCTACTCACTGCCTCCTGCTCTTTATTGCTTCTGATATAACTGAGAGGTCATTTATTAGACTTACTTGGGCTCCTAGGGCAAAATGAGTTATTTTACTCTTGGTCCATTCAAGATTTCTGTTTGTCTTTATCTTTCAACTTTTCTGTCTAGGTATGGAGCGCTTTGTGCTTATGCTGTTAGACAATCTTAAAATTTTCTTAGACATGCTTTCATTTGATTTAAACATGTTTTTGTCATTTCCTTGAACATTTTCTTTCTACACTTTTTTCTCTTCTCTCTTTTTGGAACTATATATATATATATATATATATATATATATATATAACACATATCATTATAAATTTATCAGATTGCTTAATTGTAACACACATATCTCTGATGCTTCATTGATTTTGGTTTTCTTTACTTTTCATAGATCATATTGAAATAGTGCTATTGAGCTCTCTTCAGTTTCATTGAGTCTTTTGTATGATCACATCTACTATTGAGCCCCTTTGGCAAAATTTTCATTTCAATATTTCATTTCAATTCAAAATTTACTTTTGTATCTTTTATCAAATTCCCTTTATTGGTATTCTCAATTTGCTTGACTATAATTATCATACCTCCCTTTAATGCTTTAAACTTTAAATACTGTCAGTTTACTAAGTCTAACATTTAGAAGTTCAAAGGTCATTTTTATTATCTGTACTTTTCCATAGGTGTTTTTTTTTTTTTTAATTTAGACTATTATATAATGAAAGGGAAATGGGCTAAAATTGGGCTTGTTTTCACCTTCTTTACAAAGGAGAACCAAACAACAGATGTATGTTGCCATTACAAGTTTATCTGTTGTGTGGTTAGAACACTTAGCAGTGTAAAGGGGGTAGGTAGGAGGTGGACAGTTGCAATTCAGTCTCTCTCAGAGGGTCTCAGTAGGGTCTCTCTACTTTCTTCATGCCTGCCTATGTGTATGGTGTCCCCTGTCTTGAATAAAGGCACATTGGATATCATAAAGGCTCTGAGCATCTTCTTCCACTTGCTTGAATCAACAGTGAGCCTGTCTGATCTGGCATAGTTGCACACACTTACTATATTGTATTGAATCTATAGTATGATCCTCAAGTCCTGAAGCTTATTGCTAGTGTTTCTCTATGTGTGCTTAGTAACACTGTATGGATTTTTTTTTTGCCCAGATTTTTGTTTTATAAACATTCATATCTGGATTCTTTAGTCACTATAGCTTAGCGAGCAGTCATGATATGTCAGAAGTGAGGCTTTAGCCTCTCTAGGCAATAGGCTTCTATATATTGCCAGTGGATTCACCTATATTTTAAAGGTACTAAAAAGTTCCAAGTGTTTACATGCCTTCCCTATTTTTATCCAGGGGTCCTCAACACCATTTTGCATTGCTCCTACATAGACACAATTTTGTCTACATGCCACAAACTCCTGACCAGTAGCCCAAGTATGTATAATGTTAGGAAAATCCTTTTGTCTGTCTCTGTCTCTAGTCTCCCCATTAAATTTCTGTCTTATGGGTTTGTTTGTATAACACTATATATGTCAGTCTTCCCTACTTAATGGTCACTGTGATCTCTTTGGTTTTGTTTGCTTGTTTGTTTTTTGCAACTCTCTTAGATGTATTTATTTTCTCCATTTTTGGCTGTAAATGAAAAAAAAAAGATACCCTCAATCAATGATACATAATCACCCACTTTCTACTTTTCACAGCCTGCCATGTTCACATGGGCAGAATTTATGCAAAAACAGAGCTGGAACTATAGAGATAGTAGGAGCTATTGATACTTATAGTCTTCCCTAAATATAGTTGTGTGAACCTTTTACAACATGGAGATGGGGTGGAAGAGTATGTCTAACCTCGTGAACTGTCCCTCCTGCCCAATAGAACTTCTATAATATATTGCTGGTAGTATATGGCAGTCCTTGGATAAATGCCTCCAACTCCCACTTCCTCAGGTGCAGTAGGTGTTCTGAGTAAATGCTCTTTTTTTCCTTAACTTTTGTTCAATTCCCAGCATAAAATAATTGTTCTTAATTTTGTCCATTTATTTCCTTCTCTATGAAAAAATGGTTATTTAAGCTCTTCACTTTACTACTCTGAAATGTTTCATTAATTTTAATACAGGAACTTGAGTGAATGCAAAAGTAGAATGACTGAATAAATTTGATGACCTATAGAGGCCCTTTAGATTCTTATTATTCTCTGAAACATAATGCATGTGTTAGAAACCCTTTTTTCCCCTTTACTTCTATGGATTATAACTTCTTTTTCTGACCTCAATACTTTTTCCAGAAATGAAATTGACCACATAAATGGATTACGTTAACTAAGTTAATGACTTAGCTAAAACTGACCAAATTTTTAGTTTAATTTGAAATTAAAATGAATGTGAACATGCAGAAATGCTTACAGATTCCTCCTATGCATTACCCAAATTCTCCACCAAATTACTCTACATATTTGATTATTGAATATTCTTTTCTTTCATTCTCATAATGAATACAACCTCGGTCATGCAAACTCAAATCAAATTATTAAATGAAAACTGTATTTTTTGCTTTAAAGACCAAATAGTATTTTTATGATGTATAAAGAAGTTCAATAAAAATGGTAGCCATCCACAATATTGTATTTTTAGAACATAGCCAGTTTGTAAGAGTTTCCTTTAATGTTAGATTTGTCATCATTTCTTCTCCTTACTTCAACCTTCTTCAATTTCAATGTTTTCTGATTATTTTGTATGAAATATCAGGCATGCTTCTAGGTCCAATTATGTCTTAGTTATTTTATATTGCTAAGTATGACATAATACACAAGAATCTCCATGATAGTATCAATTAATGAATTTTCAAAATTAAAGTACCTACCAATCACTTGTTATACATAAAACTTTAAAGAGCAATCTAACTTAAATTATCAGAAAAAAATAGTCAAATATTTTCTTAAGTTCAACTAAAATATTAGAGTTAAAACTAATTAGGGGAACATAATGCATCCGTAGAACTCAGTGCCTGGAGTAATCTGAATAATATCTAACCTTAAAAAGCAAAGCAAACAAACAAACCACAGCAACAACAACAACAAAAACCAGCAACTCACTATTAGCAGACAGTCAAAGGAATAGTGTCACTTATAAGTTATCCCTAGAGTATATACAACGTGTAGGATTTAATTATCCTAAATAGCTGTTTCTTTTCAGCTGTTTCTTTTCATGAACTTATTTTTGATAAGTTATTAATTAATTTCAAGGGGAAGATCCATATTAGAGTCTCGAGAAATCTTTCTTGAATGCATTCTGATGAAAAAAAAAAAGAAATAAAACTACTTATTCATATTATGATAAAACAACCCCAAAGGGGTGGTACTCAAAAGGTCCACTACATGAGCTATATATCATTAGTGACAAAGCTATTTCAAGCCTAACATAAAGTTTTCTAGATATAATACCCATTGTGCTTTACCAGAGTTTCTCTGTGAGGGTCGCAGAACACTCTTAGGTAATCTTGCCAACAGAATTGCTTTTGAAATATTGAATCTGAGTTTTTCTTTTCATTGGCCAAGTTCCAGGTCCTCTTCTTACTTTACCCTAACATATAAAAAGAAACATATTTCCGAGCCACCTGAGGGCTGCCTGCGCGCGCTTGGGTCCCTAGACGTCTCTGAGCTCCCTTGCAAGTGGGGAGCAAAGGGAGTGAAGGATCCTGGGTAAGCCCCCTAATCCGGGTGAGGCCTGGGGGGGGGGGAGACAGGGTGGGGCTTTCGGTGGCCCCACCCACCAGCGGATGACTGCTGCACAGAGCAGCTAACTGCAGACTGGATTGGATTGGCAGAGCCATGTTGCCATTGCCCCCTGCTCCTAACCCAAGGGGAACATGGAAGGGCGCAGGCTCAGCCATCTGGGCCACATTCCCGTGAAGGGAGGTACCAGTATGGATGGGCAGGCAGGGAGGGGGAGGAGCCCCTTCCATTTCGCTCTCATTCCAGCTAAACTTCAAGAGGAACAAGAACATACGCAACACAAACCCCATCATAGATGGGTGAGGGATCATGCAAAATTACGGCCCTCAAGCCTGAGCAGGACACAGCAGATGAGAGAACCAGTGCATGTGAGACAAGAGAAAAAACTGTAGAGACACGATGTCACGATGCGCACCTATGCGCTCACTGGGCCAGGAAGACCTGGGACCTCATTTCAGAGATGCCATCTAGGAGAGCAACACCCCCTCCCCACACTATGGGAAAAGAGAGGAAGACCAAAGATGGGGTAATCGGCCCCACATCAAAACTACAAACTGAAGTAGAGGAGATGATCTACAAAGGCCATTCACAGACACCTGTGTTCACAGAGAAACTTCTTCACTCACACTGGCTGGGGGCAAGACCCCCTAAATCTGACACCAGAGCCAGAAGGTAAAGAGCAACAAAGCAGCAGAGATGGGATTGGAGAAGACGACCTGCAGCAAGAAAACATGGACAGATCACAAATGAATACAGACTGGCCGCCCAGTGCAAACTTAAGACTGAAAACCTACCAACAAGGTTCTTCTAGTTCCAACAACACCGTCCCTCACCCAGTGAAAAGACACTGTTACAGGAAAGAAAGAGACTAATGGACTTAGCACAACTAGTATACAACAAAGAGAGGGGTTTAAGGGAATGGAAGGGGCTCCAGAGGGAGGGGAGGGGAGGTATCCCAAAAACCACTTACAGAGGTTGTGATCTAAAGAACAAAATAAATAACATAAAAAAAAGACATTATCCTTAAAAAAGATACATATTTCCTTAAGTATCCTTATTACTGATTAAAGTGTATCATTACGCTTACTCTCCTCAGTTTCTCAAAAATCTTAAAAAGTTAGTCTTTGCTCAAGTACAACTAGATGAGGTTAGGGTATTTTGATGGTCTCCACAAAATGCTTAACTTTCATTCTTTATTATCTGTCAGTTCTGGGCCGCAGTTCTGTCTGCTCTTCATGGATGGTATTTAGCTGCATATCATACTCTGTGTAAAAGAATTTCAATGTATTTTGTAATCTGCTCTAGATTCTAAAACTGCGGGTTTTCTTGAACTTTATTTTTATCTTCCTTTATATTTTCATGAAATATAAATAAAGCTAATGCATTATAATTATTTCTTAAAGTGTTTATAAGTCATCCATTGGGAGATTCATAAATCTAACCCCCTGCTTGCAGAGTAAAGATTTCAGTGTTCCTTTGTCCCACGAAGAATGTCTGAACACTGATACCTAGAAATCAGTTGTATATCTTATATAAAACTTATTGTAATAGTAGAGTTCAAAATTAATTAATTAAAAATTGATTTGTGTTCAGAATTAAGAGTCAAATGTCTCTGATATTGGTAAAAAACTGCAGTTTACTGAAATATGTTTCATTACTTCCTGAAGTATATTAGTTTTAGAACTTCATCCAATACGACCTAGATATATTTCTAATACCTTCTCTCCATTTTCTTATTAAAGCATCATTCAAATATTTTCTACAATGCCTAGCAGAGAATTTAGCCTAGAATAATATCTCAGAAAATGTATATATGCTTTAGCTGTTCTCATATATCCAAATGATATTTTTTGAGGGTGCAGGTAAAGAAAAACCTATAAAATGGAATGTAATGCATGTATTCTAAGAAGACTTCAGGAATATGGGGGACCCCAGAACATATACACTTGAGTCAAATTGATAGAACTTTATTGACCATTGAAACATGACTCTAAAAGTTTAATAGAGACATAGGGGATAACCATAAGAGAGCTTGTCCCCAGGTAGATCAACAAGAGCTCATAAACACCTTTCCATTATATTAAAATTCCTATTCAGTCATTGACATGATATTCTCTTTACCACACAAACTTGGCATTTGAAATATTGGCTAATTCTCCATTCATTTATTTCCTTCATTGGGTAGAACATCAAATTTTCTGTATCCTGTGTCCTTATTGCTGAGAAGTTGATCAAAACAATCATTTTTAATGTTTCCTGAGTCAAAGCTCCTCTACAGTCAACTTACATTTTCTACATGTCATGCGAATATCCTTTACATGTTCTTTCTTTTCTGAAAAAAAAAATAAAAAATAAATAAAAAATGCAATCATTCATAATTCATGAAATGGTTTCTTTTTCCTGCTTAATTCTAAAGTTCTCTACCTTTATTTCAAATGAATAAAATAAACTGGTTCTCATGCTACTACTTCGGTGGTATCTACAGATTATTATTTGTTTGCTTTTATAGTGAGATAATATTGGTTTTGCAACACTGTGAATATTCACATTGCTTCAGATATGTTATCACAGCATTCACCATAGCAACCGCTATCCTTAGCATAGACTATTATCCTTAGCATAGACTATTGTATCATAACCTCCTACCTTTGTTTCCCTCTCCACCCCACTTTGGTAGACTCTGTTTTGCAATTAGCTCTCTAGTGTCTGCTTTGATTGGTGGTGTTTCTCTATATTCCACATGTAAATGAAATCCAGTATTTGTCTTTCTCCTTTTGGTTTACTCTGCTTAGCATAATTCCTCTTAATTTTATTCAGGTTGTTGCAAATGACCAGATTCATCTTCTTATATTGCTGAGAAGTATTCCATCAATTCTTTTCTATTTTGATAAATTTAACGTTCATTTTAGACTTGCCTGAATATAAATTTCTACCAATTAATAACAAATATTTAAGTTAAAATGTAAAATTCTAAGTTCCACAAGGTATTTGATTGATTCTTTATTATTAGTTTTTACCTTTGAAAATCTCTATCACTTTTATATATTAATCTATTTTGTATTTGACTTATAAATCATTTGTGTTGATTGCTTCTTTACTATCATGCTATGTTCTTCATATGACCTAGTATGGACTGTTATAGTGAATTTTAAATTATCAGTAGATAGTTGATTTAAGTCTTATAATCCTATAGAATGGATTTTTAAAGTTCTTTTAATATCTGGGTGACAAAAAAAAGATCTAGTTAATTGATTTGTTATATTTTGAGACTATTAATTTCTATTTATAGCTTCACTTTTACAAAATATTCCATTCAATTTTTGTGTCTAACAAATAGAGAACTGTTTAAAAAATTCTATAGGCAATTAGAAAGTCTGAATAAAAATTGTTAAATAGTAATGTTCCCATGCACACAATAGCACGTGATAGACGAGATTGAGAGGACAAGTGAATTTTAATAGTCAGGTTCATATTGTGTACGTGTGCAAATGTTATCACATTCTTTGTATCATATGAATCTGATTGATGGACATTTATCGACTCTTTTCCAATGATGCATGACTGGTTCATTGTTTTGGGAAGAAATAACTGCCAGATATAGCAACTTTGTAATCAAATTGAAGCTCCTAATCTGTTCTTTGCATTATCCCTTTTAAAATCTAATTTTTTTACAGAAACAGTAAGCAAGTCATCAGTAATACATTTAGGACTAAGATAAATATACATTTTAAACAGTGTATTTCTAGAAATTCTACTATAATATCCTCATTTTCTCTTCCATCCAAAAATAGAAAAGTGAAGATAGAGCCTACTTCTCAATTCAACTTTTTAGTATTTTAACAATATAAAATATTACAGTGTGAGCTTAATTAAAGTAAATGACATGGAGAGTTGGAAAGGTGGAAGAATCATGTTGATACCTAATTGTGCTGTTGACTTAACATAAAATGATCCTTTCCTTCTCACCCCAAATAGCACTCTTGGTTTCGGTTGCCTCAGTTTTTATACAAATTCATTATGGGGAAAAAAAAAATCTTTCACTGTTTATTTTGGTACCAAACCCATAATTTTTGGGTGAAAATTACCTGTATGCTGCTCTTTAAAACTTTATTGATTTCTAATTGAAGCCATGTGAGAATTGAATTGATAAACCATCGTTTTCCATTTAACATTAGGTCATTCTTAGATTGCCTCAAACTTGACTCAAAGGAAGAAATAAAATAATTCACAATCAGGAATTTGATTTTCATTTTTTTAAATGTATTCAGCATATTTAAACTTTGAATTTTTAAATTATAAATGTTACTTAATATAATAAATGCTAAAGAATACAACTGGAAAATGGGATTTGTGATTAAGAAAGTGTGCAAAAGGAAAATAGAATGCCATAGGGGAAGGGGAAAAATTCTCAATATTACTAGAATATTGCAAACAAAAGTGAAAAAGTGTTCAAGCCAAGAGTCTATTTCAGGTTTTTCATGTGAAACAGCTAGTCCAAGTAAGATTAAAACCTTTCAAGTGAGCACTCTGACTTTGGCATTTATTAACATTGTTATAGCCTATACCTTATAGCGAAGACATTGACAAAATACATCCACATAATGTTCATAAATCATTAACAATATAAACACCATCTTTCAGGGTTATTATGATGAAGTTATTATGGTGAAATTTGAATGCAGTTTCAGTAGAAAACAAGACACATATTCATTTGGAGCAAGGGCTTATGTGAGGAACTGAAAGGCTACTTGTGAGTTGACATGCTCCACGGTATGTTGGGCAAATAAATGTCTGCTTTTGCTTTCTTGCTTGTGTTCACTTTATTTTTATTTATTGGTGACTCTAATCACTACCAATAACCAAAGTGCCTGATAAAAGAAGACAAAATGTGTATTGAGTAAATGTTTGACTTTGTCATGGTGGGTACCATTCTAGTTATATTGCTGTTATATGGATTTTTAAAAAATGTTCACTGTCCTACATGATTCCTGTCATGATTTTGCTTTCATCTCATGTCCTATATCTATTATTTGCTGCATCTATTTTTACATAAAGAGTAGTGAGAAGAGCAGGCAAAAGGATTTGGGGAAGAGATATCTTCATATGCTGATACCTAAAAATGCACAAGCATGAAAATCATCTTATCACTCTTAATTGAGCAATGGCAACTGTAAATTCACCTTCCTGTCTTAAAGTCTTGACTTTGCTATTGCATGAATCACCCCTTTGTGCTAATTGGTAGAACACTGTATTTCCATATTAATCAGGTTCTACAAAATGAACATTTTGGTGAAATATAATGAGCATCCTTATGTGGTTTTAGGGGCTTATTTTGGAATTTTTAAATTTTCATGAACTTTCATAAAATATTATAGAAAAAAGGTAAAATAAAGAACATTATTTTTTTTCTATATAGAGGAAAGTTATTACACTTGATCTTAACCAAAACTAGAAGTGATGAAAAGTTATTAAAAGACTAAATAGTTTAGATTTAAAATCACTCTTAGTTATTTAATTTGCTCTAGATAAAAACAGAAGTTCTTTTAAAACAATCTAAATTAAAATTTCCCAGCACCATTAAAATATTCTGCTAATATTATAATCAGCATCAACTTATAAATATTTTGGGGGAAGAGTAATTTTGAGTAGTAATTGTTTTTCATAATATTGGACATTTAGCAAACTTTCAGAATATAAAAGGCACATCAATTTAGAGGATAAAGTACTTTCACATACATACTAAAACCATTCATGTCCCCCTGAACACAATTATAATTGAAAGTATGCTAAATTCTTCCTCTAAGACAGAACTTATGTGCATGTATACACACACACACACACACACACACACACACACACACTCAAAAAGCTTCAATAGATACAGTCTTAACCCTAATTTGTCAAGATGTGACACCAAATTGCAGCAGGACGACTGTTACTTTGGAATATGAAAGGAAACTAGACCTGATAGTTCTGATTAAAGATCTTTTTGAATTCTTTGTGTTTTAGTGGAAATAGAGAAAGCACATTTTGTTGGGGTTTTGTTTTGATTCAGCTTGCCATGAAGCTGTTTAAATCAAGTCTTATACCCACATTATTTCGATTGCCAAAAACATCAAAACAGCAACAAAGGAAAAGCTAACCTTGAATTTTCAGTTTGTATTTCAGTCCTTGTAAACAAGTTACCATGGAGATGATACCCAAGTGAGCTATAGGCTTGACTCAAAACAGCCACTGTGTGTGGACCGTGAGCACAATATAACATGGCATCAATATTATTCATGACAGAACCTGCATACATCCCGTGGAACTTAAAAGTTTTGGAGAATGCCTTGTAAATTCTTAAAATTTTCCAAAACTGTCATGGATTTGTTTAAGAGGAAACAAAATCAGGAAAGACAAAGAATCATGTGTCTGAATATTGTAAATTTGTTAACAAATTTTAAATTTTTGAGGATCATATTGTGAGCTTGTAATTTCTTTGTAGGAAGATATATGTCAAGACAAATGTTGGCAATAACTTTAAATTGCTTTCTCGGTATGAGTGACTTCTTAGAATGTTAAGCTATTTCTATAAAAACATACATCTACACACACATCTACCCACACTCACACACACACAAATACCCTATCATTATAGACACTATTTCTGTCCCTCTTTGGACATACAGTATTTTGGAACCCCACACAAATGAAAAATAATCATATTTTAATGGCTTAGGTGTCATTTTTAAAAGTAGAGAAGTAGCATCTCTGTATCTAGTTAGTAGTGTGCATATCTTTTTACTAGATATGATTTCCCTTTTATAGTTGTAAAAATATGCATGCATTTTGGATTACTAGTTAATTAGATGCTTAATAATTGCATAACATTTTGCTTGGAAAGCTAAAACTAAAATGTGTACATATATTTATAAATTATACATAATTTAACTGCATATTTATCTTAAGATATGCAGTTAATGTCTACCTTTTTTACAAACAAAATATATGAAACATATTATAAAAATTCCTATCTCTCAAAAGGCAGATAGTATATTTATTATATGAATTACAATTTAGTAATCAAACAAGTATCAGTAGTCAATATATGCAATATTTACTATTATATTTCAAGATGTGATGGATATGGGTTTATATATGTGTATATATATTAATATGTATATATATGCAATTACAAGACATAATTTTGAATGAAACAGTTGTAAAATAACATTGACAAATTAGAATATTTAAGTAAAATTTTGAATTATAACATTTAGGAAAATATTTTAAAGAAATTTAGGTAAAAATGAATTTGTGTATAGGTAAACATATATGTGCATATAGAAAGACATAGATAACTCTAAACCAAAATGATGACATTAGTATTTATTTGGGGGTTGGGTATGGAAAGATTTATTTGTAGGATTGCAAAAGAAAGAGCTGATATCAAACATATTCAATTATAAAAGGTAGCCTTGACTTTACATTTTATAGTTTTAAGTTAGAGTTTATTTAGGTATTACTTAATAGATTTTTTAAGTTAAAATGAACATTTAAAAGTTATTTGAGAAACCCAGTCATTTTCATGAAATTATTCCATCATCTACAATAAAAAACTTCTGTATCTGATCTGCCTTCTTATATCTAATAAAAAAGAACAAACAGTTCCAGTGCCTTGCCATTCAAAGTACGGACCTAAGTTCTGTATAATCAGCATCATCAGATAAGTTATTAATATACAGAACACCATTCTCAATTTTTAATTAACATTAAAAAAACAAAAACAAACAAAAAAGCAACAAACAAACAGCAACAAACCCAGGTGATTCAGGTGTACCAAACTTTAAGAAGGATCATTTGAGAGAATTTTTCTGGAGTTGATCTGCTACACAACCTAAAATAATGAGTTCTTCTCTACCTCTTTAATGTTATTTAGTCTGAAAATTGAGTTCAATATTTTATTCATTAATAAATACATCTAGACCACTATCTTTCTGAAGTACCACTTGCTACTTCCGATTTTTCATTCCACTAAAGATAATTATTATATTTTCCATGTTTTTCTTAGTTTGTTTTTCTTCTGGGATACATTGGATTAAAATAAGACTGAATTAAAATCTAGATGAACATGGCCCTCTGAATATATTTCCAGCAACTAATGACCAGTGAATTCTCATTAAGTTGATCAATTCACATAAAATACAGTTTGCATCAATGTGAGATCACAGATGTTTTTGTGTAACTTGAGGTAAAAAGGGTATTTGGACTAGGTGAAGTGTATTCAGATTAAACATCAGTCAGACTCTTGATTCACCTCATCATTTTTGAAATCTTTAATGATGTACAGAGCTACGCCTTGACATCATTATCATTTTAGACCAGATAATTATCTGTCATGTTTTCCCACCCGCCCCCCCCAACAACTTCCCCAGTTATTAAAACCAAAAATGTTCCCTGCTAGACATCCTTACCCATAGCTGAAAATTGATGCCATTGCTACAAGTAATTATTATTTTTTTCTTTTGCTATCATGTTGATATCATCAGGTTTTTTAACCTATAATTTGAGGTTGAATTCCCAATTTTAGTGATAAACTTTAAAAAAGTTATAGTAAGTAATATATGCATAAAATGCCTTCCAAGTTCCACTAATTAGGTAATTTCATATGATATGTTGCCTGTAAATATTTCTGTCATACCATGTTCCTTCTTTATCTGTTCCCTTGCTTTTCAACATTCTCTCTTCTCCATTTAAGTTGTCACATTTACAGTTACCTCTTCATTACTTTTTCTGCTCTCTTTTTTTTCTCTTCTTACTACATATCCACTTACATTTCTCATAGTCATTTAGTTGATTTTGACTAATATTGAGTAAGTCTTATGTTTTAGTCTTCAAATTAACACTTTTATAAATTGTATCTGTGTCTGATGATAAACAGTGCAGAGAGTGGGAGTCTGGGGATAGCTGAGATGAAAGAAGGAGAAGTTGGTGTCTTTCACTCCCCTAGAACACAAGGAAATCACCATATCATAAAAGGATTAAACATGACAAGTTTTAGGACAATTTGAAATAATGTTCATGTTTTTTAATTAAAAATAATGGAATAAGAAAAAGGAAAGCTATTCAAAGTGTAACCAAATCCTTTTGTTCTATTTGCCATATTTTTATTTTTGAAAAATAAATTGTATAAAGCAAGCATTCTTGAGACTTATCAGTAGCATTAATGTGAAAAGTATAAACTTTATTGCTAAACATTTGAGATGCAAAGAAGTTCTCTCTCTGCCACAAAAATTGGATGACCATGTGGGCTGACAGCTCCCTTGTGCTAAAAAATAATGCAAACAATATTTTTTCACCCCAAACAAAATTGGTTAAAATTACATTTTCCCAAGTCATATGGAAATGCACTAATTTGTAACTTTCTAAAGCCAACACATTTATGCTTCAGAGATACATAATTTAGTAACAAACAGCAGCCTGAATTTTGATCAGGCTTTAAAAATGGGTACAATAGCTTTCTCAGACTTCAAATGAGCTTAGAAAACTCTCTTGATATTCTCTCCCACATGAAATTGTAAGGCTAACATTCCCTTGAAGTTTTTTAGCAATATGCAGAGAGAAAAGTAAAAAAGGTCTTGCATATTTGTATAATATGTAAAGACTCCAATGATTAAAACAGCCTTCAAATTTAGCAGCAAGCATTTTACTATGAAGGCAATAATTCTTTACTAAGGTGAAGTAAAACTTCATTATAGAGCTTTGCTTTTTTTGGAGTTGATGACCACATTAAATAAGTAGGTAAATTGAAGCATGATAATAATCAGTTCTGATAGAAAAATATGGGATTTTTTTATTTCAAGAAGAAAGTATCATGATTTTCAATATCAAAAAACAAGAATACCACTACCTATTGTGCTAATTCTCCAACCAATAATAAAATGATCAAAATGATCACAGTTTTATATATATATATACACACACACACGCGCACACACACACACACACACATATATATATATATGCAACATAGTGAACTTCATTTCTTCTTTCTATAAATAGTTTTACATAAGCAGATTGGCACATCAGGCATCTATGATGCCAAAAGGTATTATTATTAACATAGTTCAAATAATCAACCACAATAAAATCGCTACTTGAGAATATTCTTTTGTGTTCTGAGCAACTGCCTTTCTCTATTCCTTTTCGTTATACATTTTGTTTACCTTTCCTTGTATTAGTATTGAAGAATGAAGGAATATTTTTGTGTGACTTATAATATTATGTTTCCAAGCCAGCTTTTTTTTTTTTTTTTTTTTTTTTTTTTTTTTTTTTTTTTTTTTTTTTTTTTTTTTTTTTTTTTTTAAGCCATGGTGAGTTTTTAACTAGTCAGGTAAAATGATCAGTGATGGAGAGTAATCTCATACTCTAAGTAATCTTATATTTTATATTTAAACTTTATAAAACGTGATTTTATTTATACTTGTAAGAAGAAAAATGTTCAATTGAACAGATCTGTGAAATAATTTTTGTTTTCATCATTGCACATAAGACTTACTGGGATTTATGCTGTTTCATTTAATTGTTAACGGGTGAGAAACAATTGCAGAGATCCCATGTGAATTGTCTTCCATTCTTCCTCCAGGATTCTCATTTTGAATGTGTAAACTTAGTTAATGACAGAATTGCAATATTAGTTAGCTGTGATCTTGATTCAGTAATTGTGCATAATATCTTATTTCCATATCTTCTCAAAAAGTCAGTTTGAGATTCTAAGATGTGTGCTAAAGTTCACCAGACTATATGGCAAAAAAAAAAAAAAAAAAAAAAAAAAAAAAAAAAAAAAAAAAAAAAAAAAAAAAAAAAAAAAAAAAAAAAAAAAAAAAAAAAAAAAAAAAAAAAAAGGAAAAATCACACAGAGGACCAGATCGACTTTGGGCTATTTATCCACTATCCATTTTAGTAATCAGCATATTTAAAGTGTCATGTTCATTGGAAATCATCATATTTTGTTATAATGGTGAAAGAAAAAAAGAGAGTTCCTTATCATTGGCTTTTAGTCAATAGTAGCATAAAAATAATGCATGTGCTTTTCGTGTGTAGCATAAACATAGGAATTTATATTCGAAACATTTGAAATGAATATTGCATTTATTGCCAATTTTTAGAAAGTTTTCCGTATAAGCTACTTAATGAGAAAATTGATTTGCACAATAAGTTTATTTTTTTTTATCAGGTTTGTTTACAGAAAGCACCACAAACAAGAAGGAAAAATAAAAAGTTTTCTTTCATCCAGAAACTCAATAGTAGTGCTGGTTTAAGATTAAGCTGCAAAGTTATCAGAAATATACCCCTTTCTACCAGTGTTTTGTTTTGTGTGTGTGTGTGTGTGTGTGTGTGTGTGTGTGGTTTTGTTTTCCTTACCAGTTTGATTACATTCCAAGACAAACAACTTAGCATTCAACTGGAAGTTTAAATATGGTAGATTAAAGGACTCTGGAAGTTTAAATATGGTAGATTAAAGAACTCTTTTTTTTTTTGGAAAGCATTCGTTTTGTTTCTAATAGGTGTTGAATACGTACTCACGCCAATCAATGGCATTCTAAGATGATTCCGAACAGTGTGTGGAGGGGGCAGTGTGATTTTGGCCATTTCTGGAGACAGTTTTGACTACTCTCATAGGGGAAGATTGCCCCTGGCAGGTAATATTAGAACCCAGAGTCAAATATTCTATAGCACAAAACAACAGTGCTGCCCATCACAGAGAACCACCATTCTGAATGCCAATGGTGCCAAGGTTAAGAAACACTGCCCTTAAAGTTACAACAGTTTCTGTAATTCACAAGGTAAGCTGGAGAACTGGGCATATGTCACACAGTTAGAAAAAACTAAGTCAGAAGAAAGAGCAGTTGGTGTAGAGGACCAGGCAGTTATGCATGTCTGACAGAGGGAGTATTTCTTGCCACTAAGCTATGAAATAGGAAATAGATTTTAGAAGAAAAATTCAAGAAACACATTTCAACAACACTTTTGTATCCTGTACACAGTTGACAAAATTGACTTTTCTAGATGTTTTAAATCAACATTTTCCTGCTCTTAGTTGAGTTCCTTGATGTTAGATAAATAATTTGTATTTTGCTAAGTGGAATTCAATCTGAAATTTTGCTCTATTAATACATTAGGTGGCACCGGATTTTTATATATTTAGCAATTCTAACTATTGAAATAATTTTATAATTAAAGGAAAAACTTTTCTTCTAGTGGGAAAGTGTAGTCATCCTCTTCTTAATTTCTTGATAACTTGAAGGTGACATGTATTTTACTGTTGTATTAATGAAGCTGAAAATTTTCATATATTCATAAAATAGGTTGTTGGAATTAATAAAAGGTTAGAAAAGTTTATATGATAATTTGAGTATAATTTTTTAAAGAAACATGAATAGTTTACTTTTGATTATTCTTCACTTGAATATACATATGATATTAATTAAAATTTTGAAGCTTTATTTTCCTACTTGGCACCATTAATAATTATTAAAAATATTTTAAGGGAAGACCAACACTGACTATGAAGTTTGTTTGAATTGTTCTCTCTCTCTCTCCCTCTTTCTCTCTCTTTTTCTCTCTGTGTGTGTGTGTGTGTGTGTGTGTGTGTGTGTGTGTTTATGTGTAGAAAATAGTGGACCTGGGGAGGTTTAACCCAAAGAATCAGTGACAAAAATTATAGAGAACATATCTCCCAAAAGTATATGACTGATTTGTGCATACACACATATGTGCCCACATCAGACCATCAATCAGGCCCTCCAGCATGCCTTCAGGAAAGTTGAAAAAGTACATCTCAAGGGAGAGGAAAATGCATTTAAAATTACTGCAGTCGTAAAATAAACTGACATACCCAAAGCAACAAATAATGGAGGTGAAAAATCCTTCTGGGATCTGTCTCTTTCAGCAAAGATTTTGACTTTCTGTTTTTATTTCTTGTCAGTGATCTGGGGTATGTTTAAAATGACATAAAATGCATTCATTATGCCCCCAGATTCCAACTGCTTCAGCCTTTCTTGAAAATGTCTCAAGAAAATGCAGACTTCTGGAATAGAGAGCAGATGTAGAAGCAAAATGACAGCCCTTGTGGGATGTTTGGTGGCTTAAAAAAATCTCCAAGCAATTTTCTCTATTGCATCATGCCTGAAAAACAGCTTAATTCCTCTGTTATGATTAAAGTTGATTGATTGAATTGATCTGTGATGTATCCTGTTCCCCTAGCTTACCAAGATGCTCAGGAAGAGTGAGGAAGCTGTCTGAACAGGATCCAAGTGCTTAATATATGCTGAGGTCCCACTTAACATTTATTATCTGTTATCGAAGGTAGAAAAAAAGCATGTAAATTATATTGCTGTCTCTGATTCAAGGAAAGGGAAAGATAAATACTTATGCAGGCGCTCAGTGATTTTCATCAACTCTTTTCTAAAACATGCCCTATCTTTTTTTAGACTTCTCAGTAACTTTGAAGGACGTTATTCCATTGCTGGGAAGTTAACCTGTTTTTGTCGTACCGATGCTTACATTAGTAAGGAAATCTGTAAAACTTCAAGCTTGATTCTCAAAGTTGTTCAATAAAATCAATTTAGAATAAAATCTAGGATTTTCAGCAACAAAGGCCTATTCAAACTATTCTCTTCAATTTTCCCCCATAACTGTTGAGGTTGTTTTTTTTGTTTGTTTGTTTGTTTGTTTGTTTGTTTTTTCTTCATAAAATTTGTTGGAAAAATTAGGAGAATGACTAGCAGATAAACCATCTGATAAGCCATTTTGATGGGTGTGAAATAAATTGAGGTAATTTTTTCCAGTATCTCGTGAACAACTGTATTTGTGAGGTAGAGAATTTACATAAAATCCATTTCTAAAAACACCCACTTTTAATAATTGCACATTTTAAACAAAAATTAAGTGTTAGATTTAAGCAAATGAATTGTAGCTAAATCTGTTTCACAAAAAACGTCTTCCCTTAATCAATTTAGACACCTGTTGTCAATTTTACTACTTTTTTTCAGCTACAGTATTTTTAGTCATATGGAGGGCTACAATGAAAAACAGAGTTTTGAATGAACTTATAGATTGTTGGCTGCCAGACAGAAGGTATGAGCAATGAATTTACCAGAAAAGATTTATTTAGCCACAGTCGGGGGTTAGATGGACCTATGGACTATGAGACAACTTTATTAACAAAAGACAGGAGTATTTATAGGGACACAGGGTGAGGGCCTGTTGAATTTTAAAGAAGACAAACAAACTTGAGAGACAATTAACATTTTAAAGTTTAAGAGTAATTGAGGAAGGGGGAGTGTAGGCAGGTGGTTGCTATCTCTGATTTAGGGAAACCAGCGGCGCCAATGCAGTCTTAGAAGGTCATTGCAGTAAATCAGTTTTAAGTTTTTTTAGGGGTGGTTAACGAGAGTTTTTTTTTTTTTTTATCTTGTTTGTAATGATCACACTTTACCTAATAATAGCTGGTAGAATTTTTCAGTTTTTTTATAGATGTGGAGATTGTTAGGGAGCTGGTTATATTGTCATATAGCTGAATAGTTGCCTTTGCTTGATTCATAGAATAAACGTTTATACCAAGACACCCATAGCTATCACATCTATTAAGCAGAATAGGTTTTATGTAGTAATAACACTAATTAAAATGATTAAAACTATAAAAAGAATATCCATACAGTAGCTAATGGTGACAGGCGTTTCATCTGGCGATCACTGTCTTACACCCATGGCAATATCTATCCTATTTAATTTCACAACAGTCTTTGGGATTGATGGCATCAATATCTCATTTTACAGATCAGAAATATATGGCAACATCGAGATTAATTTCTTTCCTAATTTTCACAGAGCTTCTTCTCTGACTTCCTGGTATATAAGCTGGATATGAATTTCATCATTGCTTGGCTTCCATAATATATAGGTTATTCCAAAGTTTTGAGTTTTCATTTTACATGACCTCTGGTCTATGCCTACAAAGAGAAATAAATTATGAATGGATGTTACTTTTGTAAAGATTTTACCCCCTTCTAACAATTTCCCTTCCCATTTTGTCCTTTCTAATTCTAATTCCAAGTTTTGAAGTTTTAATTAAGTTAATTCATGTATGTAAGAGGCCACAGCTTTTCTGCATCTTGGCATTGGTGGTGGTAACATAAAAATAAAATCAGTTAAGAGTTTTCATATATGTGGGTTTCTAGTGAACCCTGAATGTTGCATGGTAGGCAGGATAAACCAGATGGGAGACTGAGGAAAGAAAGTATGCTGTGAAGTTTATTTGTGCAAGTTTTTTTATAGTAATTGAATACAAGGGAAGGCTTTGTATCTTGCTATATATTGTATAAACTAGTTTGCTATGCTTGCGCATTTGCTGTCAGCCTATGTGCTCAGCTCCCAAGGCATTCAAGTTCAAGGATAGGTAGGAGGGAGAAAGAAAAAGGGAGTAAGGAATGAGAAGTGACTTAACCAAGGAAACTGCCAAGTAACACATTTGGGGCAAACGTCCCTCAGAAATAGTATGTCATTTCCTTATAACTTGAGTATCCTCAGATCCTCAGTCAACCCATCTGTGTGTGTTTTTTGGGTCACCAGAAGGTCTTTATCCAACACAGGTATAATAAAGAATGTCCTGTTAGAGTTGAATTTCAGAGAAGCAAGTAAAAACATTTTAATGTAAATATGTGCTCTGCAATATTTTGACACAATTATGCTAAAATTTATTCTATTTATCTGAAATTCAAATTTTACTGATAATTCTATATTTTAATTGTCAATTAATTATATTTTAAGTGCTAACTCTGCAGTACAATTTAATAGTGTTTTAAGTTTCCATTTCAGGGACATAAATTTTCATTGCTATTAATATATTGTACCTGGTGTTGAACATGTATTTCTTTGCATTAATCTTCAAGAACCATGCTTTTTAAACATGATAGATAACATCCTCACCCCATCCTATCTGTTAGCCTTTCTTCACCATCTTTGAGTCTTTTTTTTTCCTTGTCTGCCTTTTATTCCTTCTTTAACACTTTTCTATTCACTTCAAAATACAAATTTGCATACCATCTATTTTTTCAGGGTTAAACTTTCTTGACTTATATCCCTCCAATTTTTTACTGTTTCATTTTTACAACTGTCTTAAAAATTCTGTTTTTCCAAGTGTAACAAACTTTAACCATGTCAATAACTTCATTTTAAAAGGAATATTCCTAAGTTATGCCTGTGTTTATTTTTTTCCTTTATTCTATTTTGAAAGTACTTCCCATTCTGAGTGTGAAGAATAATTGATTTTACATTACACACATGCCTGTATATCAACATTACAGTCACACTTTATAGTTAAAAGCTTTTTTTCTTTTTTCGAATGGGATCAGCTGCAGTCACTAGGATCAGATTTCGCTGCTGACATCAATGAGAGTTACAAGCAATCAACAGCTCTTGTGTTTTCAAAAACCAATATTGGTAGCCTTATCAATGTTACTGCAAGATGTTAGCATTCATAAGCCTATATGCAAAATAGCATTCTGTCGCTCTCCTCAAATAAGGAAGAGCTTTCAGTATAGTTTATTATAGTGGAATATTCAGGAATTGTTATTATGATGATATTATAATTAAAACCACTAAGATGATTAGAATAATTCGGAAAGCTACTAAGCCAATGAACATAATTGATTCTACCCCAACAAACATAGTGTAGAAATGTGTTTAGCTACAAAGAGGAGGAAATCCATACTCAGTGGATTTGTTAGATGCTTATGATTAAAATTTGAGGTCTGATTAATTCAATAGACAACACATCACCAAAAAGGCCTTCTATTTGCTGTCCTATATAAAAAAATACCATTTCTTTTAACATTTTCACAAATACTTATTGAGATAGCATTAGTTTACAACACTCCTTATGATTTAGGAATATTACAGTTCTTTATATTTATGTTATAACATCATGTCAATACCAAATCACCTAATTGGGAATAAATTTTTCAGTAGGTAATTGCAAACACTTATTATCTATTATAGAGCAAAAATTTTCTTTATCCTGTTGATAATAGTGAAGCATATCATACTATAATTGCTTTTTCTTCAAATTGTTTACCTATATAGAACACGGAAGGAAATCTTCAGTCTTAATTGTAAACTAAATAAATTAAGATTTCTAACAAACTTTTTTTTTTTTTTTTAACTTTCCATTTTGAGAAACACAAAGTGCCTGGAGTTCTTGACTTTTCTTTTTCAGGCAGAGTAAACTCTCGCACATCATCAGTGAGTGTCCCTTTTATTAGGCAACTTCATGAAGTAGCTCCCTCTCCAGAAGATGAATTCATTGCCCAGCCAGCCTAAGGGTGTTGGACTAAATCCCAGTCCTCTTTTGCAGAAACTTCAACCTTTATTTGGCCCCTGTTCAAAGTTAGGACTTTTATTTTTTTTTTTCCTTTCCAAATCAGAGACAGATTTTATTAACATCAAATAGAGGTACTGTGAATTCTTAAAATATGCAGTACTGAAGTCATTAGGTACCATTGCACTGTCAAAAGTATTTCACTTAAAACAGATGGAACAAGTGATCATTAGTATTTAAAAATCTTTTAGTGAAGTAATTAGAATTTTTTGCTGAGCCTTGTACTTCTATTGTTCTTTCTCTCCTTCAATGTTCTAAGGATATAAAGGAGTTAAATGGTTTCTACACTCTAAACTCATTGAATGAAATTCATCAAAATATTCTTGTCTTTACTAAGATGTGGCAAGTGATCTACCTGAATTCATTTATAATTATAGTTTTATTGTCATATACTTTAATATCTTGGTGGATTGAAAGGATATCTATGCACTGGATTTGAAATTCATGCAGAATCCATATTATAATTTAATTTAATTTAATGACCACCTTTAATTCCACAACACCCTTCTCTTTCATGGATTGATGTTTAAGATTGAGCATAACTTGAATAGAAAAGTTTCGGTTATTTCTTTTTGGCTAACATGTTTGGTCAACTTTATTTAGAGATAACTCACATGTTATGCAATGATCCCTTTAAAGTATAAACAATTTTTATTATGTTCACAGTTTAACAACCATCAGTACAATACATTTCAGCACATGTATTACCTCAAAAGAAACTCCATCATGTCCATAAATAGTAATGCACCATTTGCCCCCAGTAACTCAAGACTGTTTCTGTTGTGACTGGCTTCTTTCATATAATAATATTTTCAAGATTCTTTTGTGGTGCAATGCACTTTTTTATTGCCAAATAATATTCCATTGTATAAAGATGGTTTTCTTCTTTTTAACACAACTCTTTCCTTAGTAATTTAAATATACTTTAATATTAATATGACAAAGCAAAGATTAGAATCAGAATTGAAAATTTAGAAATAATCTGTGCAATTTGAAATAACTTTTAGAATGTATATTAATATCCACTGAACCTGTAAATCCTATCTCATTTAATAAAATGAAGCTAAAAAAAAAGAAAGTAGAAATAGAGAATATGTAACATAAAGATTTTACAATTTGTTTAAACTCTTAAATTATTATTAACATTTTTATCCTGTTAGTATCTATTGGTCAAAAGTAATACTTATTACAGGTATTTTTAATAGTATATATTTTACCTCTCAATTCCTAAATTCCTAATCTCATATAAAAATCTCATCTTTTTTAATTATTCATATTACAGCAATAGGTCATGTATTTATAAAAAATACATTTATTAAAGGTGTTTTGTTTACCTTTGGCATTTATGCTGTTGAAAATAATTTTGGAAATCATCAAGTAATTAATTTTTGTCAGCATTATCAAATAAATGTGAATGTTATAGTGATCTATGATCTATTTCTTCAAAGATGTGAATATATAGATAACATACATAGCTACCATGAGTGTTGTAAATTGTTAATAGAGCTCAATAATGTTAATACAGCTCAATATATGTTAATATATCTCAATGTAAATTGTTAACATATCACAATATTCTAAATCTACTGAAGTAAATATATATCTCATACTACTTATCTTACATCTATCTATTTCTCTCTGTGTGTCTACCTACCTTTCTATCTCCAACTATAATTTTGGAATTTTGATTGATTTGGGAAGCATAGTCTCATTTATTTAAAAAATAATATACTAATAATTCACTCAGTCTACTGCAAAATAAAAGATAGCAGCATTAGCCTGACATTTTCTTCACCTGTTTTGAATGAAGACAGAGTAGAAATTAAGATCTTTGGCAAAGTTAAATATCTAATTGTTGTGGAAATATTTTTGTATTTAAATCACAAACATAGTAGAAGACCAATAATATGCAAAGGTCTAAAATGTCAAAAGAATGAGCTTTAAGGTAATTCAGATAGACTTTTAAAAATAGAGAGTAGATGCATGAATGCATTTTAGATGATAGGTAGATGATAGGTAGGTAGATAAATAGATTAAAAATATATAATAGCAGACAATTTTTAAATTTAGATATTAATCATTAGATAAAGTACACTTCACAAATCAAGTCAGAAAAGACACATACACACCTAGAAGCCCCTAGTAAAAAGTGTAGTCCACACTATGGTAAATGATCATGCAGAAAATAACTTAGAAACACATAATAGCAATATATTTAAATATGAAAGAAAAGATGAGAAATGAAATAAAAATTTGACCAGTTCTACTATAATATGGCATTATGGTATTTACATCAAATTTGGAACAAATAATAGTTATACACCTTGATAAACAATAAAAACATGCATTAGGAATGTATGGACAACTTATTAATCAAGCTTTGATCTTGGGACAAATAAACAATAAATTTTGGGAATAGTTCACAAAGAACTATTTTCTCTGTAAATTTTTATTTTTTTAAATATTAGAAAATTATGCAAAATTCTGGTAGTTGCATATTTATCATGTTATGTGTTTAAAATTTCAATATGAACAAAATTTTAGGAAAAAAGTCATGGACTTTTGAATAGTCCTTCCAAACTTTAACATTTTAAACCACTTTCTTAAACTTTTTGAGGCCACTTATTCCTTATGTAAAATCAGCTTGCTAATTGCACATATACGACAAAAAAAACACCATGTTAGTTATTGTCAATAACAAAAAATATGATTAAAAACTCTATTCAATATCATCCTTTATAAGTAATCCAACCAAAATATCTCTATGCACATTTTATGAAAAGCATGACCAACCCACTGACATCCACTGACAATAAGACATGAGTTCTTGACTAAAGATGATACAGTGAAATGGAGGAATCCAGGCAAGCCTCATATGCACCCTATAGATAAATATGAAATAAGACAATAAAAAAATAAACTTGTAAAGCACTAGATGCTATTGGGTACATTATATGAGATTCACTGAGTGTTTGTGTGTACCTCAAAATTTATGTGTTAAATCTGAATGTGTAACAATGAAGAACTTAGAACTGAACCGTTGAGAGATTTGTAGTTCATCAGGATGCTGTCCTTTTAAGTGGTATTAATGCCCTTATATATAAGCTGCAGTGCACCATCACTCATTCCTGCTAAAATAGCAAGAGGACAACCATTTATCCACTAGGAAGCAGGGCCTGTCTAGACACAAAATGGAATGCATTGACTCCTTGAAGTTCCACTTACCAACCTCCACAGCTATGAAAGATCAATTTCTGCTATGTATAAGCTATCTGGCATAAGGTTTTCTGTTACAGTCACCTAATCTAACTGGTACTGGATCTCTCTCTCTTTTTAAAATTTATTTATATATAAATTTCACATCATTGTAATCCCAGGGATTTATCCTCCCACCCTCCCCATCATTCCTCCCCCTTTCCCTCCTTGCCCGAATTTGTGTGCTTCAGTTTGGTGCTTAGCTTGTTTGAACTTTTCCTCATGGCTTTTGTTTATTTTTTTCCCTATATCTCATATATTAGTGAAACCATTTGGTTTCTTTTGATTTTTTATTTATTTCTGATAATTTGATTATTTCTAAGTACATCCTGTTATAAAATCATCAAATTTGTCATTTTTAATTGAAGAATAATATTCCATAGTGTATATATACCACATTTTTTTTTCATCCAGTCCTCTGTTTCGGGACATTTAGGTTGCTTCCAAGTCCTTGCAATTATAGATAGCGCTGCAGTAAATATTGAGGTCTCTTTTGGGTAGATTTCCAAAAGTGCAATTGCTTTGTCAAATGGTTGTTCCATTTTCATTAATTTGAGGGTCCTCCACACAGCTTCCCATAGTGGTTGGACCACTTTACATTCCCACCAGCAGTGTAAGAGTGTTCCTTTCTCTCCACATCCTTGCCATCACTTGTTGTCCGTTCTTTGGTGTGGGCTATTCTTACTGATGTAAGGTGGTATCTCATTGTGGTTTTGATTTGCATCTCCCTTATTGCTAGTGATGTTAAGCAATTTTTCATGTGCCTGTTGGCCATTTGTATTTCCTCTTTGGAGAAGTGTCTTTTTAGTTCTTCTCCCCATTTTTTTATTGAGTTTCTTGTGCTTTTCTTTAGTTGTGTGAGTTCCTTGTGGATCTTCATTATTAAACCTGAATCTCTTTTGTGGAGGGCAAATTTTTTTTCCCATTCGGTTGGACTTCTTTATGCTTTTCCTGTTGTCTCTTTTTCTGTACAGAACCTTTTTAGTTTGACCTTTTTAGTCCCATCTGTTTATGTTTTCCTTCATTTTTTTGCCATCAATAGATGTTTTCAGAAAGGGATTTCTGAATTGTAATTCATGAAGGGTTTTGCCCAAGTTTTCCTCTATGTATGTTATGGTTTTGGGTCTGACATCTAAGTCTTTTATCCATTTTGAGTTGATTTTTGTACATGGTGTGAGGGAGTTGTCTTGGTCCATTTTTTGGCATGTCTTAGTCCAATTTTCCCAGCACCATTTATTGAAGAGGTTATCTTTCTTCCAATGCAAATTTTTCACTCCTTTGTCAAAGATTAGTACACTATATATGTGTGGTTTTATTTCAGGGCACTCAATTCTGTTCCATTGGTCCAAATATCTGTTTTTGTACCAATACCAAGCTATTTGGCTTTGTAGTGTAGTGTGAAGTTTGGAATTGTAATACCTCCATTTTCTTTTTTTCTGGAGGCTTTTTGATACTAGAGATCTTTTGTTATTCCATATGACTTTCAGTAATTTTGTTCTATCACCTTTAAAAATCATTGTGTTTTTTATTGGGATTCCATTGATTCTGTAGATTGACTTTGATAGGATGGCCATTTTGATGATATTAATTCTTCCAATCCATGAAGAGGGTATGTCTTTCCATTTCCTTATGTCTTTTCTATCTTTTTTAGCAGCCTTTCCATTTCCTTATGTCTTTTCTATCTTTTTTAGCAGCATTCACAAATTTTCTTTGTATAGTTCTTTCACAATTTTTGTTAGTTTTATTCCTAGGTATCTATTTATTTTTTTGGTGCGATGGTAAATGGAATGGTTTTTCTGATTTCTTCCTCTATTTGACTTTTTGCATATAGGAAAGCTACCAACTTCTGTATGTTGATTTGTATCCAACTACCTTACTGAACTGATTTATTATTCCAAGCAATTTTTCTGTGGATTTTTTTTTTTTGGTTATCTAGAGAATCATGTTATCAGCATATAATGATAACTTCAACTCCTCTTTACCTATTTGTATCGCTGTTATGTTTTCTCTTGCCTTATTGCCCTAGCTAGAACTTCCAGTACAATGTTAAAGAGTAGTGGAGAGAATAGGCATCCTTGCCTATTTCCAGATCTTAACTGGAATGATTTTAGTTTTTCCCCATTTAAGATGATATTTGCCATTGGTTTGTCATAGATTACTTTTACTATGTTGAGGTAAATTCCTTTAATCCCTAATTTTTCAAAGATTTTTTTCATGAATGGATGCTGGACTTTGTGGAATGCTTTCTCTGCATCTATTGATATTATCATGTGGTTTTTGTTTTTCTCTTTGTTGATGTGTTGTGTTATGTTAATTGATTTCTGGATGTTGAACCATTCTTGTGCCCCTGGGATATATCCCACTTGGTCACGGTGAATGATGCCTTTTATTCATCTTTGGAATTGGTTTGCCAGGACTTTGTTTAAAATTTTTGCATCTGTGTTCATTAAGTATATTGGTCTATAGTTTTCTTTCTTGGAGCTGCCCTTATTTGGCTTTGGTATGACTGTGATGTTTGCTTCATAGAATGTGTTTGGCAGTTTTCCTTCTTTCTCAATTTTTTGGAAAAACTTTAGTAGTGCAGGCATTATTTCATCTTTGAATGTCTGGTAGAATTCATTTTTAAAGCCATCTGGCCCGGGCACTTGTTTCTAGGTAGAGTTTTGATGACTGCTTCAATTTCACTGATTGTGATTGGTTTATTTAAGTTCTCTATATCTTCCTTGTTTAATTTTGGGGAGTTGTATCTTTCTAAGATACAACTTATGTTCATCTTATCCAGGTTGTTGTATTTATTTCCATATAGTTGTTCATAGTAATCTCTTATTATCCTTTGGATTTTTTTGTGTGTCTGTTGTAATTTCCCTTCTTTCATTTGTGATTCTGTTTATTTGAATTTTCTCTCCTTTTTTCCTTTGTGAGCTTTGCAAGGGGCTTATCAATTTTATTTAGTTTTTCAAAGAACCAGCTTTTGGTTTTGTTGATTTTCTGGATAGTCTTTTTTGGATTCTAGGTTATTTATTTCTTCTTTTATTTTTTGTTATTTCTTGTCTTCTGCAGGGTTTTGCGATTTTTAGTTGTTGTTGTTGTTGCTCTTTTTCTAATTTTTCAAGTTGATAAATTAAGTGGGTTTTTTTGGTTGGTTTCTTTGTTTTTGATATGGGCCTGTATTGCTATGAACCTTCCTCTTAGATATACTTTTGCTGCACCTTGGCATTTTGGAATGTTTTGTCTTCTTTGCCATTTCTTTCAAAGTAAGTTTTAATTTTTCTTTAATTTCTTCAATTACCCATTCTTCATTTAGTAGTATGTTGTTTAGTCTCCAAGTTTTGGCTGTTCTTGCTTTCTTTTCATTGTTGACTTCTAGCTTGATACCATTATGATCTGAAAAAAAGTATTATTTTAATCATAGTGTATTTATTCATGTTTACCTTGTGGCCTAGTATGTAGTCAATTTTAGAGAATGATCCATGTTCATTTGAGAAGAAGGTGTATTCTTTTCCTTGTAGATGCAGCATCCTTTAGATATCTATTAGGTCCATTTGTCTAGGTCTTCTTTTAAGGCTTTTGTGTGCTTGTGTAGCTTTTGTTTTTTTGATCTGTCCTTTGTTGAGAGTGGGGTGTTTGAAGTTTCCTACATAAGTGTTTTCATCTATATTTGTTTTCAGTTCTCTTAGTAGCTGTCTTATGAATCTTGGTGCACCCTCATTTGGTGAGTATATGTAGATAATTGTTATGTTGTTTTGGTTGGTTGACACTTGAACCATTAGGTAGTGACCTTCTTTATCCTTTGTTACTTTTTTTTTGAAATCTTCTTTGTCTGCTGCTATCAGAATGGCTACCCCTGCCGTTTTATTTTTCTTTTTTTGGGGTGTGCATTTGCTTGTAGAATTGTTTTCCATCCTTTTACATTCAATCTATGCTTGTCTTTTGGGATCAGAGGTGTTTCCTAGGACAGCAGAATGTGGGGCTCTGTTTTTTAATCCAGTCTGCAACTCTGTGTCATTTTTTTATACATACAAACACACACACATATATGTATATGTATGTATATATATACATGTATATATGTATATATGTGTATATATATATGCGTATATATGTATATATGTATGCATACACACACATATATATATGTATATATATATGTATATATTTCACATCAATCACATCATTTTGGTCCCTGGGGGTCTTCCACCACTTCCCCTCCCTGGCCACTCCAGTTGGCCCCCTCCCACAGTTCTGTACTTTCATTTGGTTGTCCATATATTAGTGAAACCATTTGGTTTCTTTCTTTTTTTTTTTCCTTCTGACTTGTTTTTGTCAGTATGATTTCTTCTGGGTACATCCATGTTACCAGAAAATCATTAAATTTGTCATTTTTTATTGATGCATAATATTCCATTGTGTATATATGCCATATCTTTTTCATCCAGTAATCTGTCTTGGGGCATTAGGTTGTTTCCAAGTTCTAGCAATTATAAATAGTGCTGCAATAAACATCCGAGCACAGGTGTCCCTTTGTACCCACATTGAGGTCTCTTTTGGGTAGATTCCTAGAAGAGCAATTGCTGGGTCAAATGGTATTTCCATTTTCATTAGTTTGAGTGTCCTCCACACTGCTTTCCATAGTGGTTAGACCAGTTTACATTCCCGCCAGCAGTGTAAAAGTGTTCCTTTCTCTGCACATCCACGCCAGCACTTGTCTGTTTTTTGGATGTGGACCATTCTAATTGGTGTAAGGTGTTATCTCATTGTGGTTTTGATTTGCATTTCCCTTACTGCTAAGGACGTTGAACATTTTTTTCATGTGTCTGAGGGCCATTTGAACTTCCTCTTTGGAAAAGTTTCTTTTTAAACTTCTCCCCATTTTTTAACTGGGTTCTTTGCTCTGTTTTTGTCAAGTTGTGTGAGTTCTTTGTATATCTATGTTATCAGACCCTTGTCATTTATATGGAGGGTGAAAAATTTTTCCCACTCAATTGGGATTCTTTTTGCTTTTTCTTTTGTCTCTTTTGCAGTACAGAAGCTTTTTAGTTTGATGTAGCCCCATCTGTTTATGTTTTCCTTCATTTTTTTTTTTTTTTTTTTTTTTTTTTTTTTTTTTTTTTTTTTTTTTTTTTTTTTTTTTTTTGCCTTCTGTAGATGTTTCTAGAAAGGGATTTCTGAATAGTAATTCCTGGAGAGTTTTGCCCAAGTTTTCCTCTATGTATGCTATCATTTCAGGTCTGACCTCTAAGTCTCTTATCCATTTTGTGTTGATGTTTGTACATGGAGTAAGGGAGCTTTCTTGGTCCACTTTTTTGCATGTCTTGTTCCAGTTTTCCCAACACCATTTATTGAAGAGGCTGTCCTTGTTCCGATATAAGTTTTTCACTCCTTTGTCAAATATTAGTTGACTATACATGTGTGGCTTTATTTCAGGGGATTTGGTTCTGTTCCATTGGTCTGATTGTCTGTTTTTATACCAGTAACAAGCTTTTTTAATTACTATGGCTTTGTTGTATAGTTTGAAGTCTGGAATAGTATATCCTCCATTCTCTCTTTTCTTGGTCAGGAGGTTTTTAGATAACTGGAGTCTTTTGTTATTCCATATGAATCTCTATATCTTTGAAGAATGTTGTTGGAATCTTTATAGGGATTGCATTGAATTTGTAGATTGCTTTTGGTAGGATGGCCATTTTGATGATGTTAATTCTTCCATCCATGGGCATTTCCATTTCCTTATGTCTTTTCTATCTCCTTTAGCAGAGTTTGAAGTTTTCTTTATATAGATCTTTCACTTGTCTTGTTAGGTTTACCCCTAAGTATTTTATTTTTTTTCGGTGCAATGGTAAATGGGATTTTTAAAAATTTCTTCTTCTTCTGTTTGACTTTTTGTGTAAAGGAAAGCTTCTGTCTTCTGTGTGTTGATTTTGTAAACAGCTACTTTGCTGAACTGGTTTATTGTTTCAAGAAGTTTTTCTGTGGATTTTTTTGGGTTCTCTACATATAGAATCATGTCATCTGCATACAATGAGAGCTTCAGTTCTTCTTTCCCTATTTGTACTCCTCTTATGTCTTTCTCTTGTCTTATTGCCCTTGCTAGAACTTCCAGTACAATGTTGAAAAGTAGTGGAGAGAGCGGGCATCCTTGCCTGGTTCCAGATCTTAATTGGAATGATTTTAGTTTTTCTCCGTTTAAGATGATGTTTGCTGTAGGTTTGTCATAGATGGCTTTTATTATCTTGAGATATGTTCCTTTTATCCCCAAATTTTCAAGAACTTTTATCATAAATGGGTGTTGGACTTTATCAAATGCTTTCTCTGCATCTATTGATGTGATCATATGGTACTTGGTTTTCTTCTTATTGATGTGGTGAGTTATATTAATTGATTTTCAAATGTTGAACCATCCCTGTGCCCTTGGAATAAACCCCACTTGGTCATGGTGAATAATGCTTTTTATACATTGTTGAATTCTGTTTGCCAAGATTTCATATTTTTGTGTCTGTGTTCATTAGGGAAATTGGTCTATAGTTTTCTTTCTTTGTGCTGTCTTTATTTGCTTTTGGTATAAGAGTGATGTTTGCTTCATAGAATGTGTTTGACAGTTTTCCTTCTTTCTCAATTTTTTGGAAAAATTTTAGTAGTGCTGGCATTATTACATCTTTGAATGTCTGGCAGAATTCATTTGTGAAACCATCTGGTCCTGGGCTTTTATTTTTAGGTAGAGTTTTGATGACTGCTTCAATCTCACTGCTGGTGATTGGTTTAAGTTTTCTACTTCTTCTTCGTTTAATTTTGGGTGGTTATATCTTTCCAGGAATTTGTCCATCTCATCCAGGTTTTTGTATTTGTTTGCATATAGGTGTTCATAGTAATCTCTGATTATCCTTTGGATTTCTGATGTGTCTGTTGTAATTTCTCCTCTTTCATTTGTAATCTTGCTTATTTGAGTGTTCTCTCTACTTTTCTTTGTGACCTTTGCAAGGGGTTTATCAATTTTATTTATTTTTTTCAAAGAACCAACTTTTGGTTTTGTTTATTTTCTCAATAGTCTTTTTGCTATCGAGATTATTTACTTCTGCTTTTATTTTTATTATTTCTTGTCTTCTGCTGGGTTTTGGGTTTTTTGGTTGTTCTTTTTCTAGTTCATCGAGTTGGAAGATTAGGCTATTTCTTTTGTTGTTTTCTTGTTTTTTTGATATGAGCCTGTATTACTATGAACCTTCCTCTTAAAAATGCTTTTGCTGAGTCCTAGACAATTTGGAGTGTTGTGTCTTTTTTGTCATTTGTTTCAAAGAAGGTTTTAATTTCTTCCTTAATATCTTCATTTACCCAGTCTTCATTTAGAAATATGTTGTTCAGTCTCCATGTGTTGGGCTGTCTTTTCATTGTTAATTTCTAGTTTAATGCCTTTATGATCGGAGAAAAGAGTTGGCACTATTTTAATTTTTGTATATATGTTAATGTTTGCCTTATGTCCTAATATATGGTCAATTTTTGAGAATGATCCATGTGCATTTGAGAAGAAGGTATAGTCTTTTCCTCTGGGTGTAGTGTCTTGTAGATATCTATTAGGTCCATACAGTCTAGATCTTCATGTAGGGCTTTTGTGTTTTTGTTTAGTTTTTGTCTTGGTGATGTGTCCTTTGGTGAGAGTGGTGTGTTGAAATCATCTACTACATATGTGTTCTCACTGATGTATGTTTTCAGTAGTTGTTTTATGAATTTTGGTGCTCCCTCATTTGGTGAGTATATGTTAATAATTGCTATGTTTTTGTTATGTTTGACCCTTTTACCAATATATAGTATCCTTCTTTATCCCTTGTCACCTTTTTAGCTTAAATTCTACTTTATCTGCTATTAATATGGCTACTCCTGCTTTCTTCTGGGGCCGTTTGCTTATAGAACTTTTTTCCAGTCCTTTACTTTTAGTCTGTGCTTATCTTTCATCTTTAAGTATGTTTCCTGCAGGCAGCAGAATGTTGGGTTTTGTTTTTTGATCCACTCTGCTACTCTGTGTCTTTTGATTGCTGAATTGAGAACTTTGACATTTAGTGTGATGATTGATACTTGCTGTTCTGGTGTTGACTTTTGGAGGGTCATTCAGAGGTTAGGGTTTCTTCTTTTTGTTTTCTGATACTTGAGATTCTGAAGTGGTTTTTTTAGTTGACATTTTGAGGTTGTGATTAGCTTTCTTGTTTTTGGTCTGTTTATTCTTCTGTTGGTTTTAATCTGAGGGGTTCTTGCAAGATTTCTTGGAGTGGTGGTTTAGTGGTAGCATATTTCTGGAGGCTTTGCTTGTCTGTGAAGGTTTTTATTCTTCCTTCATAGAGGAAAGAAAGCTTTGCAGGATAGAGTAATCTTGGCTGGCATCTTTTATATGGATTTTTTTAAGATAGGACTCCATGTTCTCCTTGTTTAGGGTATCTCTTCAGAGAAGTCTGAAGTTAGCCTGCCCCTCTTAGGGAAACGCAGAATTGAGGTGTTGTACAATAATCTATAAGGCATAAATTACGAGAAGAAAGTATACCATAGCAACCACATACACTTATCACACACCCAAATCTGCCAAAGGAAAGAAAAAATTACTTACCGCAGCTACATAGACACAAAGACAGAATCAACTACAAACTACTAGGAGATTCCAATCATCTTTCTAGCCAATACTAGAGCCATAGTTGCTCAATATGTGGAAGAAGTGCACAAGCAAAGCACAGAAAAGAGGAAAAAGGCAAACACCCCAGCAAACCCCACAGAAATCAATACACCACTGAAGGAAAGACAAACTCTAGAAACCAACAAATATAACATTGAGAAATGTACCACCTCCCAGACAAGGAGCGGAACCTATGCATGTTACAAACATTCATAGAGCTAAGGGAAGAATTAGAAAAACATAAAGAATAAGAAGTGAGCATGGCAGAGAAACTAAATAAGTTGGAAGAGGAAATGAAAAACATCAACAAAGAAAACACCAACAAAGATAAAATAATTGAAGAATTAAACAATAAAATTGAATACCTGAGCAAGATCCAGAAAGAAACCCAAGATCTAAAGGGAGCAACAAAAGAGCTCAAAAATGCAGGGAAAAGTTACAAAAGCAGACTGGATGAAATTGAAGAATGAATAAGTATCCTGAAGGACACCGAAATTGAGAGGAAGAAGAAAGACAGAGAAAGAGAGACACAAGGTAAGAAAATAGAGAAGAAGTCAAGAGATCTGTCCAATTCCTCAAAAAGAGGAAACATAAGAGTTATGGGTGTCCCAGAAGGAGAAGAGAAGCATATGGGTACAGAAAGGCTGTTTAAAGTAATAATGGAGGAAAACTTCACAATCCTGAAGAAAGAAATGAAATTTGACATCCAGGAAGACAAAAGTACACCAAACTGCATCAATGAAAGAAAAACTACAGCAAGACACATCATTGTAAAACTCCCAAGAGTCCAGTATAAGGAAAAAAATAATGAGATTGGCTAAAGAAAAGAAACAGAAAACATACAGGAAACCCTATTAGGCTGATCTCTGTGTCTTTTGTTTGATAAGTTTAGCCCATTGATATTTAGAGTAATTATTGGTGTTTGAGAATCTAACAATGGGTTCCTGGTGGTCACTTGGGGTTCTGTTTTAGTTTCTTCTTTTTTTTCTTTTTATTATTCATTCTTTTTATTCTTCTGCAGGTTTTGATCTTGGGGCTTCTTGCAGGAGTTCTTGGAGAGGGTGTTTGGTTGTAGTAAATTTCTGGAGTCTTTGTCTGAGAAGGTTCTAATAATTCCTTCATAAAGGAGGACAATTTTTCTGGGTAGAGTATTCTTGGTTGGCACTTTTTGTCTTGAAGTGTTTTGAAGATGTGGCCCCATTTTCTTCTTGCTTGGAGTGTCTCTTCTGAGAAATCTGAGGTCAGTCTGATTGGTTTTCCTTTGTATATTATCTGTTTCCTCTCTCGTTATTCTCATGATTTTTTCTTTATCTTTGGCTTTTGGAAGTTTTCTATGATGTGTCTTGTGATTTTTCTTTCATTAAAGTAGTTTGATGTCCTTTTTGCTTCCTGTATGTCTATTTTCATTTCTTTCTTCAGGTTTGGGAAATTTTCCTCCATTATTTCATTGAAGAGCCTTTCAAACCCTATGTCTTTCTCCTCCTCTGGGATTCCAATCACTGTTATATTTGTTTTCTTTAGGGTATATTACAAATCTCTGTTTTTTTCCTTCTCTCTTCTTACTTTGTTTTTCTCTCTTTTTTCCTTTCTCCATTCTCTCCAATTCTGAATCCTCTAGTGTGCTGATTCTTTCTTCTCTTTCTTCTAATCTGCCTTCCTGGCTCTTCCCTGCATTTTTTGAACTCTTTTATTGCTCCTCTTATATACTGCATCTCCTGCAGCTTCTTATTCAGGGTTTCAATTTCATTTTTCTGTTCATCAATGATACTGCTCATTTTGCTGCATTCTTTTCTACATTTTCTACTACTTCTTTTAATTCATTGAGAGCTTATACCATCTTGCTTTCCCTTTTTCCCCCCCTTCTTCCTTGGCCTCTTTGAGTGCTTTTAGCACATTGATTCTGAATTATTTATGTGACATGTGAAGTATTTCTTTCATGTTATTCAGGTTGGTTTCTGCAGATTATTTATCCTTTGTTGGTGAGTTATTTTTCTTAGGGCTTGCTTGAGTATTTGTATTCTTCCTCCTTCCTGTGTTTTCCTTTCAGACTTGCTCTATGCATTGAGTGACTTCTGCTCTAGTATTAGATGGCATGTTGAAGCCTTTCTAGTTGTGGTTAACTCAGCCTTTGTGCTTTTGCTGCTGTGGTGATTATATCTTGTTTCAGTTGGCTATTTTGGGGGACAAGTTCCTTTTCAGAGAGTGGATGTGGTGACTAGATGTGGTTTTTATTGTATTGTCTTGTCTTCTTTTTCTTTGTTTCTCCTCTTTCAAACTGATGAGCCTTAAATATTTTTTTTAGTGCCTCCAAATGTCTATGGCTTGATGTATAACCCTTTTTGACTGGGGTATCTTGATGCTCTTGGGTAGTGAGTGTCCTTGTTTTACAGGTTTGGGTTTTGGGGTTCTGGGGTGCAGCTGGTTGTCTCCAGGTTGACTTTCCCAGGGCCCAAAAAACTCAGTCCACACCTAGCCTGAATGGCAGAGGTTCATTCAGTTGCAAAGTTGCAGTCCCACCCTATCTCCTAGGAGCATTACTTTGGCAACTGGGAGTAGACAGGTCCTGGCTGGAACCCTCACCTGAGCCCCCCTGGCTGCTGGGGTGGGAGCTTGTCTCCAATGAGTTGGATTTCCCTGGGCCAGTAAAACTCAGTCTGTACCTCAGCCTGAGCCCCACTGGGCTTTGGGGTTTGTGCTAGACGCCTCCAAGTTGACTTTCCCCTGGATCTCTCTTTCCTCCATGTTTATTAAAAATAAAATGACAACTTCTGCATTATTTTATATTTGAGCCCATATATTCTTTTTTTTTAAATGACATGAAAAGTGAAGAGAGATGCCCATCACACTTATTGTATTTATTGCATAGGTCATCTCATTTTATTTTTATTGAATACATTTTCTCCTTCCTTGGGATTGATAATTCTACACAAATGTAACATTGAATTTGAAATCCTACAGCATTTGTTCATAATGAACAAATGCCTACTTATGAATTCTTGTCTCAGAAGCTAATTTAATTGGTGAATTCCAACTTCTATTGCTTATTTCACACTCCAGTAGGTAAAGATGCATTAATAATCGAAGTTTCAAACTGTAATTAACATTAGCTTTAGGCTCCTGACAATGAAATGATTACATTTTAATATATGGGTTGATAAACAAAGTTAATATAACATATGAATAAACAGCAAAAATAACTTACATTTACTCTTTCTGTGCGAAGTGATACATGCATTTGCATGTTAAAAGCACCCGGAATACGTGAATGTCAGTGAAAAAGGATAGAAATAGAGAATACAACTCCTAGAACTTATCAGTTCAATGCATCAAATTTAATTCTGATATTCAAAAAATATTATTTTCTAAAAATAGATATACAATTTTCTAGGATTTTTTAGATCAGATTGCCCTCGTTTCTTTTACATTTTATTTTACTTTTTTCTTAATTGAATTGATTACTTTAAAAACACCCTAAAGGAAGAATTTGTTTGATCATAATCTGTTCTTAATCATAGTACACCATAGTATCAAAATAAATCTGTATATTATTATTATACTACCTTTAAAGAGAATGTTTATATTCATGATATACTGTCAACTTTACAGGAAAGAAATATATTAATTTGTTTATTTTCAATCAAATACCTTTTATGTATTGAAGTAACCGTATTACATAACATTATACACTCTCATGTAGGTATCATCATTCATCAGCATATGCACATACTACATTAAAATTTCCACCTTGTTCCTTTATTGAGTTATATTTCCTGGACTAGTATTCATAGTGGTACAAAATACAAATTACACATGTTGGTAATTATGGTACACTAATTTAATCTCCAAATATTTCACATATTCAGGTGCCATCATAGGCAGACATCACTCATTGAGTTCTCAGTTAACATCATTAATTAAGTCCTTAGAGTATGTGGGTTAAAGAGAAACAATATATAATAATTAAAGCAATTTTACCATAGGGCAATTGATATATATTCCCACAATGCATTTCTGTCAAAAACAACAAGCTTCTAAATAAAAACCCCAATATGTTTAATTTTGAATTAATCATATATACACTTATTCATCCATACATCCATTCATTTTTGAACCTTCTTGTTCCAGTTTAGTGTCATGGATAGCTGAAATATATCCCAGCAATTCCAATATATAAAGTAAGACTCAAACTTTCAAAGAAGACCCTACCTCTCAAGACATACTCTAAATACCTAATCACATGCATTCTGGGACAATGTAGACACAACATTGATTCCAGCATGTATATCTTTGCAAAGTTAGGAAAAAACATTCATGTCTGGGAAGAGGCCAGGCACACATGGGGAGAACATGCCAACTCCTTACAGTGAACCTCAACATTATAAAAATCAAGTTGAGGATTCCAGATGTTAGTCATTATAAGGACAAGATCAAGATCATGCATGGTTTTTGATAGTCATGGTTTTCCTCTGGAAATAGCTAATATTTTTATCAAGTTGGGACTTAAAGCAGAAACTAATCTTTGCCAACTATTATTTGTCAGACAATGGGGATTTGAAAATTTGGCTGTAGGTTTGTGTCGTTACTAATCACGCTTTACTACCTTCTACTTGTAAAGCATTTGTAGTAATTCACATATCACTTTATTAATTATTATTATTACTACTATTATTATTATTATGTCTAAAATCATGATTGAAGGCATCATGTGAAAGTCTCCATTATTTATCCCAGATTATCCTAAATATGTGATAGAATTGAGATTATTTCTTTCTCTTTTCTGTTTTTTGCTTTGTTCTATATATAATGATTTCTTGCAAAAGATCACTATTACTCTTTCAGATTTATTATTTATTGTCAAATTGATTTCTTTTGTTACCCTTTTAAGAAAATCTAACCATATGGCATTAAGAACACATAATTGAATTTAGTTATAATAAAGATACAAAATAATTTTTATCCCCAGAAAGGTTTAATATTTCATTGCCTATCATCTATTTATGTTCAATAACCCCAAATGTCATGAATAATTACATGAAGTTCTAGTTTTAAAAATACTCTGTTCAGGTAGAAATTCTGCACGATGCTATTATTGTCATGGTTTCCTGCAGTTAAATTTTTAGCAAGTGTTTGGATAGAAATTAAAATAAAGTGGACATTTGTTTTATTGAAGCTACTTGTCCTGTGTTATGTTAGTTTTCAGATATCCAGGATTATGTGCCAACTATTTTTCTTTTCTCTTTGCACCTGATAGCTAACAAAAATTTTAAACAAAAATTTTTAGCAAAAATCTACCTTGGTATTAGTTTTAGTGAGCAACCAGAAACATTTGAAATACTTCATTAGACTGTGGTATGAAAATGTTACATTCTGTCATTGTAACAATACCCTTTAGCAGCTCAAGTTATATACCAATTTCATAAACAAAACTGTCTGAATTCAGACTCAAAATGTGAAATTCATATCTTAACCTTTCTTGTATGTCTTGAGATTACGACACTAATGACTGAGTTGGCACTTGATAATTATTGGATTTTGACCTAGAGATCCTTACACTTTACAACTTCTCAGATTCTCCTGCTGATACAGTTAAAACATGAATGTTCTAAGACTTCAAACTCCAGAACTCTGAATTAGTAGAAACTAGGTATCAACCTTCTGCTGCCAACATTTTGTCCCATGCAGACAATTAACTCTTGCCTTGAGAAAAACTCCATAGGATTGTGGAAATAGCTGTGCATCAGAATTACGTAGGGACTGATCAATGCATTTGCATGCCCCAGCACGTGAATTCCACATCAGACTTCTGGATTAGAACCATCAGTCCATGCGATTGAAGTCATTTATGAGGAGTAGCAGGGAAACAAACTTTTGTTTTTGGTTTCCTTGTCTCTTTTCTCCTCCCTCCCTCCATTTCTTCCTTCCGATAATTTTAAGACTAGCCTATTTGTGTCTCAATTAATGAAACATTTATTGTTTGAGTGATGTTCTAGAGAACACACTGATTCTCCCACATTTACATAAACAGTGATTGATGGTAGAATGTACAGACCTTGAATGCAACTCTTTATGCACTTGGCACAATACTTGTTGAAGACAAGTGAACTTTTTCTGTTATAATTCAGAGAATAGTATCATTATAGTATTAATATTCAGGATTGTCAACTCATGGGATGAATTTTTCAGGTAACAAAGATTATAACAAAATTATGAATCCAATCTCTAACTCCTACCCTCCCCATCAGTGAAACTACAATATGAATGGAAAAGGGCAAATATTCTCATTATGATCTTTAGACTGTCATCATCAGGGCTAATTCTAATTTCACACTATGGATGATGAGTAGTTGAAATACAATTTGAATGCATAATACCTCATTTAATTTACACTACCACCTGTCAATAAGAAATAGAGTGAGACATATATTCTGAGATATCCATAGGGAATATTCAATTATAATTAACCTTCCTATTTTTTTAAATCTTTGTCCTGAAATGGATTGTTTGTGCCATTTCTTATTCTCGTAACAATCTGTCACAAGAAAGAATTTGAATTTTAATCTAATATTCTCAGAAATACAATAGAGTATGTTTCTTTTAATCTTCTTGTACTAATATTGCTTGTCTAATTCATTTCTTTTCCATAAGTTAGTTACAACTAAGGTTGTCGTATTTGTGCAGGTGTATGAAACTTTGACAGACTGTCAAGTGATTTTCCCATGAACCATATTGAACAGAATATATGGAAAATGGGAATTTTCATTTTTTATAATTTATAACTTAATGAAAGGAAAATAGTTCAGTATAAATAATGGAACTGATAGCATGTGAATTTATGCTAGCCTGTGAATACATTATTTAAAACTATTGTAATCAAAAGATAACTACATTTATAGTCAAAACCATAAAAACAAATTGCATGTTACTTCTCAATAATATAAAATCAGGCGCTTTGTTTAAGAATGTATCTTCTGCTGAGTTAAATTTATTGACATTATATTATTTATAATTATTATAAATATTATTTATTTTCCCTTACTCTGGCTTCCATTACATTTTTAACCTCCGTATTTTGGAGGTACATAAAAGTATAACATAACTCATAAGGGAACTAGGATTGAAAAAACAGATTTGCTTATATATTAAGAAGCACTCTCTTCATAAGTACACTGCAAAGGGTAGTATGAAGTAATTCCTTTGCAAGGAGTTGGCGGATATGTCAGATAGCTAGGATTTGTGACAGAAGCATGATTCTTTTGTTATTTTGACTCTGAGTGCATCTGAACTAGCTACTAGACTTCTTCAAGCCATATCTGACATAATGATTTCTTAAAGTAAACTCAGAATAGTTATTCTATCATACAGTATGGTGTAATGTTTACATGTAATCACAGACCTCACACAAGGATATGCTCAAGGAAAGAGTAAATGCATTACTTCCATATTACAAATATTCTTAGTCTAATTACTAAAGCGTTTGGATTCACTCCTGAAGGAGAATAGGAAAGGGGAGTGACATTTGGAATTTTCTATTTCTGTTCTTATCCTTGGACATTCAAACTATATTTTCTATATTATAGTTATAGAATGGGTTTGAACTATACATCAGTTTAAATCAAATATATATGACATATATATGTGCATATACATAGAACCAGTGCAAGACACTAAGACACTGGTACGAATTTTCTGCCAATAGTAATCAGAGGACTTTAAAATGAAAGATCTCTTTAGTTTTTGGAATCTTTTTAACCACCTGTGAGGAATTGAGTTGGATTGGTTTCAGTTTTAATCCTGTGAAGGAGTTTCACTTTGCAGATTTTTTCATATATCTTAACTTTCTTAAAACATAGCTACTTTTTCAAAATATCATGATTTTCATTTTGAGTAGCTAATATATCAATATTTTACATAGATAACTTGTGACAGACAAGTTGCCTGTAAAAAAAAAAAAAAAGAAAAGAAAAAGAAAACAGGAAAAGCCTTTTGTTCCTAAGGATATTCATGTGTATGGAATCCAACCTGTTTTTTCTATACTTTTTGTAGACCTGCCATCCAGCAAAAGGAGCCATCCTGTTATTTTCTTTTGTTTTGAGTGACTAGTAGTAAGACACTTCATTCTTGATAAGAAGCAAGTGATAATCACAAAATACTGACAGTGTGTGCTTCTTGATAATGTAATTTAGCAATAGAGGGAAATCAGACACACTCTATGCATAGAATGCAAATTTCAAAACAATTTAGTTATTCAAATTTAGTAAGTCACCTTTTGAGACTGTGGAATTTATATGTTATCAGCTCTTAAATACTTTCTGTGCTAATTTTTATTCAATTTGTCTTTGTGAACAGGCAGATCTTTAAACAACTTCTAAATATTCAATAATTTTAAACAAATTTATCTATATCAAATACATTTTAATAGGATGCATTTAGCTATCGTAAGTACTTGAAAATTTGTGATATATCCAATAACTCGACAGAAGTTCCAAATTAACATTTGATATAGAATATACAGCATGATTTATAAAATTCTAAAGCTGAAATGTTAAAAGAAAATACTAAACTATTATTTTTTTAGAATACTGAATTATTGAATGGTGGTTATGATAGTTATTTCCTTCCAACACTACTAAATTTAATTATTTGTCACCTCTTTGATACCACAAGACAAAAGTAGAGCATAAACAAAATCAAGTTCTATGTTAATAGAAATTATTCTTATACATCAAATACGGTAATCAATTCATTGAAATGATAGACATAGAAGGATAGTCTTCTTAGGGGACAACAGATGTTTATATATAATTTTAAATCTAATATGACACTCAATATATTGAATATTATTTATATATAATGTACAATATTACAATATGTATAAGTTAAATAATATAAAATTCTGATTCTTATGATTGAATTTATCAAAGCCATTTGCCTCCCTGCCTTTAAACCTTACAAATGATTTCCATTTGTAAGACTAATCTTACAAATCTTACAAATTTTAATCTCAAAAATGTTCCCATTTTCTCAGGGTAAAATATAGATTACTCTTGATTTCTCTCACTTTTTAAACATCAGCAGCTTTACAGTTTCTATTTGATAAATGTATGCTATTCTGACTACCTATCACTACAGTCACATCTAATTATGGCTAGTTTAGCCAACGTTTATCTCTTAAAGGAATATTGAAACAACATGCAGACTCATCTCCCTACTTTTGCTCTTAACTCCCAACATCTATTTCTCATAGGTAACTAAAATGATCTTTAAGAAAATTAAAACAAATCTTGTTTCTTCTATACTCAAATCTCTAGTTATAATTGAAATAAAATCTGTGCTTCATTACTGACCTTCATGATCCTGCAATATATATCATCACTTTCAGATACTTAAATTGAATCTTCCCACTCTAACCAATTTTTATGCTCTTTTCTATCTCAGAGACTCTCCACTTGTAGTTCCATGTCACGTGAAATGTCCTCCCCCATCATTTTTGCATGACTTACTTCTTCAGTACATTAAAAAATCATCTTTGCAGGGAGATTCTCCTTATCCAACACTCTCAAAGGAGAGTTGGTAAACAGGCTCTTAGAGGATGAGAGGTAATTCTAATTTTCATCCTTGTCTTTTTTTTCCCATTGTGTACCCCTCTCCATCTCATGTGGATTCCATGTAGCCAATGGTTCATAAACCTAGGTAAACATTTCTAAATGTATTCCAATAAGCAACCTTGAGCCAATACGAGGTGAAATAGCTGACTTCCTACCATACTCATGTTTCCTCTATTTGATTTTATTTTCTCTTATTTGTACAGGCTAAATTTATGAGTTAGCTAATTTTCTGTTTCTCCTCAAGAAAAAAATGTAAATGACATTGAAAGGGGGTAATTTGTATTATTCACTACTATGTCCTTAATCACCAGAACAATGACTGTGTTGCTGGAACACAATTGACATTTTATGCAATTTGATCATTAAATGAATAAATAAGGGAATTAAATTTTTGCACTATCCTGTGTTAAAGAAAGCTGGGGATTGTAGTAAATACACTTTTGAATAATCTCTCCTTTTGCAGTCTGGAAATGAGAGACCGTCTGGTTAAAAGATATCTTTGTGTCAAAGGAGTAGACAAAGAAAGAAGTCTAGATCTCAGATAATATCATGGGAAAGCACTTTGCTACACCAATAAAATCACCCTAACTTTTCTCAAATTTTATTTTTTATATGGTTGAAACATTAGAAAGATATCTTAGTGTTAGATTTTTATAATAACCTATTTGTAAGAAATCATCATTGTTCAGTTAAATCCAGTTATAAATAGTGTACATTGACCATAGTTACTTATCCACTCTATAGTAATCATGCATTAAGTATATATACTGTTCTTTTAACAAAATAAAAACATTTCTTTTAAATTTTCTCAAATTTAAAAGCTAACCCCAATTTGACAATAAATTTTATTGCCTTTGAAAGCCTCCACTCAATAAAACCAAGCAGATTTTTCACTATTGTAAACTAGCTACATAATGCCAGAAGGGTAAAATGGAGGTTTAAAAGAAAGTAAATAATCAAAGATTCAGTGTCCCCTTTTAAGTTCAGGAGTAAAGCAATTATGCTTCCCTTCCTTCCTCTTGAGAACAGTGAATGATCCATTGGATATACTTGGAATTACCTGCAGAAAAAGAGAAAAAATATAAAACAACCTGTGTTGTTTCAAGCAGTGTTTTTGGCAATTTTCTTTACCTTCATGAATTGCCAACTTTCAGTCCTGGAAAATTCTGTACTGAATCATGCTCTTTAGTGACATAAAAACATCCAGCTGTATGATATGTGCTCCTCCTGCCTCAAGACAAAGACCTTTCCTGGGGTATTTGAAACTTGGCTAGTTCTTTGCCGTGTTGGATATTTTGAAACTGGCAAGAACATTAAACAGTTGCCCAAATTGTTTGTACTCACTGCCCATAACAAAGTCATCACAAAATTTTATTCTCAGTAAATGATCCAAGATTTTCCTTGGTTCCAGTTTGTTGTTATCATTAATAATATTATCACCAAAGTAATTTCATACCTCTTCTATAAATACAGTAGTGTTAATCCTCTTTCAACCACTGAAATTCTAGATTGTATAAAAATAGTATCAGCTTGCAGAATGCCCCATTTTAATGAGGAACAACCCATGTGTCTTAATTTACCCATTTAGAAATGAATAGTCTTCCTTATACACCAAATATGCTTTGACAAGTTAATAGTTACATTTTGGAACCTATAGTGATTCATAGAGAAGATCGCATGGTAAATCTCTCCATATTTATATCTGCCAAGAAGAGAATTCTGTTTAGAAGATCTCATCATGGAAACTCAGGGTAAATCCAGCTTCAAACAGAGGATAAAATTTGCTTCACTACAGGGATTCAGAAGCTGCTACTTCCACATTTACACAAAATAAACTACAGGCGAGTCAGAATTGCAATCCAAGCAGTGACCTCTATCTGAGCCCCCATAAACCAGATAATTCACCTCTGCCCCAAGCAGACTGCAGACTTTGGAGATACGTGATGCTGACTGCATGCAGATCTTCTCAGTAAATCTACTGGTAGCTTTGATTCTCCTTTCTGGAAAAAAGATATGTTCAGTAGAAATATAAACAAACTCATCGCGAATTGCCTGAAATATCAGTTTGCTGTATGGACCTATTTGTTCCGATAACAGTTTTTTAAATATTGGTACTCACTTAAGTTTTGCTGGCTACAGGTTAAATGTAGGCATTCTGAAGGTGCTATGATAACAGCTGTTTTATAGTGTAGTTGCTTTTCTCTATGGAGTTGGAAGTAAATTTATGATGCCAAAATATGCCCAATGAACTAATACTATTTTTAAGTGCATGACATATTATCAGAAATAAGTACTTCAAAGCAGTATTTAGTAAACATTAGTGGATTATGCTAAGGAAAATTGTTTTTGAACCTGTATCAAAATATGTGTACTCCTTCAGCATACGTATACTATAGCCACATAGAAGTCATTATTTTTCAGTAGTATAAAAATATTTATATTCATAAGATGTTTACTTATTTATCAATATGTGTAGATAACTAGACTCTGTGCTGTTTTGTATATCTTAAAAATTTAGGAGTGGTTAGCTGTTCTTAGTAATAAAGTTTGTAGGTAAACTTTATGCATCATCTATAGACAAACATGGTATTATTCAAGCTGTATATTGGGGAAATTTATTACACTATAATTTCTTTGAGGGAAATATTACCACAAATATCTTCCTTTCTGATCTTCCACATACTGGACAAGGTATAAAAGCAAATAGCTGTATACTCAATTATTTTTGAGGAGTGAATGAAAGATTATGGTTTATTGTGTACTGCAGCTAAAATCTGACTAGTTATATAAGTTTGGAGTCCATGTGATGTTGCTAGAAATTTCCTGCCAATTTGGAAGTGAAATAAAATGAATAAATATCAGTAGATAAAGAGGACAAATCCTTCACAAATTAAAGTGGGACTGATACTGAAGCCAGAGGGGTGAGCATTGGATACACATGTATAGAGTAAAAGCCAACTGGATCTTGAAGTTGAATGTTTTACAACAAGCTTGGCCAGGGTCATCAAAACACACCACCAATCCAAAAAGTCATTGCCAAATCCAGTTAGATTTAGCTAGAGCTTGCCTCCCAATAATATTATAAAAAAATTCACTGGTAATCTCTACTCATATTTATTCTACTGCTTCTTTAGATTTGAATATTGGTTTAGAAATGTAAATATAATGATTATTACTCTTTTTCTAGTTAAATTGTAGCTCAAACCAAAATGTTAGAATTGAATGTTTTTAATACACTATAGGAAGTTTTGCCACTCAGTTTCTTTGGGTTCAAATGTAAATTCCTGTGAGGAAAAAGTCTATCCAGAAGTAAAATATTTGATAGATCTCAACAGTGCTTATATGGTTTTGAGAAAATGAACAGTTATATTTGTGAAGGGAAAAATGTATGATCAGTGAGTAGTTGAAATAGAAGAATCATTGAAAAATATCAAAAAATAAGTTGCAATATTTCTGCACTCTTATCTAACTAGTCTATATAGCCACACATCATCTTTACTTATACATAATTTTGCATGAACATAACTGTCTAGAGCTTAATAGTTTAGAAAACTGTCTTTTAGAAAAAGACAAGATTTCTCTGAACAATTCAAAGTAATGGGAACTGCAAAGATTGTGCTATATTTGTCAGTTTTGTTCTTTAGAGATTAATATACTCACAGAAAACAAAAGGAAGTGGGAAGTAGTTATGGGAGAGAGAAAAAACTTTTGTAGCTTAACAGTATTAGAATCACCTGTTGAGTTTTTGCAAAGGATTTTACTTCTTAGACTTTTTTTCTTCTGTGGATTTGACTCAAAAAATTTGGATTGACCCAATGAGAATTTTTTAGCAAAGTAAATCTGATATTTCCCTTTTTATTTCATCTTTAGTAACAATCCCTGATCTACCATATAATAATGATGATGATAACAGTGATAATTGTTATAATAATCACAACTGATTGCTGCAAAGTGATTTTGTTTTTCTTGAATGATTTTTACATAATAGCATTTTCATATTATGGTATCAGAAGGTATTAGAAGGTAATATTCTAAAAGCTATAACTAGGACTATCTAAACAGTAGAGAGAGCGATGGATGACAAAATACCATACTGCTTTGATCTGCCTTGGTAATATCTTAAACAAAGTTAACCAATTTCTATGTTGTGATAATCATGGTTCCTTTATTGTGTCTATAAGCTTTGTGAGTCTCTCAAGCTGAGAGTTGGTGGCATAACCCAATGTTATTTTTGCTGAATATATATGGTTTTATCTACCTTCACCTCCACCATTATTATATTTCAGAATAATGCAAACTGGGATGATTTGGAAATACATTCAAAACATATATTATATATTCTTCTGAGTATATGCACTTATTATCAGGCATACATTCTCTTTCTATCTAGATTATGCAAATAGGTTTAATATTTTAACCTAGTATGCACTAGTATGCACTCTGTAAGCACTCTGTAAGCTTTTAAGATGGTGTCTTTTGTTTAAGGGAAAGCTTGCAATGTCGGAATATAAAAAACAGTAATACTTTTACAAATGATTTCTTCAAAGCAGCTCATAAAACAGAGATTTAGAGACAATAAGCAACATTTTGATCACTTTAGCAGAAACATGCAATTAGTAAATTATTGCAATAAACTGATCACCTTTCAAGTTATCTCTAAAGTTTGTAACCAAATTATAAGACCACCTTTGGCTAGAAAATAAGACTTTATATCAAATATTGGTTTAGTAGTTTACCTCAGCTTTTTCAGTTATGTCTAACTTTATGTAACTAATTTTATATTTATAAGTTATATTGTGTACAGAATCAGAAGAGACTGCAGAGCAGGTGCTTGTGAGCTGCTTGGAAGGCTAATATAGTGGATGTCTAAGAAACAGAGGTGAAAGGAGGAAGAAGAAAGAGAAGGGAATGTAACCATTTATAAAAAGGACATTTAACTAGAATTTACCATGATCTGGACTAGAGGAGCTCAATGCATTGGGTGGTTCAGAAGCTTTATGAAACAAGAGGAAGTGGAAACAGACTTGATATTTTCTTTTAAAGAATTCTTAAATTTGAATTTAAATAGCACTCTCAAACATAACTGTGAAAACATTCAGTAAAAGTAACTGGATAATTTTGGAAGACGATAGGAAGTTGTCGCAAACATTGTGGGCAAGTTATTCTGTCTTCAGTTAACACTGAGGAATATTTAAAAGGTATAAAATGTGTAATTCCCCACAATTGTTTTCTCACTCATTAGAAATATATATTCTTATGTGTAAATACTGAAATAAAATCTGCACAAATGGATTTTTTTAAATTTAATCTTCTTATCTTCATACAATATCAGTCATATTTGTGTAGAGGTTAATCACCTTCTGTATGACCCACCGTCCTTCTCCCTCCCTTCTCTGTGGTTTTCTTCACCCTTTGGGAGATGAGGGTAATTTGGTCCCATTGAATGCATTTCGGACTCCGGGGTTTGGTTACCCAAGTCCCTGGAACATTGTAGGTGTAGCTTGGTGACAGGTCATCTCTATAGTTAGCCTTACTCTTTTGTCTCTTGTGGTTCTGACCATGCTTTGTTTGGGTCCTGACCAGGTGATGGGTGTGTCCAAGGCTTTTGTTTATTCTCATCTCTTGTATGTCTGCAATTAGATTGTTGTTATTCTCATTCCTAGACAGATCTGATGGAAGTGGGGTTAAACCAGAACCCTTTGTCTTCACTCCCAGACAGCAAAGGAATGGAGGGGGCCCCTCCAGCATGCAACCTGCAGGTTTCTAGACCTGAAACCACAATGGATCAAAGTTCTGTCTACCCCCATCCCTATTTGCAGCCAAAGTCGAAGCAGGGCATTCTGGAGAGTCTCTCCCGGATCCAGGTCTAAAATGAATTTTTAACATCTTTGTTGAAATATATATTTCAACTTTCTGAGGGTGTTGGTTTTAGATGTAGATATTGTCTGTGAATCTGGCTAAGGTAAGATATATGTGAAGAAAACATAGAGTGAATATCAAAGAGCACTACAAAAAACATGAGCATTTAGGTTGCCTTTTGAATTAGTGTTTTAATGTTCTTTGAGTAGATACCTAGGAAAGAAATTGCTGGGTCAGAAGATAGAGTAATTTTTAGCTTTTTAAGAAATGTCCATGCTGCTTTCTATAGGGAAGTGTCTAGTCTAATTCCCTACCAGCAGTGTAAGAAAGTTTATTGTCCACATTTTCACCAGAACATGTTATTTCTGGTCTTTTAATAGGGCTGTTCTCAAATATGCAGGGGCTATCTTATTGTTGTTTTGATAAGAACTTTCCTGATGATAAGCGATGATGAGCAGTTTTTTAATGTGCCTTTTAGACAACTGGAGGCCTTCTTTGGAGATGTGCTGTTTAGTTTTCTACTTTTTTTTTTCAATTGGTTTATTTGTTTTCTTTGTGATGTATGAGGTCTTTTCAGCTCTTTAATAGCAGTCCCTTCTCAGAGGTATGGTGTGCAAATACTTTCTTTTATTGATAATCAATCTCTTCATTTAAGTTATAGTCATGCATATACATATATATATATATACATATACATATATATGTGTGTGTGTGTGTGTGCCTTGTATATAATTGGTACAGATATTGAATAGGAATCTCGATAAAAATTGCATCGTTGATGAAAGGTTTCGCTATAGTTCATTTGGGAGACCAGAGGACTATAAGTGATTTACCTTAAAATGTTGACAAGTTTAACAATAACTATTCATAAAATGCAGAAAAAAAGTATTTCAATTGTACTACAAATGAAAAGTCAAGTTAGCAGAGCTATATGGGATTAATACTTTTAATCTAAAATCATTTATTAAGCCATAGAAGGAGCAGGTATTGCTAGGAACAAATGAAAAAGATATTGACTATATCACAGGCTAGAATATTCCAAGTAGATTCAGTCTAAATTGTGTTTATGCTATGAAAAGTCCAACTGAGTGCTTCACATTTACATATTGTTTGGTCAGTTATATTCCTACATTTTAAAATTAATTTTGAGGTTTTGAATCCACATTTTTTCTATATTCAAGGGTAATTACATTTTAAAAATGAACATAAGTAACAGAATTAGAGTGATTAGCACTGAATGGTCAATAAGTAATAAATATGATGCACTTTTTTAATATTTGAGAAATTTGAGCATGATAGCAATGTACAAATATTAAGTCAGAATAAACTGTTTCAGTCTTTTAATCTGGAACTTAGTAACTGTATGTTTTTTCTTATTTTTGTAAATAACTATTTTATGGATTCAAGATGCAATTCTATAATAATTGCATGTCTATTGTGATTGAAAACATCAGTAAAACAAAACCTATGAAAGCAGAGCCCCCCCCACCCACACAGGCAGAATAATTGCATATTCTGTCATGTCTGATTGCTTAAATAGTACAAAAAGAAAGAGCAGAAATATATCTACAAATCACTCATACTCAGAAAAAATTGAAATTAAATAACAGTAAATAAGTACTGCTAGGAATACTCTATCATTTCTCATAAGTTAGAAGGTAAAAGCAATGTGTTTATGCTTGCTTATCAATCAATATAATGATTGACACCTTACCAAAATGTAAAAACATTATCAATCTATAAAATTTAATGCTGTACTGTAAGTCTGTGCTACAAATAAATTAAGAAAATAATACCCACATTCTCTAGCTTATAGTTAATTTACAATATAATTTTAGTTCTTAAAATTACATAAATGCTTTTTAAATGAATAGAGTGTGACACTAGGCTAATTAAAAAATAATTATCATGAGTATGGAAACAGATGTTTTAGAAATGAAAGGAAAATGTGTATACATGTAAACATATGTACAAAGATATAAACTTATGTTATTGAAGTATTATTGATGTCTATATATCAGTACAGATATTTAGTCTAAAGACATAAAATGTGCTGCTTGTATTTTACTAAAAGCACCTTTTTTTCTCTACTGATATTTGAAGAATTATGCTTTATGCTTTGAATAATTATGAAATAGTATTACTTTCTTTAATAAGGAATATGCCAACCATTATATTTTCAGAAACAAAAAAAATGTTTGTGTAGCTATTTCAAACACTCTAGCTCTGTATTCCACTAGAGGACTTTTCATGACAATATATTATAGGAAAGAGATGTGCAGTATTAAGTGAGCAAAAATAGGCTGAAAAATTCCTTTTGCATCTTCCTTGACTGTCCTATGCTACTACTCTATTAGTGGATTCCTCCTGTCACTGTTATATTAGTATGGGGTCAGTTCTTGAAAGGGAGCCGTGCTTACCACTACACCACCAATGTGAAATCTTAATACACCTTCACAAGACAGAGTGTTAGAAATTCCAGCTCATGACCTAAAGACAGCTTTCATTGAATACTGAACAGCAATATATAGAGTCAGTAAAAAATATATCCTACATATACTTGGACTGAGTGCTAGGAAAAAATATATGACTAGAGAGAACTTTTGGACAAGGCTGGATTTTGACTTTTTTTTTTAATGAAGCCATTTATTTAAACTTATTTTTAAAAGTTCTCATGGAATAGAGTTACACCTGATTCCAAATCAAAGGAAAACATATTTTAAATTGTGTATTTAACAAATAGTTTGCATAAGGGGTAGTTTGCATAAGACATATTGATTATAAAATTGTTGCTAGGAGGCATTATAGAGATACATGGATCAATTTTAAGAGTAATAAGCATTTAGTTTTTTGCCATGTAAACCATGCTCATATGCATTTTCTGATTTGTTTTATATATATATATATATATATATAAATATATATATTTATATATATACACACACACACACACACCTTTCTGAGACAAAAATATGAGACTGTTTCATCTTATAGCTAAAAGCATGAACAGTCTTCTCTGTTTATAGACAGAAATAATGTAGTATACCTTTATCTCTGAACTGCTAGAAATATTAATTGGGTATACACATAAACTATCAGAATGCTTGATGTATTCAAGTGTTCCATATATCATTCCAATTTTAAAAATAAATATATATGGACTTTGTATTGTCCAATGGCTAACTAGCTAAAAAATAACAATACTAAGACTATATAATTGCCCTATGACCCCACACTGGCTTTTTCTTATGTAATGTACTGCTGTTTTCAAATAGCAGATGTTAGGTCTAGGAGATAGTTTTAATTATAGCAATGTGAAATTCTCTATTTGTACATTTATAAAAAGCCAAGATAATTCCATTACTTTACTTTTCCAATTTTTAAGTTAATCTCTACTGCACAATCTGAATTAACCCAAAGGAAAAATGGTCTTGTTTTTGTAAACTTGGATTAATATAGTCAATTCAAAGTATTCTCAGTGTCATGGAAACCCCCTTTCTACATTTCAACCTGTCTGGGTGTGAGGACTAGAAGTCATATATCTACTGCCATGACATCTGTGAAAGGATGTAGACATTTATTCATGTGCCTGCTCTGAACTGTTGAGTTAGCATTGCACAAGACTCCATGTCCTTTGGTCATCTCTTAGAGAGTATGAGAACATCAGACAGTTCTGCCTCTACTCGTACTCCCTCTATTCCTGCTGAAAACATGGAATTGCTCTTTTAGACTCAGGACATATTTCACTATCATTCTTCTCACTGCTGTCATATCTCTGTTTCTCTGGATACCACTCTAAATTTTTCTGCTAAGTGGACTGCAATTGCTTTCTGCTTTCACACCCCTGGAATGATCTTTGGTTTCTGCCTTTTCCCTCTTCATTAGCTAACACAAAGAGTAGGTATGGGTAGAGAGCTTTTCTAAAGAAGCACATTGATGTTTCTCCCGCTTCTGAAATGAACCATAGTGCATAATTAAGAAATAACCCAAAAATATATTTGCCCAATTGTTTTAGTTTGAGAAACATGTCAATAAAATGAAGTGGGAAATCCCAGTGTGATTTTCAATAAATCACACTGGGATTAGATATAAATGTCATACAAAAATAATCCCAATCCATAATTTACTCCAGAAACAAGACTTAATATGAGGTTTATTATAGACACCAAAATAAATGAAAATATTAGACATGGTAGAGTTGTCAAAGATTTTCTAGACTGAACACACAAATACTAACCACAAAATGAAAATAACTAGCTAAATTTTTCTTTATGAAATTTTAAATAATTGATTCATAAAATTAAGACAATTTAAGAACAAGCTATATATTAGTGAAATACTAATAGCTCATATATCTTACAAAAGATTATATCTATAATATATACAACATTCATAAGCAAATAATAATAGATAATAAAACTGAACACATATAAGGATTGCACTCATGACAAGATTCTCTTTGATAGAAATATTAAAAAGTAAATTTGAGATATCATGATATTTAAGTCACACCAGTTTCAGTATATATCTCTAAGAAAAATGAATATTTTCATGTAAAATTCATTGTCAGTGCCTTTAGTCCATCTGTCAAACTTAGACAATATTCTGTTCAGCCTAGTTCTACCCCTTGCTTTTTGTTTCCACATGGTGAAATTTACTACATTTTCTTTCCCTGATATTAGCTGTTAATGGATGTTACCTCTAGGAACTTTTTTTTTAATTATTGACTATGTGTATTTTTTTCTTACATTGTTATACACTCCAAAGTTCACCCACAATCATATCATTCGTGAACCATCATTATGTGCCCTTCATTCATCCCTCCACAGATTTTGTCATCCTTAAGCTCCCATGCTGTTTGCTGTAGTTCTGTTACCAGTTTACTATTTTTAAATTTTTCTGTGTTCTTTTTTGGTCATTCATCTATATTCCACATATAAATAAGATCATTGGTATTTATCATTTTCTTTCTGGCTCATTTAAATAAGTAATTATTTCTAGCTCCATCCACGTTGCTGTAAATGACATGATTTTCCTTTTTGGTTGCTGAATAGTATTCCACATCATGCCTCTCAGAACTTCATCAGGTACTTGTTTCAGTAGAATACTTCAGGAAGGTGCTAGGTACAGTTTATCTTTTTGACAACAATTCTGTTTCTTTCATCTCCTATAACTGGTACAGTCTTTGAGTCTGTCCTCCTGTCACTTCACTGACAAGCGTTTTAATGTTGTACAACCTTCAAAATTCGTATTTGAAATCACAAGCATAATAGATAAATCTGGGCAGTGTGCCTTTGTTCCTTCCTTCCTTCTTTTCTGATTCTGTCAATCATCCAATCCTTTTTCAAAATGATTTTCTAGAACTAGCTCTTATGTTCCCTTCTGAAAGATTTTCTGAAGATTTTTTTCTTCCATAACCCAAAACATCTACCTTGGAAATAAATGTAATGCATGGATACAATTCAAAATGAAATACAATTAAAAAAGACTTGACCTCACAATTAGTGTATGTTCAGATGCTTTTTTTTGCAGTCATTTCTACTTTTGTGTTTGTTAATATCCAGGAAAACAGCATGGTAGCTTTTATCTTTTATATTAATACAATTGCTCTCTTTAAAAGAAAAGTTTGTAAAATTAATGTGTGCATTTTTAAGCTGGGGGAGGGAGACTTAATATGTTGCTGCAAAAGGGTTCTCAGGCGCTTATACTGAGTGTGATAACATACTCATCACATACCATGGGAATAGAGGTATCCTAAATTTCTCTTTAAAGATCATTTTACTTCTCTTAGTTCTTTAGGCTAAGATAGGCTTCCTTTTGCCTTTGCTTTAGGTTACATTACACTGAAGATTCTGACATTCTGATATTGAAAAAGGAATGTAACATGGATCTTTTAATCTGTATTCTTGACATTCTCCTTCTTAGAGTTAATTTTATTGTATCCATAAGTGTTGTTCAGAAGAACCCAGAAACAGACATAATATTAGTTCAACTTAAGAATTATTTAATAACTTGCTTTGAGGAAATAATTTAGACCATAACATCAAATAAATAGATCTTACTATTTCCTCCTAATTGTCCCTCAGTTATCATCTTTTGATCCTTGAACTGGTACTTTGGGCATCATTCTAATCTTGTATTTAATAAAAATACTTTTTTACTTTTTCATCCCCCCGAGGATATAAATAATTTTTGCTAATTGATGTACATAATGTGTGGAAGGTACCGAAAGTGCCCATGACATATTGAGAGAAAAGTGACACCTGTCTTAGTTTTCCAAGCCTTCCCTAACAAAATAGTATCACCTGAATGTCTTAAAGAGCAGTTCATTTCTCACAGTTCTGGAAACTGGAATTCCAAGATGAAGGTAATGGACCGCTGGATTACTAATGTGTCCTTGCTCCTCCACTTGAACCTCCTGCTTAGTACTGCTATGTTTTTACATGGTCTTTTCACTGTGTGCACACACTTACAAAATCTCTTCCTCTTCTTTTAAGGCAGGGCCCTACATTCTGATGTTTCTGTAGCTCCTGTCTCTTTATGAAAGACCCTATCTCCAAATATGTTTATATTGGAAAGTAAAGGCTTCCACTTATGAATTTAGAGGGACATAGTTCAGTCCATAGTAAATACTTAGGAGGACCTTTTCAGTCCTACAGATACCTAAATAAAATAAACTATTTTGGTTTCACGTTTTGTATATGTGGCAAAGTCTGAATGTATATTTATTAGCAGATTTTGATAAAGATTTGTCTAATTGTTTGCAACTAAATAATATATATGTCTGCTCACAGTTGTCTGGGGAAATAATTGACATGTTTATCCTGGTATGTTTGTCACACATACCACATACCAGGATAAACATGAGAATTATTTATATATAAATTTATTTCTTTATATATAAGTATATTATATATAAGTATATTATATACAATTTATTAACTGGACACACATACACGCATACATACATACACACTCATATGTGTGTGTGTGTTCTTTATGGTTCTTTATGGTTTTGATGATTCAATAAAACAATTCCTTCCATCCTCCTAGCTTTATTTCTTAACATAGAATGAGCACTATGGATATTATTTAAGGTTCTTTCCCTAAGACAGAAAAATCATTCTTATTTTTTTAGGTTAAGATTATTAAAAATTACACTGCTCCTTTGAAGATAGCACTTTTCTTAGTCACTTGCATTCATGTATAAATTTTAAGTCTTCTCCTTATTTGTGCATAATGAGAATAAAAAAAAACGATCAGTAGTTTTACTAATTCCTTGAGATTCAGTAAAACAGGTTTGAGATAGATAAAGGTAAGCAATTAAATTAGAGAGGAAATTGCTATTAACCGAAATCAAATAAGAGGGTGACTTTCATATAAAATTTATTGCAAAATGAATGTACTGATGATTCAATTTTACCAAAATAATACCAATTCCATATGGAGGTAAATATTAATTGAACTAGTAGACTATAGCAGTTGTCAATATTTGTTTGTAAGTTTTTGTTTTAATATAATGGTACAGACTATATATAACACAACTTTTCAACATTTGCTACCTAAAATCACTGTCATTTAGCATCAAAACTGTACTTTTTGCAAAAAGTATTCTTATAAAAGAATCTAGCTAAAGAAATATCACATTATGAGGTATAGTGAGATGTTCCAAGTGTGTAACTTAGGACAAACTAAATTGTGAGCTGTCTCCTATCTGTGTAGGTTAAGACAGTTAGTTGCTATATGTTATAATTAAATTAGTCACTACTTAATATTAATGAATGGCTTTGGTTTGCATGGTAAGTTGTGACTTACGATGGCTGTGCAGGTTTATATGCTAGTCAGTGGAAGTCGTTATCTTATTATTTATTTTATTTTACTTTTTTGAAGTCTGTCCCAAACCAGTTCAGCTGTTAAATTTCAATTAAACTAAATTTGGTCAGAAAAACAACAAAAAAGAGGTTGGGAATATTAGTATATTTCTTTTATCTAGCCTAAGCTGTTGGCAAGGCACACTGGCTTTTCCATACTTGGCATTTATTAATAATATTTTGAATACCATTGCGCTTTTTAAGCTGAGTGTGTGGAATTCTCTTGTGGGATTATTAAATGAGTCGATTTGCATTCTAATGAGAACAAATGTTTGGGATTGCATTGTTAAAATGCTAAAACGGTGTGTGTATAATTATTTTGCAGCTTAGATTCGCAGAACTCATTTCCCCAAACTCCTTTTTTTAAATAACTAAAGAGTCAGAGCCTACTGACGGCTGGAGGGGAGGTGATTAGGGTAATTTAAACTGTTCACAAATGACTTTGCCACAAAATGAAAGCATTTCTTTGGCTTTGCTGGGCTCCTTTCATTATCTTTAAGCGGCCGCAATGTTGAGTCCCATAAGAAGTCGCACCAAGCTCTCTTTCCTTGTACAGTTTCTCATTTATATTGATTAATCATTTTGTAATTCCATTCTAGGTTGACTTGCTCATCTTTAAGGCATTTCCTGCTTTTTCTTTGCTTGTCTATCCTGTAACGGTTATGTTGTCTGTTTTAATACCTTAGCTTTATCACTGCAAGTCAAGCTTTAAAACACTAATCCCTTCTTGCTTTAATTTCATATTCTATTACCAGAATGAATGCAAATACTATTTCCTTTTTCTTCTTTTAATCATCTTTACTACAGCCTTTGCATATGGGCCAATAGTAGAGTAAGCTTTTATTATTTAGAATGGAAGTCCTTTCTTTAAAGTAGTTTTTCAATTCTTTTTCTTGTATTATTTTTAAATCCTATTGACAAGATACAGATGTTTACTGAAAATATCTGTGACTTTAAAGCTTTACTTGTTCTTGCACATTTTGAGTAAATGCACATTTTGTAAATTAACAATCTTAAGATGCAAATGATAGCATAGACATTTTACTATTAAAATTCTAGTAATTTGATTGTTAGTCATAACATGAGGAGTTCACACTAATGACAGGGTTTTGGGAAGATGTTTAGTTTTGAATCCTTAAATGAAAAAAGCAGTCTTATCTATCTAATCTAAGTTTACACTATTAGTAGTGCTTTATTAGGTAAAATGATTCATTTTGCCTGTTGTATAAAATATATGTCTATGTGCATAGATTTTCCCTAATCTCAAAAGTAGAGTATTCCTATATAGTTTAATTTGGTAGTTTATTTTTGGTTCCTGGAAGGTTATTACCATTAATTTATGTGGAAAAAAAGTTATGTATTTCCAGACTCTAAGAGGAGTCTTCCAGATCATTAAATTGTAAGAGCAATCTATTTTCAAACAGCAGGGGAAACCTGTGGTTATAGACATAGAAAAGTATAAATACATACATACATGTGTATATATACATACATATACATACATATTATATATACATACATATTATATATATATATATATATGTATATATAAGCTTGTTGAAAATATTAGCATGGACATATTTTGAAAAACACAGTGGCACTTAATTATTAATATAATAGAAGCAGGAGACCAGTTTAAACAAATGTTAAAGTTTGTTAATTTTCAAAAATAAAGAAAAAACAATTAATAGATATTGTGATGGTTATTCCTTGCTTGAGATGTTATTTAAACATTTGTGATAATTTATGCCAAGACTACTTAGTCTCTAAAGAAAGATGAGACTTTTATCCACAATCAGTTTTGATGATTTCATAAATTTAAACATTTTCGGAATGAGTCAAAATAGTACAATGAAAAAAAATCTAAAGTCTCATATAGCTTCAACTTAGCTGCTGCTGGAGGTATACACTGAGAAATCAGGCTCCGTTTGCTTGCAACAGGTCATCAGCAATTTACCATGGACCAATTTAAACAGAACAGTGGGATGGTTTTAGTTCAAAGAGATGAAAAGATTAGAGGTGGGATTGCATGCAGTTGTGCATGTTAGTTTGTTCTGTTTTAAGGATCTCACCCCCAGTTTTTTGGACCATAGAGTGTCCTAAAGAGATTCACTAGCTACTAGAAAGGACAGGAATGAAGAAAACCCGAGATTATGCGGTATGTAGATTTATAAGCAAGTTTCTTGACTACAAAACATTATTCAAATTGTCTTACTGAGCATAAATATGAAACAGGTGGTTCTGTTCTCTTCCTCCCCTTCTCCCCACTGTTCTTATTTCCCCATGTGCTTTCATCACAGGGATTCATAAAATGGATGAAGGAAAGGTCGCCTGATAAAATGAATTCAAGTGAATGAAATTATTCCATACTCATTTTATTTTATTTTCAGATTGAAGATCCATGGCAGATATATACATATGCATCACAAACAACACCTTCTCTTATACACAGAAAAATTACACATTTTTTTTTCTACAACTTCGAATCCTTTAATCTTCCTGTGGATGAATGGCTCTCTACTCATGTTCCCCAACCCCCAGCCTTAGTCTGTCATGACCTTTCATACCAGTTTTGTCTTTAGAAACAGCTTTGTAAATGTCACAAGCTTAGGATTCTTTTCAGAGGCTTTGGATTTCAGCTCTATAACCACTGAGTAATCAAATTCAGGTTGGTTGTGGTTCATGATATTTATTGACTGTTAGTTTGGCTTTAGGGCCCTAATGCCATAGGTTGAAGTACCATATTGTCCCATTATCAAAGAAAAGTCAGATAATATGGACCTTTATATAGTCTCTCTCTCTCTCTTTTCCTAAGTGAACTACAACTTTAATAGTTCAAGCATCATGATTTTTCTCCTGTTGATAGATAACAAATTCTCTTTAAAAAATTGTGTACATGCACACAAACTATCTCACAGTTCTTCACATACACATACATTCAATCCAAAGATTGAACCAGAAATTATGACCAAAACTAGGTCTTCAAATAAAGTAAAATTGACAGGAAGTAAGAAAAGCTGGGCATCTGTGCAGACATTATTGTACAGAGAGCATAAGCAAAGACAGAATTGAAAGTTGAAGGACTATTGATTTCATATAGCAATATTATGGATGATGTTGATATTTCAATATGACTTAGAAAAATTACCATCTTTGGGAGCATTAGACATGATTTTTGAAATGTAATAAATTAAGGTAGAATCTTTAATAACGTTGATAATTCAGATAATTGCACAAAGTGTACACAATGCCTCATACTGAAAAAATTTATTCTGAAGACAAAGTCTGTTCATATCTGGTAAAAATCAAGATGACACTCCAACAAAAAATATTAACACTGATTAGGTAACACATCCGTTGTTTTAATGCTGTGAAATGTGTTGATATGAACTTATTTTACTGGTACTTTCAAATTGACCAGGTATGATTTTCAAAGGGCCTTGATTCAGTAGATCTCATTTTGTGTGTGTGTTTGTATGTTTGAATATTTATTAAAGTTTGTCAAGGGACTCTGGATAATTTATATTAAAAAATAAACATGAATTACCTAGAAAATATGAAAATCTTATAGTATTTCAGTGAAAATCTGTTTCTATTACTACTACACCTAAAAAATATATTTTTTTTGTTTTGAATAGAAATTATACTTTATTTTTCTTTGTTTTGCCAAAGCAGTGCTAGTCAATTAACAAGATATTGTAATAAATTCAGAATTTTAACAATATAAAATTGCAATGGGTATTAATATTAGCAAAACTTATTGCTCTAGTTGTAATAAATCCAGTTACTAAAATTACATTACAGTGCTTTTCTCTTTAAAAAAAATCGCTTTTTTTTCTACCAAGAATTAAAATACTTAGTAACACTATAAAGATATTGAGCTAGCTTCAGGAATCTCCTGGAAGTCTATAAAACATGAAAAAAAAAAAAACTTTATTGTAGACAGATAAATTAATGTATTTTTAAAAAATAATCTCAAGTGGTTTTATAAGTTACTGGACTCAAAACTATGAGGGGATTTTAGCAGCCATTAGAGACCACAGTTAGAGTGTTATATTCCTGTCAGAAACCAAAAGAATTAAGCAGCTTATTGAAAACATGACCTAAATATAATTATAATTCTTTGTGTTTCCTTTGTGCTAGACAACCCAGAAAATTCTTTCACAAATATTTTTGATATGCTTACAAAATCATTTGTGATAGAAAAAATATGAATACTTGGCTTCGTTTCACAGTTTATGACACACAAGTAAGATTGTTACTACCTAAAACCACATGAATTGTCACCAGTAAACCCAAACCTTGGATACATGTATGTCTGTTTTATTTCCATTATACTGAATTAATTCCCAGAGGATTATAATCACAATAGATCAGATAAAAATTTCAGTGCATCCATAGAAAGCAAAGAGTAAAATGAAAAGATCAAAGAATAAAAAATGTGTGTAGTCACTGATGAAAGTATGGCTGGAACTAAAGGATGCTATGCTATGCTAAATAAATGGGAAAAATAAAAAAGAAAGACTGATTTCACTCCTGTGGAATCTAAAGAAACAAAACATTAGAATAGACAAAACAAACCAAAATATATTCTTGAAATCTCACTTAAAACTGAAATTACGAAGACAGAGAGAGTCCCTGATAGGACACAGCGGGGCAGGACAACAATGAGTTGTGGTAGAAGATTATTGGTGTGTTTGTGGTGTCATAATTTATATTTGCAGAGGTGAGAATCCATACCTTGGAAAAATGTAATATTATTAAAAATTATTTTTACCTTGAAAAATCATAATCTTTTTATTTTTTAAGGTTGATTGAACAGTAAAACTAAATGTGGTACATGGTATAGCTTAAGGAATAAAACAATGAAGAAATAAGTGACATAAGATTGTCTTTAGATAACTCATATAACTTGGAAGAAAATGCATATGAAACAGAAAGACAATTCACGATGTTTAAGTATAAAAGGTTAGGTGTAGGATCATAGGGAAGATGAATCAATTTGAAAAATAGGGCATATAATACAGTAGACACTGTCACACAATTTTTATCACTATGGAAATATGTAAAATATTTCACCAATAATTTATGTTGCTGATTATTAAAATATTACTTTAGATATATTGACTTATTTGTTAATATTATTAAAATTAAAATTTTTAAAATTTGTATCAGTTTTTGTGAGGTAATGTTTATTTCCAGCACTGTCATATGATTTAGGGGTAAAGGTTTATATCTCCTTATACACCTCCATACACATGCCCTGTACAAAGGTACCCATAATCCTTCACCATCATTCATTGGAATTCTTTCCCACTTTTCCCTCATCCCTTCCCTTTACCCCTTTTACAGCCTGAATTCTGCAGTGAGATTTCTAGCGTTTGTTATTTTCTAAGTCTCCTTGTTTCACTGTCTTGTTTCTTTATATTTCATATATTTGCCTTTGTTCGATTTATTTTGCTTAGCATAATCCCTTCCAGTTCCATAAATTTTGTGGAAAGTAACACAATTTTCATCCAATGGAGCTAATATCTAAGATCAATCTGAACTCACACAACAAACACCACCACCACCACCAACAAAAAATAACCCAATTAAAAAGTATAGCAAAACATAAATACCTTTCTGAAGCTGTAGAAATGACTAATAAGCAAGTCAAAAGAAAAAAAAAAGGAAAAAGCTCATCATTGCTTATCATCAGGAAATTCAAATCAAAACCATGAGGAGATACTGCCTTACTGTGTGACTGCCTATAAGAAAACTGAAAATAGCACATGTTGACGAGAATATAGAGAAAAACAGACACTTGAACCCTGGGAATGTTGACCATTTTAGCAATCATGGCAAACAACATGGCAGCTTCTCAAAATATTTAATAAAGATCAACCTTATTACCCAGAAATTCCACTCATATATATGAGCTAAATATGAATGTAGCTGAAGAATGCTAAAACACTGATTTGAGGATTATATGCACTATTATGTTCATTGCAGCTCTATTTGCAATGTCAAACTACGGAAATAACCTAAATGAAGAATGACACATGAATGGATATAGAGGATGTGTTACACTCACACAATGGAATATTATTATACAATTTTATTTTATACTTAGTTATACAATAAAAAATGAAATTACACCATATATAAAACACATATATATATATTAATTTGGCTACTGGAAAATTAAAATTGCATATATATCATATAACGCTTTTGGATCAAGGCTAATATAGAGGATATATGTACTTTCAGAATTTCTCAGAAGGATGGCATGAGAAATAGATATGGGGACGAAAGGCAAGGAATCAATGGGAAAACAGAAGATGGCATTTCAATGACAACTATCTTTGCATAGCTCTTTATTTTCAATATAAACTATTAATCACATAACCTCTTCTGAATATTTCTTGTGAAAACATCCATCCAATTTACATGCAGACAAAGAGAGTTAACTAAACAGAATAAAAAAAAAAAAAGATACAGGGACTCTATACTTGAAGGGTCAGAAAAGGGCAACCTTATGCCTATTGTCATCTTAACTGAGCTAGTAAGGAAGACTGGACTTTACATACCATACAATCAGTATCTAATTAGCTTTCTGAAATATGGAAGGAACAATTCAATCATCTAAGGGTTAACACATTCTCAACTAATAGGAATAACACTCTAAATATCAGGTTAATCATTTCATTCAGTAACACCTAGCATACACTTAGCAAGTGTTTATGCAATGGTTAAAAAAAAAGCAATATAAACCTTACACCAATAATTTTGATATATGATTTCTTTATACCAACTAAATAAATGAATATTAAATGAATGCAAATTTCAAGGTCTTCACAGTGAAATAAAGAAAATCAGACTCTTAGATCTATTATTGTATTTTTTTTTTAATTGGTCAATGTTATAAAGACTTAAATAGAGATAGAATCTACATTTGGAAGAATGATGTATGGAATGACTTCATGAAGAAAAAAGGAATTGGAACAGTCTTAAAAGGGGCTAGGATATACATATATTTAATTATTTAAAGAGTGCATTGTAGATATAATAAAAGGTAAGAAAAAATATTTAGAATAAATGAATAGTTCAAGTCAATTATAATAAAATGATCTTAAATTGCTAATAAAAAGACAAAATAAATTTGGGACTCATTTTAGAATGCCTCCAAGTTGAAAGTGACAAGTTTGATGAGGAAGAAAGGATAAAATATCAATATTAAAATAATAGTAATGATAATGATAACAATAATGACATTTTACATGTATATCAAATTTAAGTAAATAGGTTGAAAGTGTCCTGTGATTTCTAGACTAATGTAGCAATAACAAAATAATAGCAGCAGCAAATGCAATTTAATATACACTGCATATCACAATACACCTACTTTTAGTTACTTCTAAAAACATTCTATGTATAAAACAGTTGACTATTAGTTTTTGAAATGTCCTATCTTTAATACTTGCTCTAATCCCTGCAGAATCATCCTTCTCTGCTGAACTCAGTTGAGGTATCTTCATAAGATCTGAGGTCTTGCTTCTTATGTGTTCACAAAAGATGTAGCAAACAACTGGGAAGTGGAAAGGTCAGTGAGAAAGAAGGCATCCAAGCAGATATACAATCTTTCCTTTCTTCCACCTGCATGTAACTTCCAGATATGCAGAGGTTTTTTACATCAACTATCCACATGACTACCTAACAGCTCAGTGGAGACCAGTATTCATCACAGTTACCCAATTCATGTTTTCTTTGCTTCACCTGTCCTATTAACAACTTTCACCTTTCCTATGAATTATTAGTACTTTAATTTTTGCCTCAATATGTTAATTTTTGCAGTTTTCTTTTAGAAGATTCAAGTTATGAAAGACAGGGATATGGAGAAATGTGATTAAGCCAAAAGATGTGGAGTCACTAACGTGTTCTGTTTTATAGGTTCCAGAAATTCTTAGTGCTTTTCACAAATTATAGTTGGTAATCTTTTATAGCAACTCAATATTTACGTGCATATATAGGGATAGATAGTGACTGATACGATCACTATCTATCTTAGCATGTGAAATGACAAAGGCTCAGAGAGTATGGACAAATTGCAAAGGTCATAGGAATGACAAAAATAAAGACTCAAAGAGATGACGTTGTTACTAGGTTGATCTAGTAATAATAATAGAAATAATAGAAATAGTAATAATAATAATAATAATAATAATAATAATAATAATAATAATAATAATAATAATAGAAAATGGCAGGGGATGGGGGGAAGAAAAGAAAAGAAAATGGTGAGAGAAAAGATTTCACAACCTGGCACAACTAACTCCAAAGATTGAAATCTCAACTGCTTTGTCTCATTCCCTTTTTCAGTGAAAAGAAAGGAGATGAGGAAATCTTAAAAAGTATTAAAATAATTAAGATACTTATATAAAAGAAAAGATAATTCTGAAGTACAAAAAAGCTTTAAAATGTATAAAGTGTTTTCTTGCAGCAAAAACATTTTAACTATGGCCTATGTAACTACAATAGCAAAGGGATTCATTTAGGCTTATTGTGAGGGAAAACTTTCTGAAAATTGAAACTATTTAAAAACATCAAAGACTTATGATGTTTTTCATCACTGAGAGAGAATGGGGGGATCAAACTGAAAATTTTTTGGAAAGCATGCAGTGGAGAAAGTATTGAAGTAAATTATCTTTATTGTAATTCTTTTAATGCAGAGATTATGTAATTTTGTGATTTTTCACATCTGCTTAATGTTTAAATGTACAAATATTATAAAAAGATGATTCAGAATTAGCCACTATGAATAGATATTATGACCATTTGACCCCCTCTCCAATTTTGATTAAGCAAAAATTTCCTTGTAATCATGCAAATGGATACTGGACTGGAAAATAGGGATCTCATTCACAGCGTCACAGGTTTTAACCTTAAACTAATACATTTCCCCTGTCAATGTATGATTATTTTGGAAATCATTAACTCTTCATTTTATGAAATAATTGCATAAAGGCTAAGGTAAGATTTTTATGCTAAAAATGCATCAGTATCAATATTAACTTACTAATTATTCTTTGATGTGAAGAGTATTATACATAAAACTTCAGTGATAAGTGTATATCAGCTCAGAGTAGGTGATAAAAATACTCAGGTATTAAATCTGACTTTGAAGAAATTGATTATATTAAATATCTCTTTATTTCAATATATGATCTGCAATTATGTTTTCAACATATTTTTATTATGAAACTAAAATAGAATTTATAATTATCACTATTAGCAATATATACAGTGTATGCAACCTTTATGATTTGCTTAGTTATTATTTGTATATCTTCTAAAAACAATAAATTTTATAAATCTGACTATATTTTCTGAGAAGCAAAATTCTTATAAAGAGATGTGCCAGGAAGCACAATAGGTCAAAACTAGTTTGGATTGGAATAGCTTCAGAGAAACAGGATAAATTTCACTGTACATTTTTTTTTAAAGATTTGAGGGGCAGAAAAACAAAACACACACACGTAAAGTTTGGATTATCCTATGCATATTAAGATGACTTAGGAGCCATGGGCTTCCAAATTCATGAAGAAGAATGTCTTACAGACTGCCTGCTGCACATACTTTAACTTTCAGTTTGATCATCATCCTTTGATACATCTGAAAGAACAAAAACAATCATATTAGTTGCAGATATCCCTTCCTTTTTTTTTTCAGCATAAATGTCTCAGCTACATCATGAAAGGGTCGTTGCCACCTACCCCACTCCACCAACACATAAAAAGATCATTTGATTTTATTTAACCTTTCACTATTTCTATCTGCCACTCTCCTCCAAACTTTGATTCTTGAAATTCCTTGTTTTAGCTTGAATGTTTTCCTCAAATCTTTACTTCCAATTCATCATGCATCAGAGTCTGTCACATTTACCTCTTTCCCCATGAGGTTCAAACAGAGTGAAAGGAATAGGAAAAACTGTCTCAGTATTTGCCTCCCACATCTCTCAAAGTTTGTGGTTTCCATAGCTATTTTATTACCTAACTCTAGTAACACAATTCTCGTCAGTTCATATTGTTTTAGAATGTAGCACATTTGATTTACAAACTAGATTATTTTTGTGAATTGACAAAGAAAGTTTCAGAGTAGTGTCCACTCCCCACTTGGAGAGCTGTTTGCACCGAAATGGCATGCAAACTGAAAAATAATACATTCATAAGTTGATGAAATTGAAATTGGGTGCAAAAGGGTCAGAAGCCTCCAACCAGCAAGCCAAAGGGAAAAAAAAGTGACACTTTTAAAATGCAACTTCTGTCACCCAGGTTACCTCAGGTTCGTACAACCCAGGCATAGTAGTCGCCAGCCAAATGTAATTTAACAACTAAGGTTTATTCACAAGGAAAATTAGCAGGGAAAACAAAAAGTCCTTAATGCCACAAGTGGCCAGTTATCTTACTTCAGTGACCATTTTAGTCCCCAAAGTCCCAAAGACACATGTCCATGATGGTGCCCATTTACCCCTCCAAATCTGAGGCAGACGCTCTACAAAATTCGGTCTTTCTCCAGCATCTTCTCTTTGCTTCTTCTGTCTCCAGTGTTCTGTGCTGTTCCACTTCTCCAAGATTCTTCAAATTTCTTTAACAGTGCTGATTCAAAAATTAGCTTTCCAAATCACTGGCTATCTCCAGGTACCAGCTTTGCTGTGGGGTCACACTCTCCACACCAGCCACTCTTCTACTGGCCACCATGATTCCTTGCCACCACTAGCTCACTCTTCCGGTGGGCTTCCCCTGGCCAGGCCATGTGGGCCTGTTCTCTCAGTCTGCCATTCTCATTTCTCAACTCTTTTTTTGTTGCTCCTTTTTTTAACCCCCTCCCCCATTTTCCTGCTTCTTATTTTCTCTCACTGGGTCTTTCAGACTCCATCCACCAGGGTATTTTGGCGCCAATACAAAGTTTAACTGTGTTACCAACTTGCATCATACCTAGATCTATTTGAAATACACTTTTAAGATTTACAATTCAAATTGTGAAACTGGATGTTTCTGCAACACATTTTTTTAATATTATAGGGGAGAAAAAACAAGTTGAAAAGAAATGAGGTTTGGACTATGTAATTTGAGGGTAACATAATTCTGATAGAGCTTAAATTTTGGAAACCTACTCTGAAAATAGAGTTTACTTTACATAACTCTTGAAAGTTGAAGCTTTTTCCAATTGAGTATATGACAATATTATGAAAAAATCGATTAAAAACTCAAAGATGAAATTGCAGTACTCCCAAAATGCAGTACTCCCAAGGGAGATAGGTTTTGTTTTGTAGTTCCTTTCTCTTTGTCACCCACCTGCTCCCTTTGTGTATATACATTCAATGACAAAAGAGCTTTGTAGATGGAATGAATATTATGCATCTTAACATAGAGAAATTCTCCCATAGCAGACAGTTTGGACAGTGAAATCACATAGGTTGATCAAAGTGTAAGGAGATAGAAGTATCAGGCAGAGAATTGAGTGTGCCAGAGAAATGTGGCATGAGATGGACAAAACCTGCCATAATTTGGTTTGAATATGGAATAAAGAGGCCATGGACCAAGAATCAGGAGATATCTCTAAAGCTGGGAAAAACCCTCAGCCGACAACCAGAAAAGAGTCAGTGCTTTCATGCTGCCATATCCTGGGGCTGACTTCAGCAGCAACCTGAAAAAAACAAGTGGAGTGGATTCTCCACCAGAGCCCCCAGAAAGCAGAGCAGTACTGCCAACAGCATGGATTCTGCTTTTGCGACTCTATCTGAGGCCTTGTGAAACTGCTGGACTTATCAAAAAAGGAAACTATGAGATTAAAGCATGAATGTTATTTTATGCTGCTAAACGTGTGGTAATTTAAGACAGCAGTAGAAATCAAATGTGAACCATATAATTTCAGAGCCATCCCGTTGTTCCTACACTTGAACTGTGTGTATGTGCTACTGTGTGTGTGTATTATAATTCTGTGTATTTAGATTTGTCATTCCAATGTTTTGAATATGCACCTGAAGTTAGAAAATAACTTCTCTCATTTCTTTTATAGTTTGCATTATAAATTGGAAAGTTATTGTCATACTTGATTTTTTTTTCTAGGTTCTTTTCTAGGTTTAGAGAAAAACAGGGATATACGTTCTTCATTAAGAACTCATTTCCAAGTTCACGGTCTTTTGAAAACTAAGTAATGGTCCTAAATCGCCAGTATTTACTTCGTCTTAGCAGGGTAACAGAATAGCACATGCCCCCAAATCATGTCCTCTGTTCCATTTATACAGACATATTTTTCACTTATTTACTTGGATATATTATTTAGGATGGTCAGGTATGCTTTCTTGAAATTATTAGCCACACATAAAAGGTTATAGACCTTGTTAGAATACACTAATGTTCTCACCTTTAGCTAATCACTTGAGCAGAAAATCATCATAACAAAATCAATATTGTTAAAGCAAAGTACTGTGTCTATCTTTGCCAAAATTCACATGTGTCTTTTATCTAAATGTCTCACCAGAAGTCTGTGAATTTAAAAAAATGAAGGAAGTAAAATTGTATATGTTATTAAGTCATGTTTACCTTTGTTTAAATTTAGTGTTATAAACCAGAATATTTGTAATTTCCTTTTTGTACATATCCCTGGCATGTTTTCTGAGTATTTTAGTTTTTTATTACCTTTCAGTCAAACAATGTTTATTTCCTCTTCTCTTGGGAGGTTCTGAATCTCAGTTTAAGCTGGTCTCGTTTTGCATAGTTGATGCTCTTACCCACACTGACAACTCACCAAAGACTCAGGGTTTTATAATTCAGTCTGATTAGACTGTAATTCATCCTGTCATTAACACAGAATAGTGTTATCTTGGTACACATTCAAGAGGAGCACTGACACAATGAAGATTAAAGAATGGATTAAGTAAAGCTTTAGAGGGGAAGAAAATAGACTTTTCCCCTGCTCTGTAAACAACAGGTTGACTTAGACATCTTCTTCATTAGTAAACCACCCCAAAACAATAGGATAGTATGAGCTATGTTGCTGGTTTCACATTACTATATAGCTTGGGGTGCATGTGCTTTTGGTAAATGAGTGTTTTTTTTTAATAGAAAAACTTTTAAATGTATCAAGTTAAAATCTCAGTGACAAGTCAGTGCTAACTAGCACATGTCTGCATGTCACCAGAGGTGGCTGTGCCTGACATTTCCTGGAGGACAGCCTATAGTTAAGTAGCATTGAAAGGCACCGCAGGCATTATAGCAAATGTATAGGGGACAATGAACAACAATGGTACAAAATCAAGCTATTTGAGCTAATGGCTGATGCTGTGTTCAGTGTATTATACTTGTGCCATTCACATCACTATGGCTAAGGTTGTGTCAGTGTTTTCATAATAGAGCTACTATTTTTGAGGTTTATAACCTCGCAATAAAAATTGGCTTCTGGCAAAAATTTGACATATAAGACAAGACCTCAGCAAGAAAGTGATTCTTGGGAAATCATACTTTGTTGGAGAAGGAAACTATAGAATATGTTTAGTTGTTTCAGATGTCCATTTGATTTTCTGAAACTCAAAATATGGCTCAGATTTGGAAAATAGCATTTGTAAATTATTAGACTACAAGGATGAATCAAATTTGTGAAAGGCTGGTCAAACAACATTTACTGCTATGGGCTTAACTCAGAACATTTTTGTCTTTCAAAATGTTATTTTTATACTTATCAAATTGGAAGTGTATGTAATGACTGATGGTACTTTATTGTGATATGTAGAAAGGCATGGTTGTTTGAAGATCAAGGACTTAAAAGAAACTATTTCAGAGGATCACATATTATGACATTGCTTTATTTTTTAAAGGTAAACTTCTTAACAACTCCTAATTCATTAATCCTATTATTAAATGTTAATAGATTCATTTCATCTAAATATTGGAAGGAGTCCAGTTTCCATAAAAGGCTACTGAATACCTCACTGCTATCATCATCATCAGTTGTTTACTACCTGCCGGAGGTATTGTCTGGTCCTGTCTGAAATCCTCGGAGCATTAATCTAATATACAGAATTTCGCCTCCTAGGTCTTCAGTTAATAAAGATGTATAGTAAAGATGTATGTATAGAAGAAAAAGGAAGGGGAATTTGCAAATATATCTTTGTTTCCATTGACAAATTAATGATAGTTTTCAGACTAAAAAAGTAAAATCCTTTATTTTAAATATTCACCTTTTGGATGGAAGTCATCATATTATAAAAAAACAAAACAAAACAAAACAAAACCTGAGTTCCAAAGCAAGAAGAAAATGAAATTCATTGGGATATTTAGAGAAAGAGTTTGATACCAAAAAGGGAAGGCAACACCATAGGCAGAGTAGTAATTCCTAATGACAGAAGATGTAAATAGTTATTTGGATGTTAGTGTTATTTACATAAAATTTTTTTAAAAAATTAGTTACTATTTTTACTAACAATCAATGTATGTTCAGCATGAAAATGTTTTGCAAGCATGAGAGAACTGAAGTTTTCTTTTAACTAATGAAATTACAAATTACTGCTTCGAGAATGCTTTAGAATACAGAACTCAATAGATATATCCAGATAATCCTGGATACCTATGCTTTTGAAATATCTATGCATTTTCAAAGGAAAAGAGAGAACTGGGATGGTCATCAGAAGCCAGACCCCATACTTTATAGTCAGACTAATGAAAGTTGTCTGATAGATTTCATAGAGCATATTTTCTCTATTTTGTGACATTGCACCATTGTCAACACTTGGTTCAGCTGGGTTTAAATAATAGGCATTTATTATTCTAGCTGATGTTAATATGAATTGTAAAAATATTAAAACCTTTCAAAAGGAGGATTGAAGAATTGTGATAGCACTGAAAAAAATTAATTTGACCCCCTTTCATATGTATCTGGTGTAGTACCAAAGAGTCGACTAAATTAGAGAAAACCCGTTTGTAAATTATTTTCATGAAAGAGGAAGAATCATCTCTGAGGTTATAGAAATTTTTCTCTTTGTTAATGAGAGCCATGTCTTACCGTATTTTAAACTTTCCACTTGTGTAAGTCTTTCAATGTGACTCTTTGTTTAACACTGAATCTCATATCAGAGACTTGACAAGTTGAGAGGTGAGTTATATGAAGCAAAAAAATTAAACTTGTCAGAAGCAGTACTCCCACGCAGAATTAAGATACAATCTCAAATTCTTAAGTTCTCAAGATAATAGTTCTAAGGAGATATTTTTATCCATACTACCAATAACTGAGTAGATTGTATTTCTTTTTTTCTTTCTCAAATTTTAAAATCAATCTTTTTCAGAGATTCTGATGATTCTGATACTTTTATTGACTTGTACTAAAGAGATATATACTACTAAGCTTCATAGTTATTAAAATGGAAGTGATATGGTGAATATATGAAATTTTTATATGAATTACATATATATATATTTAACCTATCACTTTTTAGTGTCTAAAAAGTGACTACTTATGGACATTGAGAGTGAAATGAGATACTTCTTAAAAATGCATGGATTACATATAGAAATGTAGAGTTCAAGTGGTAAAAGGCAATATCAACTTTCCAAGAATAAGAAGGATACTCGAACCCATATGGTGAACTAGGAGTTGTAAGACTGAGAAATGTTCAATGATGTAAAAGTGTCCACACAGAAACCTGATCTGAGAATGTAGGCAATGTGCATAACAGAAAACAGAAACATGGTTCCCTTCATAAAAACTGATGCCATATAAGAAGAGTTGTTCTTACTGTTAAATAACAACTGAAAAAAAAAATTAGATGTGGGACTGGGTCTTGAGTATTTAAATGCTCAGTAAAACCTCAAGCCTACCTATAAAAAACATTATAAATAATAATTTGTCAAATACTAGTATATACTTATCATTCCGGCAGTAGCAAATATGAAACTACACCAATGAAAAATAACCATGTGGCAAAGATGGGAAAATGTAAAATGAATACACAGATGCTCCGTATGTTATATAGAATTAAATGTAGATTTAGTATATTTTAAGGTGAGTAGTTTATCTGTATATCCTACTTTTTCCTCCCAGACCAAGGGAGTATAGATAAGAAAAAGCTCACCTTCAGTTGTCAAAATGAGGAAAATTTGCCTTATAAATGCTAGATATTTGTTGATAGTTGTCTTATGTAGTAGAGGAAGAATACAATATTATTTTTTTCAAAAGGCATACAATACTAAATGTCTAAGGAAAAATAATAACTTAAAGAGTTCAATTGTGATTCATTGTATTGTATTTTTAGTTAAAGTCATTAAAACTGCACGCATGCAATCAGAAAAAGAAGCAGAGAGAGAGAGGCAAAGGAGAGAGGGAGGGAAGACAGAAAGAAATTGTAGGTACAGATGGGTTCTCTAGTAAAATTTTTCAAATACGTGTAGAAGCAATAATAGCATTCTAAGTACACTCTGTCAAAAAAGTGATGAACAAGGCATCTTCTCCAGATTCTCTAAATTTCTAATTTCCCTTGTACCAAATTAAAAAATAATTGCAAGAAACCACAGGAAAGTAACCTTGTGAGTATAGATTCAATGATCTAGAGAGAATTTTGCTAAATACTTTTTACAAAAATTACAAAGGATTATATATCATATTACTAAGCAACTTCTACAAAAATTACAAATGTTTATATATCATGTTACTAAATAACTTCTATAAAAAGGATAAAGGAATATATAGCACATTATATACAAAGGATTATTATAAATCAAAGCAATAAAAGAGTACAAACTTGGTTTAATATTATAAAATTATTCAATATCATTCTCATTGAAATTGATCATCTAAGTCAAGACCAAAACTTAACATAAAAAATTACAGCATTCATTCTTGTATTTAAAAAAAAAAAAAAAAAAAGGTAGCAATTCTCAGGATCAGGAGAGAAGGGAATTTCCTTGACCTTAAAAGAAATTATAAGTAGTAGTAAGTAGTAGAAAATAAATGTGTTCCCATCACTATTGAGTTTTGTCGAATACAAAACTAATGCAAAAAAAATAAACTGATTTTCTACATAGTAGACACAAAAAAGAAAATTAAATTCTTAAATAGTATTTAATGTTTAATCAAACATATGAATTCAAGATAATATGAAAATTATGCAGAAAATTACAGAATTGATGATGAAGTTTAACATAAAAAACTAAATTGAAAAGATGTATCATCATCATTAATCAGAAGACTTCACTATTTTAAGATGCCAATTTCTTCCAAATTTATCTATGGATTACTTCCTATTAAATTCCTCAAAAGAATTTTTGCTTGGTAGAAATTGACAAACTGAATCTAAAACTCAAATGGAACTAACAAGAACATTCTCAAAACTTTGAGAAAGAGAAATAGGGAGGATTTAATCTTTAAGGATATATTAGAGACCTATATTAAGCAAGATAATGTTATTTAAATAAAGGTAGGTAGATATTTATTACATTCATGATCAATTTAACAGAATGTCATGTAATTCAGATTAAAAAATTTCCAATAATTGATATTGAAGTAATTTAAATTTACTTCAGAAGTAATTTTACTTCTGAAGCAAAAAGAAACAAAAAGAAACAAAATCTCAATCCTATCAAACCGATAAGCAGATTTAACTGTAAAACCCAAAGTTAAATATAATACACATAAGATTGTTCGCCACAAATAAGCTTTTTAAATAAATGAAACAAAAATAATTGTAATAACCATGAGACTATAAATTGAGATATATGTGTATATATATATACATATATATACATACTGCAAGAAAATATTATATTTTTTCACCTTAAGACAAACTACGATACTGCAAGTAGAACAATTACAAATACTTAGTAAGCCAATGAAAATCTATGTATTGTTTTGGAATCAAGATCATGTATATGGATTCATGTGAATAGAAATTATTATGCATATGTAGATTTGTTTAAATCTAGTGAATGAAGTTAATTAAACTAGTTGTAAGTCATTGAGAAAGTGGCATAGGATACTGACTATAATATATATATATATATATATATATATATATATATATATATATATATATATATATATTTGAAGAGGTACAAAATGCTGGTAACAGTTTAATTTTAAAAAAGAGTACTATTTGGGGGTTGTTATTAAATATAACCTTTACAATGCATGCTGTTGAACTAGACATTTATATAAGCAAATTTTTATGATATTTTTCTTCTGGTACTCTGATAAGGTATTTTTTTGTGTTTTAGGCTTTTCTACATGTACTGTACATTTTTATAGTGACTTGGGATTACTTCTGAAATAACAAATATAAGCAAATATAAGTAAAAACAAAAACAGGCTTCAGAGGTTAACAAGTGTCAGAGAATGGTATTTCTATGACTCTATGAGGGTGGTATTTCTATGACTCTGTAAACAATGTGGACAATGAAAAGAACCAAAGAACAAAATTGTTTTTAATAGCTTATTGTCTAATTCCATCTTGGTCACATATATGTGATTCTCTTAAGGCAATGGCAAGGTGTTTAGAAATTAGTTTTTCACTTATTCTTTTACTCAGAGAAACTTAATGGAGTCAGTGGTCAAATACAAAAAGCATTTTTTTATACAAATATATAAGAACTTCTATTAAAAACAACCATAAATCTTCATTTCGTAAGTATGGCCCAGCTCTGATACTTGAAACAATGTGCAATTACTTATCAGAAGGGTAAACTGAAATAATATTATGAAACTAATGAGGCTAATAATTTCTGCTTAGGCTTTATTGAAATGGTTGTAATAAAGTTTCTAATTAGTAAGGATTTTTTTTCTCATATTGGTAATTCAAAGGGATATATGATCATAAAGCATGTGGGAAGAGATGTGTATTACTGGTATTAATAGGGTGGGAAGTTCAACATTGAAACAAAATTGGAATAAAATCTAAGATTGCATGCAACCAAACTAAAATTAGTACATTAGAAGACAGCTAAGAAAATATAAATTTTTCATGACAGGAATGAAAAGCATTAGGATGAACGGAGAGGGCAGGAGCAGAAGGGTTTGGATATGCAGTAGACTAGAAAAGATTCATATCTCTTAATTGAGTAGGAAATAGAACTTCCTAATGAGTATTTTTCCCAAGGAAATCAAATATTATAATCATGGCCTTCCAACTAAACATAGATATTCTTGTGATTTATCTCATCACATCGTGTGCATTAGGCTTAAAATGCACAATCTCAGCAAATAATCAGATTCTTTCTCAGCATTCCTCTATAGTCAGGTGACTGAAACTAAATGTCAAGGGAGATAGCAAGATGCTACAGTTTAGCATATTCATCAGCATCTAATGAGGGTTTTAAGAGGAAGCAGAAAGCACTCATGTTAATTTGCAAAATTTATTTGTATTACAGACAAAAAAATGACAAATATGTGTAGTGATCTTAAGGATAAGGGTAACTCATTTTTTAAATTTCAAGTTACTTACTCATAATGCTCAAATGAGATAAGTATGTATGTGTATGGAAGCTTATTCTTCAGTTTTCAAATTATTCAAAATAGAATGCTAAGATAACATGGTGTTTCTCATGAATTAATAGTTAGCATTTCTACTCTTATCACATACAATATCTATTCTTTAATTCAGAATAACATTTGTTTTGTGCTACTGGCATACTCTGCGTTTTATTCATTGCTATAGAAATGAAAGTAGGAGAAAATCCAAAATTTGTCTTAAGCCAGATTTCTGAGAAGGAGAATGTAAAAATGAACCTGTGGAGTAACTTATAAAAAAGCCTAGAAGCAGAAAAGGTATATTAGTTTTAAAGGGAACTGAACAATAATGGGGTATCAGGTGGTTGGCTTTGGTCTAATTCATGTTAGAAGATTTTAAAACATGAATCTCACTGTGGATGTGTTTCCTCATTATGGGATTTTGATGTCATCATTCTTGTTAAGCCAAATCATTGACTATGAAGATGCATTGGGAGAGACTCAAGTTCCTGGAGGAGGAACTTGGAGGAATTTGTCCAGTACCTAGTTTAGGGATATTCTCCAAAGAAGGGAAAACTGAGGGCAATGTGCAGCTGGGAGAGAATGCAAACTGATAGAAAGAATAGTCACTGAATTATTTATTTTAAAGTTTTCTTTCCTTTGCTTTTCTTTTGTGACTTACTTACTACTTCCCTATCTCCTCAAAAATCCCAACACGCACATTCTACATCATGTCACCATTTCCATGTTACACAATCACATTTTAATATTGTTCAGTTATATACACTGGTAAGTCATCACTTCATTACTGACACTTACACTAATGAGATTGCTGATTAGTGTTAATGAGCTCAGACTAACTGACTTCTCTGATCAAAACCCTTCAACTTTTTCCCAGTCCCTCAGCATAACCTGTAAGACTCTAAAGACCTTGATAGTCAACACTTTTCTGTTGCTTGCCACTACCCATAATAGCCCAATAAGTTCAATTACATCAGCCTTTCTCTTTGCCATCAAACATGGTAAGCACTTGCCTGCTCAATGTCAGACAATTGCCTGTCTTGCTACTTCGAACATTCTTCTTGTCATGGTTTGTTTACTAACTTCCATTCCCTGATCAAATGTTATTTTTTAAGTAGGATTTTTCTTACTACAAAACTAAAATAGACCCTTACTTTTTTCACTCCCTGAATAGTATATATATATATATATATATATATATATATATATATATATATATATATATATATATATATATATATATATTATTAGTTGGTGGATTAGTTGATTGATTGCCTAATCATATTAGAAAAGAGGCATACTCATAAGAACAAAAACAGTGCTTATTCTCTTCACCTTAGAAAATCCTTTTATTTTTTACACCTTAGAACAATGTCAGTGAATAAATAGAAAGTATATGCTGAAATGTAATACAATTTTAATTTTAAAATGTTCTGTTGATGGGACAGGTTCTTTCATCTGCTCCAACTTCTGTGGCATCTCTACACCTGGTGCCATTGGTGTAAATTACTTGAAATCTGTTTGAAACCAGGTAAATAAGACTTCTGTAGGCCAAGAAATTACAAATCTTCAACTTTTCATATAATACAGCTAGAATTATTAGCCCATAGCTGGGAACTTCCTTGCAGAATTTGTCATATGTTACTTTGTCAAACAAACATATACCTTTGAGCTAGTCACAAATTTCACCTTTGGGTCACTTCATTTTGATCTTGCCCCAAGACGTTCCATAAATCTTTGTTTTTCTTGACTAATTATGACTTTTTTCTTCTTTATATCATCCTTATGTAGCACTACAGAGCTCAAAGAGGAGCAGCTATCCTGGAGTCGTCACCAAGATGCTGGACAAAGCATATTTTTCCTGTTACATTGAAACATTAGTTGAACCTATTACTGCTATTTAACATTTACTTTATATTTTCTTCATTCTCTAAAGGGAGTTTCAAATTCTCTTTAGGGTAGGGTGATAATAAAAATACTGTAACAACCTACTGTACAGGCACCTGCTGGTCCCTGTCACCTTGCAAAAATATTAACTTCCTTAAACAGGATCACCATCCACATTCACCTGGGAAAGCCATAAGTAGAACTGCAGTAAATAATTACATATCTTATCCTTCTTACTAGAACTTTATTTACTATTTTTTTCACATGTCAAATATTCACTTAGAATATAAGATTCATTTAGAGACAGTCCTTTCAACCAAGACAACCAACTTTTCTAGGCAACCTTTGTTTCTGTTTCCTCCTCTGTTTCTGTTTCCTCAGCACCAAGAAACACTTGGGTCTAGTTGATTATATAGACGTACATATTTTGTTTTGCAAGAACTAAGATAGACTTCAGAGTTAGCGCTGACATCAAACTGAACTTTGCCCCATTTTGTTTTTTTGTTGTTGTTGCCTCTGAGTTAGACATGACCATATATTGTGCTCAATTCAGTTCCTGACAATAACTTTATGGGTAGAGATAATCAAAATATCTTGTTTCTATCATTCTAAATACTCAATCTAGCAAATATATATATACACATATATACATATATATCCCTCTCTCTCTCTATATATATGTATATATATATATATATATATATATATCCTACTATATTTTCTTCTTTAAGTTTACAGGGTATATGTAGCAATATCCCAACTGAGAAGGAAATGGATAGAGTGGGTGTTGTATATTGGGATGATAGTTACTCTAATTAATTCTTCAGGGGAAACACACTTTTGTTTTACATAATTTTATTCTGATTAATTTTCATAGTTGTTATCTTGTCTGACACTTGCTTATATGATAGCAATGTGTGACTGCTTTCTTTTTTCTTTGGAGAGCTTCGGGTGCTTTCCTGTTTCATTATAATACTTTCTTACAGGAAAAAGCATCAAAATTCATATTCATATTTAATGTTAGAAGAAGTAAACCTGGAGTATTATTACTTATCTGGAAGTTATTTATAATTAAATATTTATTCTCCTACAACATGCCAACATGAATAATCTTGTTGCATTTTGTTTTATAATATATAATCTCTTTATTATTTTGTGAAATAAACTGCTAACTTTTGTTATCCTAGGTAATACCCATTTCTTCCAAGAAGTACAACTCAAAAGATACTTAACAATGCACACATATTATCAATGAAAAAGGAACTACTACTTTCAGCAAGTTTAGTTAGGAAAACTTTATTATTTTTGCCAGTTGAAATGCTTCTGCCTTCTAATAACAAAAACCTTGACTGAAAATGACAAACAATAAGAAAAATGTATTATCGTTATAATAGGAAGTCTTGATTCATGATGGGTGTCTGGGTTGGTTGATTTATTGGCGCAACAATATGATCAAGTATGCCAGTTCTTATATTTCTGGTCCCTGCCATCATAAACATTTGCCTCATTCAAGATGGATGCAACATTTCCAGCCATTAAACTCAGAAAGAATAACAAGTAGAATCAAGAAAAAAAAAATCATCTCTTCCCTCATCCTTTCCTGAGACATGAGAATTCAAAAATACCACAGAACCTCCCCCCTCTTCCCCTGACTCATTGATGTGATTTTGGTTGTGTATCCATTTCAGGCCTAAACAGATTTAGACCTTGCTGCCAAAAGTCAGTTCTCAGGGCCATAACTCTAGTCATGCTGTTTGTGAAATATTACAGGATGCTGAACTCAGAAATATTCCATTCTTAGTTTAATACACTGTTAGTGTCATCTTTAAATGAAAGGACAAGAACAAGTAATATCTAGCAAGCTGATAACAGAGCTAAAGCATACAGCAAGAGAAAAGAGGAGGGAGGGAGGAAGGGAGGACAAAATCAGGGGAGGAATAAACACAAGGGATCATAGTAAAAGTTAATGGGTGCTATTGTGGGTGGGAGAATTATAGGATATACAATGATGTAAGAGAAAACACACATAAATATATAATCAACAATTTTTAAAAAGGGGGGACTGAAAAATAAATAAATAAACCCTTAACAAGTTTTTAGCAAGAGGACTGCATTTCTGTTTTGTATTTAATCTCACAATAATATTTAGCTGATTTGACATTTTCTCCCACTGGTTGAGGTGAGTCAAATGCCTGAATATCTCATGTGGGTCTCCAAGAAAGGAATGGAGAGTGGGACAGTGGATAGATAGACAACTCATTCTATTGCATTCCTTATTTATATTTGAAACTATTTTCACTCCATTCTAAATAACCAAGAAAAGCAATAGTAGTAAAATGATTGGTTTTCTACATAGTAGGAAGGCAATTGTTTGGATTTAAAAAGTCACTGTGCACACACTGGAAATTGGTTGCATATTGGGGACTTTAAAGGGAGACAATGTAAAACTAGTGTTCCTTCCTATATTGTTGCTCTTGATAGTACCTAAAAATCTATATATTTACCATATAAAGCATATGCTCTTTCATTAATGTCTCTTTCTAAATTAACATTTTACCCTTTTCCCCTCATTAGTATGCACATGCACATATACAAATATTAAAATATTTCTCATTCTTGTAAAGTAAAAACAAAAAGTTCTCACCTTGTACTTTAAAGCCCAGGATGACAATTAAGTATTTCTTGTCCTTTTCTGCAGGAAAGAAAGTTTTCATCTGACACTTTGACTTAAGGAGATAAGGAAGTATCTCCTCCTTATGCAATAGGGGCAAGGTAGATGAAGATAACTGGAGACAGTTTTAGATATCCAGAGGAATAATTACACTTAGAATAAAAGGGTCATTCTTTTCCCAAGCTTAAGAAATCTACCAAGACCACTATGAATAGTTATATTGTAACTGGAATATTTGTGGTTCTGTCTCAATTTTAGCAACTTAATCATCCACCAGAATACTATCCAGCAATACTTCATTATATGTTCTTTTTTTAAATTCTTTGCCCACTGAACCTTCTATAATGATTTATTAGTAATAGGCTTTCTCCCATTCATGTAATTTAATCATTTTCAATTTATTCTTCCTTTGATGGAATGCAATTAAAGAGCTTGCAATTAAAGACCCCTGAATCTGACTCACCATTTCTGTAGAGACACAATAATAGTATAAAATTCTCAAAACTTCAGTTAATCCAGATGTTCTGTCCATGGGTGAAAAACCACAGATCATAGTCCTACCTTAAGTCGAGGTATCTCTCTGTTAGTTTGCAGTCTTAAAAACAGTGGCAAAAATCACAAGAATGACTAATATTTCTCAGGCACTTATTATATTTGCCATAAACTAATTTACCTCTATTTACAAACTCTGATATAGAAATGTGAAAGGTACCTACACTGCAAATAGACAAACAAATCCTGAGAGTAAAGAAAGTATCATGTTAGGGCCTCTAAGATGTGTTGGCATCTTCATCCAAACGCAGAAGCCTAGGATGACCTTAGAAACTCTGAACTATCATTGTTCAGTATAAATCAATCTATGTTATTCTCTCATGCATGACTTTCTAGAAGTTTCCTTTTAGGCTACAGGTATACTGGTTTCAATACCCAGAATGCTGTTTTACCATTTATTCATATCCTTTGCTTCAAAAATTCAGTTAGGTTTCTAATGAAATTCTGCCTTTTTAAAATATGCTGTCACTAACAATGCTATCTGTTAGAGCAACCCTATGCATACTGCATACCTATTAACCTTCATTTTTTCTTCCTTGGATTTATCATTAATGGACCACATATAATCAATATAAATTAATATATTATCAATTGACTACATATATATATAGTGAAATATGCTTATGTGTATAATATATCAGTTATGTTAATATTTTGTTCTGTGCTTAAAACAGGAGTTAAATATTTATTGAATAGAGAAATAAATGGGCAAGTGTTAAATAATTAATGGATGACTGTATTAAAAACACTGGCATAAAATAGAGATCAGTGCATTTACTTAGCAATAAAATCAGTAATAATAACCATTATCATAAAAAGTGATGGGATAAGGTTTTATTAAATAAAAATGCATCTCCCTGTTTCCCCAAAGATAGATGAGAGAATATTTTCCAAGAAAAAATCTATTTTTAAATTTATCAATGATTAACAGTCATTTCCAAATTCACATTATAAACTCTAGAGACAGAAGAAAACTTAACTCATGTATTATCATAAGAAATTTGTTTTCCTTGGAGTAGAGTTTTAGCACTTGAAGAGTACCATACTCATAAATTTTTTTCATATTCCTTATTTTACAGGGAATCATGTATACATTCAAGTCATATGGCTAGATAAGATAACACAACTAATATCAACTAATACTATTAATGCTATTAATATAAACTGAGATCAGAATAATTTTTTTATCATTTCTATATCTTTGCAGCTGGTCAATTTGTGATAAACATTAGAAAGGCTTTTAACTTAGAGCATTAGTAAAACTATAGTCCACATTCTGCAGTTAATGGCAGCCACAGTCATTTTTTACTTCATGTATTATTTGTTAAAGATCGTTTGCTAACCATGATGCCTCCAGGCTCCCAGCACTATTTTCCATAGCTATCCTGCAGTGAGTCATGGGTATTAGATCACCACAATTCTCTGCAGTGTCGGTGTAAAACTAGTACATTTCCTGAATCATAGAAATGCCACTTTCTTTTCCCTCAGTTCAGAAATGCAGATAAATTGCCTAGAAAAAAAAGGACTAGACTACTTCTGATAATGCTCAAATTGTAGGAAACATTTATATAATGAAATTAAAGGCTTGGGAAATGACAACTAGTCTTTTATATGGTGTAGTATATATTATTTGCAGTACACGCTAGTGGACCTGGCTGCCTGACTGATGTACCATCTACTTCAGGGGAAACAAAGAAAGTCATTTTCAGGTATCAGCTATATTATTCAGAATTCTTTCAAAACCGATGCTTCTAGAAATGGATTCTGAGACTATCACTCCTGTATTCTGAATATATATATTTTAAATCCAAACCTAAGTTAGTCCTCATTGATGAAACTTGCTAGCTATTGGCAGCTCTCTTCATATGAAAAAATACATGTACACAGTATGTGAGAATGAAGCCAAAGTACATGGCAAATGAGCAGTAAATGAGACAGCCAAAGCTCAGATACCCTGTGTCTGGTTAAACTGAAAAACAGATGCACCCCAGTCTTTCAGTGGTTTGATTTTATTACAATGTCCCTCTTTATGCTTAAGTTAGTTTTGTTTCTATTACTTACAATCAAATAAGCTATAGTTACTATAATTAGAACTACGATGTACCTACTCAAATCTAAATGTACGACAAACAATTCTGAGCATCTTCAGAAAGGGGATTGAAATCCCTTCCTGAAATCCCCCTGAAACACTGAAATCAATGTGTAGTCTTGACCAACAGGTGTAACAAAAGTTGAAAGTGTGTGCTAGCAAAAATTAGCAAAAAATATCATGAGGTATGTATATAGAAACTGACAGACATACCTTCAAGTATGAAAATATAAGTATTGATATGGGAATAGATAACATTTAGGTCGTTTAAAGAAAGTCTAACACTTAATACATGGAAGACAAAATTTAAGACAAACAGAAAAAGAATCAGAACTGAATTCATCATTTATTGTAATGAGTATAATGAATATATGTATATATATATATACAAATATATACAGTGGGACATGGTATATAGTGGATACAATTATATATATTTATGTTATATAGATTATATGTGTCTATTTATATATATATATATATATACATATATATCTATAGGTATATCATATAGAATGGAGAAACATTTATGGAAAATTATATGTTATATATCCTTTATATATGTACATATATGCATATACATATATATACATATATGCCAATACACACATTATACACACAATAGCTATTAGTGATATGGACGTAAAAGCTTGTTTATGTATAGTGGGCTAGAACTGAATAAACAATAGGATAATAAAGACAAATTAAAATTCAAGTGTCAGAGTAGCACAGAAATAAATCTAAGAATTACCTGTGAATGTTCTAAAATAACCCAGAGGGTACATAAAAATAAATTTAAATACATTTAGGATAAGTGAAAGAAAGAATCCTAATGGTTTTAGTCCATAGCACTAACAAGACATATTTGCCAAAGATTTGGATAATCAACTGATTAGGGAGGATGCTATTGGTAATGAGTAATTAAAAGTTCTTTTTCTTCCTTTAGACAGGCCTATATTTAGAATCTTGTCCCTATTCACTACCATCTCTTTCTTTCTCATGATACTGCCTTTATCTTTCACTCCGTCATTCTATTAAATCTCTTGTTCTAATTTTCTAACTGCCAAACCCAATGCCTTTTCTCAGATCATCTTCAATTCTTCCTTTTGTCTATAGGGATTGACAAGTATATACCCATCAAGATAGGCATCTGAGTTTAAAAAGTGCCAAGAAACTCCTCCAAGGATACTATTGATATTTTACTTGTCCGAACTCTATTTTCACACGTTTTATTTCCTCAGTTATCTTATGTATGAACCTAACTAACCCAATGTTTGTTTTCTTTCTTCCACTTCTTCCGCTAGTAGACCTTGCTGTTTTCTGTTTGCTTCTAAGTGACTTAGAGGACTTCTTTTCAACAAGTTATTACATTTTAAGGGAGATGTGAATTTAAGCAAGTTTCATATAGAAGACAAAATTTTCATCAACCCATATTTCCCAATTATTTCAGTCAGTTTCTGTTATGAGCCTCTCTCTCTCTCTCATTCTCCCTCTCTCTCCATCTCTCCTTCCCACTTCTTAACTACTGTACAATTAACTTTCTCTAGATACCCTTCATCAGACCTTGAGCAATTTCAGGAAAAGAACAAAGTTGCTATCATCTTAGCAGATTATTTTTTTGCATTGTAGGTGCTCAATTCATTTTTAACTAAACTGAGCTGAATTGTGTCATTACCCTGAGAGCATTTCCCCACAACTCCATTATAATATATAATATGTCATATCAGTCTACTATCATAGATTTTGGGTGAACTTAGCTTGGGAAAAGTACCTTTTTATTCATGATTTTATTCTTTATTGTCTGTCACTGGTAGTAGGTGTTTAAATATTACTGTAAATATTGAACATACACATGAACAGTCAAAATAATCAGAGAGAATGGTTAGTATAATAAAATGAAATAAAGAAAATTTAGGGTCAACTTGGGGCATTACTTATTTGGGTATTGAGTTTGAGGCTTGGAGAAGTGGCAAATGGCTGGGTTAATAAAAATATGTATTTTGCTAGTAAATATTCATTTTAAGATGTGATGGAAAATCCAGATGAACACAAAAATCTAGCCCCAAATTGTCTATTCTGTGTTGCCTGTGGTTCAGGTGCATCATGAAATAGTTTGTCTTTTTATTCCTATTTAAGTGATTCATCTATATGGTGTGACTAAATTTAATTTCCTTTTCCTATTTGTCATTCAAGAATCTATTCAGATGCTACGCCTTTCCAGACAGTCCAATTCTCACAAACAGCATGCAATTCTCCTTCATTTGCATTATTTTATATTTTCAGACATGTCTTTATTGAAGAAATTACTATAATCTACTCTGCATATCTGTATTTGTATATATGTTGCCATTTGCTCTAATATAGGAGGCCTTGGTCTACAGCCACACCACCCTGAATGCACCCAATCTTGTCTAAAGTAGGAGGTCTTGAAAGCCAGGATGCATTGTTCATTCTATTTATAAGTCCTAGGCTCTTTTGCATAATAAAGGTATGTCATATAAATATATATATGTGGATATATTTTCAATATTAGATTAAATATAATAGATAATTTCACGTGAGAGTATTCAGCTTAGGAAGTGATCTGAGTAAATTGGTGTCATAAATAATATAACTTTTAGATTATGAACATAATTTTTAGGGCATATTGAGTCAAATTTATTTTTTTGTCTTTATCCCAGTGCATCAATTCTATATGTAGACTATGCTCTGACCAAGAGCTCAGAGTAATATATGATTTGTAAATGTCATAGTTTCTTGGGGTTTGCATTGATTGCTTTCCACATTTTTTTCTTTTTTGTTCCCAAATGGTTTATCAAACTTGGGAGAAAATATTATGCATAATTACTACACCTTAGATTGCAAAATACTATACCAAACTAATCATAGATATTTATAGCCTGCATAAACTCTGTTTGCCCATCCATGGCAAGCGTTTAATAAAGCTAGTTCATCTGGAAAGGAAGTTAAATTAAATAATCCAAAATGAATGCAATGCATATTCACAAAAATGTGGTGTTTAGATTGAGCTAACAAAAAGGAAGTTAGGCCCCAGCAGCAACAGACATGTTAGAATTCTGTCATTCTCTCTATATGAGACAGTAGGACTTTACCCTGCCTTTTATGCTCATTCTTTTTAAGCACTGTGCTTTAGCCTATTTGCATTCAATCCTTTAAAATATAACATATCGCTATATATACTACACATATATGCATATATTTATATACAGACACACATATATATGAACTGAGAACTATATGTAATTCTATATGAACAACATGATTTCAAGACAGTATTTACTTTCGTAATACAAGAGTAAATTTGATTTAACTGTAAATGTACACTAAAGCAAGAAAAAGATGGTAAGTTAAATCCTGGTGTTTGTTTTCATTCATAACTATTTAGTATTACATATATCCTTTCTGTATTGCTAAAATGCAGAGAGCCCGAAATACCACATTTTCGTTAATCATTTGGTTCAAACCCTCTCTTCATTTGAATTGTCAGGAAAACTATGAAAAGTCTAAATACTTATTAATGGCAATGCTAAGTAGTAAGTGGTGCTTTCTTCCTAAAGTTAAAATCATTTTTAAATCGAAAATACATTAAGTATACCAGATAAGGGATTCAGGATATAATAAAATCATTTTTGCTGTCAAATTTGCAACACCATGAGACTACGCACAGTTTCAAGTTTCTCTTTGCTTCTCATGATATGTGAAGTTCCACTTTGGGACCAGGTTTTTGAGTGGGGAAGCACTATGAAGGCTGTGAATGAAATATTTGTGTACATTTCACCTTTTATAATTAGAAGGACATTAAGTAAATACTGAAAGCCATTTTTTTTTCTGAGTTTATAAGAATTTTGACCAAAGTAGAATATTTTCATTATCATTGTGGCAAAGTATAATAGAAAGTTGAGTAGGGATTTTGGAATTCCTTCCCCATTCTGGCTAGTAATATAAAGCTTCAGTGTTGGAAGCTTAAGAAAGCAAGATTCCATAAAACAGTGCCCATTGAAGTTTATCTCACTAGACCCATGAGCAGTGGCAACAGTTGATTTGAGTGGAAATTATTTAGAATGCACTAAAAGATATAACTAGAAATATAGATAAAGCAAACAATAACCTAGAACCACCTAATGATTCTGTGACACAGAATTATCAGTTATTTGGTAATTCGAGTTTTAGGAATCAAATATATAAGTGGGGAATATTTTTAGGGAGATAATTTCTTGTATGTATGGAATTCAAAGCCATTCTCATAGGAGGATAAATGTAAAAAGTGAGACTTGGGTAGGTGGCAGTAGATTCAGTTTCTCAGGGATTTATTATTACCATCAACAAGCAACTAATAATATTCTTATTTGGGCAACCAGTGCACCTAAAAACGATCATAAGATCATAAGATAAACTATTATAAACAATTATAAACTATTATGATTCTCATTAAGTTCTTATTTTTTTTTCCTTTTCAACTAAAGTTTGCAAAGTTCAAAATCATTTGTTTATAAAAGTCAGTGTCTTTGCATCTACAGGAGCACTGTCAAATGTGCTTTTATATTTCCCAATGCATTGGATTTAATAATATATAATATAAATGTATTATGTAGTAAATCTTAGTTTGCCAATCTTGTCTGCATTTTCCCTTTGTCATATTTCAAGTATGTTCTGTTAGCTTGCATATAATCTTTGATATAAACTCTGCCTATACTTTCACTCTTTCATCCCCTAACATCCTTCTGCTGTGATAATTTTCCCATTAAAACCAAGTTTAATTATTTGATTCCATTACCATACTCTGTCAATGGTTTTCATTCTGAGGAGAAATAGCCCAAGTTTTCATTCTAGTATTAGATCCTTTAGATCTAAATCAAAGTTGTGTGCATGCGTGTGTTTCTTTTGTAGCAATGTTAGAGTACCTAATTGTTTCCTATATTCTGATGTGACATAATGAAGTACATTTTCAGATCCAGACATGGAACCAGTTGTTTCACCAATGATCTCTGGCTATTTTTATTTGGAAACCGTTGTTTACAAATACAATCTCATTATAGGTTCCCATTGTCACTGAGCTTGTCATTGTTTCTAGACTTTTTTGTTGAGCACACTTGACTTTTTTTTTTGTTTTAGAAAAAAATACAGAGCATCATATGTTCTTTAAAGTTAGAATTGCTTCCAATTCCAGCTGCATTATGGTCTAAAAGAATTTTATCTAATCTCTGCAATTTTGTATCAATGTCTCCTTTTTCTCAGACAGACTTAGAAACCTGCTCATCAAAAAGAACAGAAATGACAGCTACTTATTTAATTAGTCCTACAATACAACACAACAGTTTCAGAAATTTATCTTAAAAATTGCAGTCAGCAACATTATCATAGAAAATGCTGGATGATTTTTCCCCATAGAGTGTATACCTGAAAGACTGCTGATGTCATATTACTATGTTTTTAAATCACTTTCAACCATGCACCAAAGAAAAGTAGAGGGTGCAATCCATTGCTTATTGACTATTTACTACTGGTCGGCACTTCTCCAAGTGCTTGAAAATGGTCACCCTAATTGAGAAAACTAACCTATGAGATCAGTGCTTTAAAATGACAGAATACCATCAAAACAGTTTAATAAGTATGGAAGACTATATGGGTATTAAATAGGTGCCTCAATAGAAATTTGAACTCCAACAGTCTGACTGTACAGCCCATGCAAATAATCAAATTATATTGCCTAAGAATATTTTTTAAAAAAGGAGATTATAAACCTTTAAAGAGAGATAAAGTATTGATTCGGTTCCTAGCAACTCTTTTTTTTTTTTTTTTTTTTTTTTTAATATATCCATCAGCTCTACCTGAAACTTGGTTGTGTATGGAGGTTTTTAACATAAGCTGACTATTTCCCCACATTCAAGTGATCTTAGTCTCAGGAAAATTAATACATAATTTATATTGTGATTGAGAAGTCTGTACAGTATCTGAATCTTGTTATGGCAAGAGCACAGCTAAAAATGCATTTTTTCCCCTCCAAAATAACAACTACTTAGAAGTATCTAACATCTCTTCCTATATGATGGGGGAATTATAATATGTATATCTTTTTTTTAATAGCATATACAATGTTGGTCAGTATGATCCTTCAGTTATTGGATGCACTAATAATTATGTTGATGAATATACACATTCATGTGTACATGAAAACTCAAGACCCTTCTCTTTTTGACAGTCAAGAAAAGTTGGGTTCATTAGCTCTTTGAAGTAGATGTCTAGAATGGTATGGATTTGCCTAGTAGCATAGAATATTATATGTAAAAGCATTATATGTGAAAGTTCACATTGTAAAAGCATCTATATCAGCAGTCGAGATAAATTTATTGAACTTTAGGCTGTGCACTTATACTTTTAAAATTATGAATTTATTTTTAGTAGAATATATGCACATTGAAAGTGAAGGGAATGAGTAATGACCTAAGAGATTGAAGACTCTGTGTGTGTGTATATTCATTTAACAAAAATTTTAAGTTCCTAAGATAAACAAACAATATCTGCTTATATTATTGCAACTACTTTCACTTTTTTTCATAATTTTCTTTATATTAAGAAACCACAGAACTTTTAAAGAGAATACACAAAAAAGAATGGTTTAACTGGAAAGACATGGATCTTTTAAACCTATCTTTTATCTTACTTGAGAATGAGTGAGCTCCATATTGCTGTACTACATTACCCAGAGTTTTACTTGATGTGATTTCTCAGAGACTGATGACTCCTTGAGAGCAGTGTGCGGTTTTACTGATACTTATTACAGTGTATTACTCAGATCAGGGACTCTCTTAATTAATGGAAATAGGAGTTGGAGGTAGGTAATGTTAGGATTCTACAAATGAAGGCCTAAATATGCGCGCACACACACACACACATACCCACATATTTGCTTATATTTTTCCCTCTGGGAAGATTTCAAAAGAAGATTTACTGTGTATTACTTTATCAAGGGCAAAAGAAGAGTATACTGGTTAAAAAACACAATGAACCATATTTACTTCATTTAAGAGTTATGAAGAACTGCTGTAGAACTGCATGACTCTAAATAGAAATATGGCTTCTTTGTGAAAAGGGCAACTATTCCTTTAACAAATACATCTGCTGGCAAATTGTTAATAGGGCTATCACAAAGGGCTTATGTGATGATCCTGAAGATAATTGACAAATTTGGGATGCTCATTCTTCTCTACCAAATATGGCTTATGCTATTTCTGAGCCAAGCTGTTGACCTTTTCTTACTTCTTTTGTTAAGCTGCAGTACCAAAAGGATTATGTATCCAAACAATTTTAGAGAACCTTTTCACCATGAGAAAAGTAGGGGGCTTAAATCTATTGAATACTGCTGCATTTAACCTATTTAATTGGAACACGTTAATTAGATCTAATTGCAAAGTTGTTTTAATTGGAAAATCAAGCATTGCACTGATATTGGTGTGCATGATTAAACAAAGTAACTGAGGTCACAAGTAGATTGTGTAAGATTCATGCCTGTGATTGATTAAGTATGAAAGTTAATCAATTTAATTTATGTGATGGATGTTGATTCTTTCCTTTTGAAATTGCCTGTTTGTATCTTATTTTATCCAAATACTGTGTGTGGAATGTCAACTAAACTACAGTAAGCTCTTCAACATGTTTATTTTGGTATAATGATGTGTTTATTTCTGATCTAAGTAATTTTAACATGGCTTTTGTGTCACTAATTAAGATTTTCAAGTTACTCAAGATAAAATTAGATTTTCTATTAAGAAAATTTAATTTTCCTGAGGAAATAATTCAAGCAACATGGGAAAATTAACCTATTAGTTCCATAAGAGAAGCTGATGGTTTATTGCCTTAAAACATATGACACATAGCTCAGGAACAAAGGTATCTCTTTTTTAATCATCTCAGTGTAGATGGGCTTTAAGCTTCTCAAGGATTATGATAATAATTACAATAATGAGAAGATGAAGAACATTTATATAGTACTTATTATAAACCAGACATTATTTTCATTTTGCTACGTATAATAACCCATTTTATATATTATAGAAATGCATTTGCTTCAGTAAATTTTCTTTATCAAAATCATAATAGTGTTTTTGTTTCTTTTTAATGGAATGGATGATGTCTCTAACAATTGGCAAACATACCTGGGTGTCATAATAAGGCAAAGGGATTTGCGTAGGGTACATTGTTTAGGAGGTTTTGATAAATTTTCATAGTTAACATATATACCCTTGCATCTCTCAGGGTTACTCAGAGAAACAGAACCAATAGGAGGTTTCATATTCATCTATCTTCATCTATTTCCTATGTATTCTATCTCTCCACCTGCCTATCTAGCTACCTACTTATCTACATATCTATCTGATGTTTATCTGTTCTTTCATCTATCTATAGAAAGAGTTCTTTAAAGAATTTCTTTTAGGGGAGTGACTTCTGAAATTGGGGTAGTAGACAGCATCTCTAAAATTTGTGGAGCTATCTGACACACTGGACTTTCAGACAGGAGATCCAAATGTTTCAAATCTGAAACCTATTTAACATAAAAGATAAATATGTTCAGCTCTTCTGAGAGTGGGATGGTGCTATCAGGAAAAGGTGTTATTTTTTCCTAAATAAAAAAAAATAGAGTCACATGTTTTTTTTTCTCTTCGTTCTTGCTTGAACTATGAAAATAAAACATAGAAGAGCAATAATCACTCACAACCTTGAAGAAAAAGCAACCTTCCAGAAGTCACAGAGCTATGAAAAGGAAAGAACTGGCTTCCAGAGGACAGTTCAGTCTGCTCTGTGTGTTAGACCTAAAACACCCTGAAACACAGTACATTGTTACAGTGGAAAAATTGCATCCCTATTATAAAATTATTGCAAAATGTGTCCCTCAGTTTGTTAGATTGCTGATTTTTGTTTTTGTTGCCATTTGTTTGCAATACTAACTAACTAGTTTTACTATTTTTGTTAGTAAAATAAACATGAAGTAATATTTACTGAAAATGCAAAACAGATTATGATGTGGGATTGAAACATATTCTTTCACAATCACTGCTTTTATCTAAAAATGGCAACTGTAAATGAATCCTAAAACTTTACAAACTTCAGAGTAAAATCAAGGACTTGCCAGAATTTACAATATTGATGTGAATGGGGTAATATAATCAACTACATAGTGTTCTTTTCTAAGTCATATCACTTATCATTCCATTGTTACATATATTAAAGTTCATCTCTAATATAAGGTGCAACAGTGCCTAATTTACTATGATTTCTTGGAGAGGAGCTTTTTAAATTACCTCTAGAAGAAATAGTAGAGATAGAGGAACAGGTGATATGAAAGTTGCATGGAACTTTATATTTAGTGCTGTAATTTTTTAATTTTTTTTTTGTAAATGTGTAAGAAATTTTCTTGTCCCATCCCAAGATATGAGATGGAATGATGATGGTGTCAAAAGTATAATGTTATATTTGTCCTACTCTCATATAAAATTGGTAATACAGTGCATATTCATGAAGAAGTTTGTTTTGGGTCACTGAAAGTAGAAAAAACTAATAATTTTAATGAGAAGAAGAAGAAGAAGAAGAAGAAGAAGAAGAAGAAGAAGAAGAAGAAGAAGAAGAAGAAGAAGAAGAAGAAGAAGAAGAAGAAGAAGAAGAAGAAGAAGAAGAAGAAGAAGAAGAAGAAGAAGAAGAAGAAGAAGAAGAAGAAGAAGAAGAAGAAGAAGAAGAAGCTAATAATTTGAATGTGAAAATATTTTAAGTAAGAAGAGACAAAAATAAGAATTTAGCCTGAGAAGGAACTTTCAAGAAGCTATATTTGTGAATTGTGTGAAATATTAAAATGTATAAATGAGAGAACATTAATTTGCTTAAAACAATCAAGATGCATTATGATCAAGAGCAAGAGAAATTTCTTGTAGTTTTAAGTTAAAAATTGAATATGGTAATATTTTCTCAGAGTTTTGAAGTTACAATTTATATAAACATGCATGTTGGTATATAGATATGCGTATTTATGTATTCCATGTGATGTAAAGAAAGAAATAAAGATGGGTATTATTTCAAGAATTTTTATAACCTTGAGGTAGAATATACAGGTAAATCTTGGGATTTTTCTATGTTAACTTTCTATGTGTTTGCAATAGCTTTCGGCATGTTCAGAAATTCTTGCCAATTTCAGGCAAATAGCACATAAACAGCCTTTGCTACATGTAGTGGAAAAGTGCCTTATAGACATAAGTCAACATTTATAGCTTTGGTGATTTTACATAAAATACCCCATTTCTTTGTTTTCTTAAATAGTGCAATGTGAAAATGTATCTGAACTTAAACTATTTTCCAAGTTGGTGTAACTAGATGGAGTCATAGGAAACCCAATAGATTGGGCATGCTGAAAGCATTCATTTCAGGTTCCACTATTCCCTATTTTCTCCTCTCATTTCTGTGTGCCCTTAATTGACTTCAATTGCTGTTCGAGTAGTGAGAGATCAGTATAAGACATCCCCATTCCTATAATCCATCTCTAAAAGGGAAGATTCAAAGAAAAGTACCTCATGGTTCAAGTAAAATAGAATAAAACACATTTCATTAGGAGAATGGAGAATACTGCAAAATATTTAGTTGTAAATCAGTATTATATTTTGAATGATGCTGTAAAGCATGGTAGCTTCTAGTCATATGGCTCTACTGAGTCCTTGAAATGTGACTAACACAAATCAATATGACCTGTGGAACTATTCACTGAATTTTAAAGTCGTAGTGAAAAATAATGTAAAATATTTCATTGACTTTTAATTATTTGTCAAAATAAACTATTTTATATCAAGAGTTATATAACAATAAAATTTTTATTTATTCTCTCCATTTTACTTATGTTGATTAGTAGAAAAAATTTAGGGGCTTATTCTCACAAATGTGAAGGACTATCTTGTTGTGATTTTGGTTAGCATTTCCCTGATAAGTGATAGTGAGTGTTTTTCATAAGACTGTTGGTCGTCTGTAAATCATCATTGCACAAGTGTCTATTTCGCTCTTCTAAACATTTTTCATTTCTTTAGTTAAAAAAATGAACTATATAACAGTGCCTTTTGTCTTCTATTTCTTCTTATTCATTAGGCACTATAAAAGTTCTTGTTGGGATTAGTTGGCTTTAAGGAGCTATAAGACTGAAGGATCAAAGAACTCTTGAAAAGTTAACAGGATCATATACTCTATGCATTAAAATATATAGGAAATTGAAGAATAACTTGTTTAGTACTTTATATTTTTTATCACTCAGTAAAACTCTTATTTAAGGACTTTAAATAAGTTCATGAAAATAGCATTGTTCATAGAAGTTTTTTTATCGAGAAAATGAAATAATAATATAAGATTGCATTTGAAATTAAGCGCATGAAAACTTTTCAGTAAGATCTATCTTTATGTTTTTTTTTAATATCAGAAATTATGTAATTTGTCTTAAATTCAGAAATCACTTTTTTTACCTCCAAAAAATCATCAGTGATACCATTATTTAAATAAGTGTATGATGAAGATCAAGTTGAATTTTTCTTTGAAGCATTAGCTTCTCTTTTTCATTTCTCCTTCCATGGTCTTCATCCAAGCCCTATTTCATCTGTTTGTTTTTAATACTATTGTTCCAGACTCTTCCTGCACTGTCTCCATATTTTCCATACTAAGTTCCTACCATTTCACATTGTCTTTAGGTTTATTTTCCTCAATTAATGATTCTATGCTGTCAGGACTTTGTTATACTGAGTCACATATTGTATTTATTTCATTCACTGAATTATTAAACAAATGTGATTATAAAATGACATTGATTAGCTCAGGGTTTAAGAAACTACCTTAACATATAGAATATGGTATCATCTATATATAGGTCTGTAACTCAGTAAATATAGTAAATACAGACCTATATATAGGTCTGTAACTCAGTTTGAGGCACTATTTTCTGTTTGTTTCTCATCATCATTCTTTTCAGGGGAAATCCCATATTATTTAAAAGATTTCTATGTCTTATCGAGAATGTTCTAGTGAATATACCATTTAGATTACAAAATATTTTAGAATTTAATACTTTAAAAAAATGTTTCTTAAGGTTTGAAGCAATAGGAACTACAAAATTTTGTTTTGACTCATTGACACTAAAAATATAGTAATTACTTTGCACCACTTTTATTTCTCTTTGGAACCTTATTTTTCCAGCTAGAGACTACAGTACTGGTTGAGAGTTGATTGGGATTTGCGAAACAATATCCCTATCTTATTCCTCATCACAAGAAGGGAAAACATTCATTCTTTCAGTATTAAACATTAAGTCATCTTTAAGCTTTCTAGAAACGACCTTTATCAGGTTGAGAAAGTTTCTGTCTGTCCTGGTTTTCTGACAGTTCTTATCAGGAACAGATAATGGATTTCTCAAAGTCTATTACAATATTTGTTGAAATGATCATTTTGTTCACTGTATTAATATAGAAGATTACATAGTTAGAAATGTTAAACAGTCTTAATTCCTGGGATTCCATTTCCTCATAATATGTATTCTTGTTCACATTTTGCTAGTTTTGTTAAGTTCATGTCTATTTTTTTCTTTGTCAATGTTCATGGAGAATATTGGAGTAGTTTACTGCCCTTATAGAATGCCCATCTGATTTTCCAGCGAAAATACAAGTATTATGGAATGATTTGGAAATATCCCATTCCTTACAATATTCAAGAAATGTTTCTGCAGAAGTGGTATTTTTCTGACTTAAATAATTCATAAAACATATGTTATATAAAGACATCAGGATTTAGTGTTATCTTTGTGAAAGTTTATAAAATACAACTTGAATTTCTTTAGTAGATGGAGGGTTATTCAGATATTTTTTTCTTGCATAAACTTTCATAATTTGTATCTTTCAAAGACTCCTTTCCATCAAAACGTGATCTTTGTTGACATAAAGTTATACATAATACTCTTAAGTTTTTTAAGTCTTTGAAATCTATAGTAAGTCCATTTTCTTCACTTCTGATATTTTCAGTTTGTATCATCTCACCATAAATACCTCCATCCTATTTGTTGGCAATTTTCTTAATTTTTTAAAATAATTTGAGAAATAATTCTATTTTAAGGTAATTAAGTCATACTATTCTATCACTTATAAGTTTGATTTTATTTTAACTTAGTTTACAGTTTCTCATGGTGAATGGTGAAGTCATGGACTTGACACTTTCTTTTTTTTCTAGGTGTTTGATGCTAAGATATTGCCTAGTATTACTTTGTCAATATCCACCATATTAGGTAAGTTATGTTTCCATTTATATTCAAATCCCAGTATTACCTTTCCTGTTGTGATATATTTTGAATTATGGCATAAAAATATAACCTATAATTTCTAAATTTGGGAAATTTTTCCTGAGATCTTTCTGTTTTTAATTTCTAGTTTAAAATAATTTTGGTCAGAGGACAAGTTTAGTATGATTTAAATCTTTTCTTATTTAATGAAGCTTATTTAATTGTCCCAAAGATGTTCTCTCTTGTTAAAACTTTGATATGTACTTCAAAAGAATGTGTTACTGGTAAGTGTTTTATATTGTTATTAATTAAAATTTGGTTTATTGTTTAATTTAAATTTTATATTGCCTGTCTAATATTTATGTTGTAACAATTATTAAGAAATTTTGTTGTAAACTTTCATTTATATTTAATATTTATCCTTGAAGTAATTGTCAATTGTTATTCTTATATTTCAAACTCTGTTAGTAAGGAAATAAAGATTAATTCATTATCTTAAATTATCATCTTATAATTTATAAAATCTCTTTTTTAAATTTCCTGGTAATGTGACCATCTGAAGTTTGTTGTCTGATGCTACTATAGCAATTCCAGCTTCTTTCTGATTGCTATTTGTGTGGCAGATCATTTTGATTTCACTTTAATTCTATTTATAATCAACATATAAATTGATTTTACTTTTTAATTCAAGATGATTATCTTTTCATTGTAATTACAGACATTTGAAGAATTTTAATGTAATTATTAATATGTACAGGTTTGAAGTTATAACATTTATTTTCTGTTGCCCTCATTTGTTCTTTCTTTCACTGTTCTACTTTCAGGATTCTCTGGGTTAACTCAGTATTTTTATGAGCAGATCTTTGTATGTTTCCTCTTTTTTTATTATTTTAGTTCAGTAACCATCTTTCTCAATATAAGGTAGTCAAGGGGGACTTTTTGAGCATGTTCACCATTTCACTGAAAGCTCTAATCAGTCAGTAATGCATGAAAATGAAATTCATTGAAAAAATTGTAAAGGAAGAAAGAAAATTGTAATTATCTCCAGAATACTGCTTATCAGAAATATTCTAAAGAATCAATAGGTAAATTGCTTAATCAGGTTTCCTAGATTTAAAACTGTTATCAAATGATTTTTTTTAACTTTCTAACAATCAATTCTCTGAAAATTACTCTTTTATATTTCATAATTATACTGAGATTTTAACTATCTGTGGACTGCCCTTCTATGAGTGGTGATTGGTTGTTTCCATAAGCTTTTCCTATTTTGTTCAACTATTTTATTTGTCTGTAAATTTTATGTTCCCTTGAACTATGTGTGACCATGATAATTAACTTTTCTTTCACCTGGTTTGATAAATACTTTAAGGTACAATATCTGCTGTAAGTTTTATTTAGTTCCCCTTTTGAGAAACTTATGAACATTTAAATTAAGCTTTTATTAGCATTTCCATAGTTTTAATTTTATCTACTAATTTAGTAAAATTCTATGATGTAACTACTGTGTGCTTGCAACTGATCAATAATTACCAAGTTATAGTCTATGACTCACATAACATATATAAAATTTAACATACCAGGCTTAAAAATAAATATAATTTATTTGCTAGCTGAAAAGCAGAAAGATGGACTTTGAGTTAATAGCTCACATCACATATTGAATCATTGAGTATAGTTCAAGCAAAATTTTCAAATGTCAAATAGCAAACTGATAGTAGCATAGTCTTCTCTTATCACCCTCTCTTATGATGTATTTTTCTCTGCCTTTAAATGTAATCATAGGGTTTAATTTTCTCCCTAAATATATGTAGGACTATACATATAGTCCTACATATGTAATTTTATTTCTATACATTTACATATCATTTATATTTATATAGTCCTACATATATGTGTGTGTATATATATATATATATATATATATATAAATGAGCAGGTTTAAAATATATACAATAAATATATAAATTATAACAGTAAAACTCATATCCTTCTGAGTAACAATAATCATTTCCCTTAGTTCATGCCAAAGCTAGTCCTGTATATTGCTGTTATTTTGTTTGTTATTATTAGAGACTATCCCACATCCCCAACTACACCGGAGACCCCGTTTCTTATTCTTTATTCACCAATAAAAATCAAAGTTTTCTTAGTGTCAAATGTTACAGGAAAACTGTGTGTTAATTTCTATATTAAAGGTAGTATTTTCAAATATCTTTATTTTTGCCTATTTAATTGAAATAGTCCCACTTTCAACCATTATTGTTCTTCTTTTTTTCACCATTTTGAATCATTACACCTGAAAAATTCCACTAAAATATTAAGCTAAGGTTGAAAACAGTAAGACTCATATCCTTCTGAATAACAATAATCATTATATAATAATTATTAACATGCACTTTTCAAAGTATTCATATGTATTCTCATGAGTCTGCTCAATTCAACAAAAAATTATCTTTTTGAAAAATCACTTAAAATTGATATCTTTAAATTTTATTTTGGATAATATAATCTACTTTTAATGTATTTAAAAAGGAATGCAATTATCTACTTTGAACTCTATCTATATGTTATATTACCATATTAACATAATATGTAAAAATGATACAGTTTTATATGTTTGGATATTTCAGGGCATAATTCATTATACTTGATATTCATTGCATAGATATTTGAAACTCTGACATGATTAAGTTTATTATGATTAAGTTTATTATAGCTTAAGCTACTGAAGATTATTAATTTCACTGCATTTGTGGTTTTCATGTCTTATTTTCAGAATGTTTGAAGTAAATAGAATACGCACAGTCACATTCCTTTACAATTATATTAGTGATAATATGAATTGAGAAATAATATATACAGTAACTTATTTATATATGTAGGTATTTGTGTATATGATATAATGAAAAGGTAAGTATTCCATTCTATGAGCATCAAGTGTATCTTATTAAGAGTACACTTTGTGAGTTCTTTCTCTTCAAAAATTTGATGTTTTTAGGACTTGAAGTGAATGAGCCAAATAATTCTGTCTCGATAGAAACATGCTAGTCAGGCAACGGGACAATATCAAACTTACTTCTTTCACATTGTACTTTTTTACAATACAACTTGAACTTGAATGTAATTGCTTTTGTAGCTACAAGTGCTGTTCTTAAATATATGATTCCTATCATGTTGTCAGAGATGTAGCAGATTTGAAATGTGCAAAATTAGAATGAGACATATAACTGGGTGCATAGAGTTTGTGAATGCCAACTCCAATCCTGTCATGATGAAGCGTTAACTTGAAAGGATTATTAGCCATTACAAACACACACACACACACACACACACACACACACACACACACACACACCATGTCCTCTGCTACACCAAAATTCAACTGGCTTCACTACTTTGCTGATGGTGAATTTCTTATCAACTATACATGCTTATGAGGACTATTTGCTTGTCTTTATTTGACTGGAGAGACCTAGGGAGAGAAAAGCCCTAGGCCAGGAGTATCTTGCTGGCAAATTGCTACTAGTCTGCAGCTTAGAAATGAGGGGCATCATTAGATTGCAGGCAGAATTTAGATTCTTTGATATTTTGTTTCCTGACATTCAATAATGTAGGCCACTGCCCTTTCATTTCCTAACCCTATAAAAACATGTGTATAATGTTCCCCAAAACTTCCCACCTGGAGGCAGAAATCTCCTTTTTCTATTTTCCATTTATAAAGATATGTTAGATCCCAGGCAGTACTGAGCTGGTAGTATTATTTGCAGCTGAAGGACCAAAGTCATTAGCAGTTTCTTATGAGGAGGATTTGAATCGGGGTTTAAAATGATACTACAGTTGAATAAGGGAGGGTAGACTTGGGCGGGATCCAGGGCCTGAATCTTCCTAATTGAAACTGGATAAGAATGGCATCATTATATTGGCAGAACCAACCAGTGAAACCACATGTGGCATTTTGGAAAGACTTTAAATTATGGAAGTAATGACTTTTTTTCAAGTTGATACATTAAATACAAGGGTGGCTGCTCTTTTAAATTTTGTCGGTAAAATGGTTAATTAAACACAGAGGAGTACAACTCAAAGAGAAGAGGAGGGAGAATTAGAACAAGATGGACATGATAGTTACACAATATGATGGGTGACTTAGGTCTCATTCCTTTAGTAAGTATTTTTGGAGTCAATGATTATTTTTTAATCCCAGGCACCATTCTAATATATAAGACTAATATGTTACACTAGACACAGTCTGTTGAATCCCCATTTAGCAAAAAAGAATTGCACACATAAAGTTATGTTTTTGCTAGAAATAAGAGTGGGACAATGAGAGATTCTGATAGAGAAACAAAGCACAGTTGGTGTATAGAACAGGTCTCCACGAGAGGGTGAGTTTAAAGCTAGGATGGGAAGAAAAAGTAGAAGAAGACATGGAATGCCAATGAAAAATATGGGGAGTAAAAACTGCACACAAAACCCAGTGACAAAGGACTGAAAATAGGGATCTAAAGCATGAAAATGATTATAGAAAGAGATGAAGACCCTGAGTTTGATTATTCAGTTCTTCTCAGTCTCATAAAGAAGTTTCTGGAGGCGATTATGCTAAATGAAATGAGTGTAAAAGATAGTCATCTGATAGTTTCACTCATCTGTCACTAAACAAACTAAACAAAATAAACTGATGAAGCACTGCAAGGATACTTATTTCTCTTTGCAGAACATGGTGCATACCTGAGACAAAGGATGGGGGGCCAAGGGAAAATACAGGATGAAGGGAATCCAGGAATCATATAACACCGGAGTTCTGGTGGTGGAATGGTGAAGCATATGTGTATATGAGGGTGTGAAACTGTATTTGTGAAATTAGGAAGTTATGTCAATGATTGTCAAAAAAATTAAAAATGGAAAAAGAAGAAACATTTTAAAAAATTTTAAAAATGTATTAATATATACATAAACAGAAGTGAAACTCAAATTACACTGTAGAGAAGGGGCTCCAACTCAGTAAGAGCAGAAAGAAGCCAACTGGTAATTAGGAATGGAAAGATGATAGAAATACTTTGGTCTTGGGTTCTACAAAGTTTAAGAGTATGTATAGTAAATTTTGAGGAAAATTCTAAGGAAAAATTATTATGGCATCACATGTAAGCCCCTCCCACCCCCCCATCCAAAGAGCAGCAGTGCTAGGGATAGTGAATCTTCAAATTACATGTTATTTTCTGATTCAGTTTGAGAATATTTAAATGATTATTACTGTAAAAAGGATAAATAAATATTGGTAAAGAAACTTCAGGTATAAAGAGGTCTTTGAAAGTACCTAGATAAGGTGAAGAGTGTATGTGTGGGAAGGAAGAAAAAACTTGGGCTGAACTTACATTATTTCTTTTCCTAGATTTTTATTTCCTGAAATTTATGAAGGTAATATTCCCTGCTTAAGCTTTATGATTTTGTATGAGGGGATGGGGATAAAAGGGAATGAAGAATGGTGGTAACTCACCCATTCTTGAATCCTGCTTTTCAATTAGTTTACTTTTCCAGAACAGGTTTCTAGCTACAAATTGCCCCAAGAACTGTGTTGATGCTAAAAGAAAGCAATTCAGGATTTAATCCCTCTCTTGATAAAGAATGCCTTACAGAGACACAAAGACTGGGTACCTATTATTAAATCCTTTTTATCTGGCTCCTTGGTCACCAGTGGGTGTTAAAATACCAACTTTAACTTAAATTAGTAGATGTTGCCTATAGGATGAAGCCTGTAAAGGTGGCATTTTTCTCTTTCTTGCTAAGCCTGGAAGAAAGGAATGGTTTCAGAAGATTTTGCAATATGCTCACACAATATAATCAAAGAATGAGAGAAAGAAAGAGAGAGAGAGAGGGAGGGAGAGAGAGAGAGAAAGAGAGAGAGAGAGAACAAGTTAAAAAGTATGTCAAAGATGGGGTGGGCATTTGGCAGATGGTCATATCCCTTTATCATATATGTTCACATAATCTGACACTTAATTTTGATTGTTGTTTGTGTGCTGAGCCCTGCCTCAGACATTGGTCAGTTTAAAGTCATCAAGAAGTAATATATCAGAAGCCTTCCAAATTTTGAAAATTATAATGGATTAAATAAAAATACTGAGCAGGGACACATAAGAAAAATGGTCCTGAACTAAAATTAATGAAAAGAAAATTCCCAAAGTCATCTTTCAAATTTTCTGTTTAAGGAGCTTCTTACAGTTTTTCTCACTTTATTTCAAAAATAAAGTAGCAATATTTCAACCAAATTTATTGGCTTACAACAACTATATACACAAATCACTCACTCATGGTTCTATAAGTTGAGGGACCTCATGTGAGGTCTGAAAGATTATAGCCTGGAGTCTTTTCAGTCAAATGGAGTCTATGTTCAAGGATATAGGAAGATTTGTGTTTTTTCTGTAAGTTGTTCATTGTGTGACAAGTGACTGGTGCTGGTGGTCCTATAGTGTGTTCATTGAGATGAGAGACTACATGTTTTCTTGCTACCCTTCTTTGCATTGTAAAGAAGAAAGAGAAAAGGAGAGAAGAGGAAAAGGGAGAGGAAGGATAGACTAAGAGAGGGAGAAGAGGGGGAAGGAGAGAGAATAAGAAAGGGAAGAGAGAGATTAGTAAAGAACACTATACAAACTTAAGCAAAATTTCCACAGGTAGTACAGAATATATAATCACTACAAATTAGATGCTGTTTCACCCCTCCCTAAATATAGATTTCATTTGCATCATCATCTTGTCTGCTAAATGTCATTTTTAAAATGTGAATTTTTAAATGTCAGCTAACAAGGAAGTTTAACTACTCAGTCTCTCCTGTTATTCTGACTCCCCCAGTCTATTATTAAGGGCATTTTAGCAACTGATTGCTGATATGCCTAATTATGCATTGGCTGTGTAAAAAGATTTAAGGTGACATAATTTTTTTAAATCCTGTGGTATAAAATATATTGGATAGATGGGCTGCCTATCCTTTTCTTGGTCAAAATGCATTAAACAGAGAGAAATAATTGTAATATAATTGTTGAAACCCCACCAAGCTACAAATTACATGCTCTTAAAGATCACTGCTCAGGGAGTTCATAGAAGGAATTTGTAGTTCATATGAAAAAATGAAAGAGAAGTCCAGACAAACTGGAAAACCTTTAAAGCCTTACTAACTAGACAATTCTATAATTCTGGTGTCTTCTGCATTTAATGTGAGAAAATCATAGTGGGATTTCTCCTCAGCTTAAGCTTGTTAGACACTTTCTAAGAGACTCAATTAATTTCTGCTGCCATTGTCACAATCAAATTATCTATCCCGTGAAAACCTGACTCTCTAATTAATGTTGCAGCATATGTGCATTAATCTGTCTGCTCCTCAGTTCTCTAATGAGAACCAAACTTACTACAAGATCTTTCTTAAGAAATAATCAACTGACTGGCTCGGTATGGCACCATCATCTAATTAATAGAAGGGTGACAATTGTGAAATCCCTGTGCTGTGATTTTTCTTTAAAGAAAACTATTTTTGCTGATTTGCAAAGGGACGCTAGAGAGAATGTACTTTCAGCAGTTAACAACCTTTAACTAAACAAATAAGGGATTAGATGCAATCAATACTGCCAGAAAGAATTTCCCCTAAACAGTCCAGGAAATCTGGAAATGCAAGAAAATAAATCTGCATGTGAGAAAAATTATCTGTTTATAGTGACATCTAGTGGTGTTCATTTTCATGCTCACCCCCCAGGAAGATAAACACAGAAAACTTTATTATTATCATCATTATTATTATTACTATTACTATTATTATTATTTCAAACAGCACAAACCTGCATGTGATGTTAAAATGTCATTGGACCAATGGCGATAAATATCTAACAAAACTACACAAATTGGTGTCATCCAGTGATTGAACATATTTTTGAAAGTGGTATGAGTGAATGGATTATGACTGGGGTAATGACCACAAGAAAGGAAAGGAAAGGATGCTTGTCTTTATAAATATGCATGTATTTCTCAGTGTTGAAATTTACAACTGTTTCCTGAACCCATATCTTTACATACGATTAATGAGACTAACCAATCAAAAGATTCATAGTATAAATACCTTTGTGGAAAATGAATCATTTCTTAGCAGATTTATCTTAAGCTGTACTAGCTAAAAGGACTGCTTTTGCAAAATTCTCTATTTTATCAATATTTACATTGGAAGACTTTGATTCACTGTGATAAAAATGTGGGGGTTGGTAAGGAGGAGTCTATGGGGTGGGCATGACTATAAGTTTGTCCTCACACTTAAAATATACACAATCGCTTAGGACATTATTTTCAATGATTGAGATTAAAGATGAGCAGCATTATGAAACAATATAAACGGCAGTCAATTGGAATAGTAGGCAATGACTTGCAAAAATTTAGTTTTACTGCAATCAAGAGGGGCAAGCAACTGCTAAGTAATCTTCTGACTAGCTGCTTCAGCAGAAAAGACATTTTGACAAACTGCTTTTTCAGGGAATGATTTATCTTTGCTCCAGTTCTGATGCTTGTATTTCTGAGAAGGTCCGTGGAAAAATTCATCCTCTGCATCACTCTTATCACTTCTTCTGGATTGTTTTAGAGTAGCTCTCATCCTTTATGGCTAGAGGTCTTTACCCAACAATTTGTTCAACTTATATTTTTGGTCCTCAAGTGTCAACTACTTTGAATGAGTCAGAATCAGAACAGATCCATAGTCCCTGAAAGTCCATGTCTTCACTTCTTTATTGAAAAGATATCTTACAGGTGTGACAAGATTTTTGTTTCATATATTGCTTTTTGGACATATTTCACTTGTTGGCATTAGCAGTCTTATGATGTTGAATATAAAGTTTTAGAGTGTCCTTTAAAGTTTTTGTACATTTGTACCCCATGTACTTCAAGATACATGGAAATTACCTCAACCTTTGAGGGTATCTTCTCCCTTTGTAAAATGGATCTCATGTAGGCTGACCTAGTAAGCATTGCTTCAAGAGCTCACCGTTCTACTTTTTTCTCCCATATGATGAACACTTTACCTACAAGTGTCATGGGTGAAAGTTTTGAAAGACCAAATGTGACAGTACCACCTCCAAGAAGTTCTACTCCGAGCATGTTGGAAAATTCCTTCTCCTTGGACTATATAATAAAATTAAAAAACAAAAACAAAAATCTTAACTTTCAGCCTGTAAAACTTATCATTGATGCATAAATATCATTGTGGCATGATTTAAATACCACATCTAGCCCACAGAAGGGAATTATGGTAAACAGATTCATAGAATTTCTAGCCTAAAAATTTGCCTAGTTTGTCTAGGAAATGCTACAGGCAGATTTCAGAAGTATTTTAAATATACAAATGAAAAATGTTCCCTATATGTAACTAAGGATAGGAGAAAAAATTTACTTTCAACATCTATCCACAGGCTTGAATTTGACTAACTTATAAAATCTTCCTAAAGGAACATTAAGATTCAGTGAAAATAATTAATGGTGCAACATGTCAAACACTTGCTATGATTCTGCAACCTTAAGAATTAACCCGAATCCTTTGCAACTCCTTTGGTTTTACTATGTACTGAAAAATGCATTCACTATTTTCATTTTCATTTTTAAATCCTGTCTAACATATGTATCAGGGATATTATGTTTGACAGTGGCCAGAGATGGCAGGTTTTTATAGTCATTTACATGGAAGTATACAGTCAGTAATTCTTGAAAGTTATACATGTATATGTTAAAATTAATCATGGAAAATTTTAAATAAGTAATGTGATATATATATGTATATATATATATATATATATATCACTTAACTACCATGCCACTTAAAGTGACACACATATGTTCCTACACTAATTTTTGTAAAAATTATCAAAAATGTAGTTTATTGCTTTATTCATAGAATAATTAGGCACTCATAAATCTTGTCTTTCCTTTTGTTGCTTTGCTATTCTAGCTTAATATTTCAAGATGTATAAGTTCCATCTAAATTTTAGCTAGCTGTCAGTTTTTCCTAAATCTGACTCAGCTTTCATGTCCAGTTGTCTCTACAAGGAATTCATTCCTAAAAGGATGATATTCCTCTCTCTCTGCCCCCTTCTTCTAGAAAGTGTGAGTTTTTAATTTTTTTCAGTTAAATGTAGTTCATAATCATCCCTGTTTAGTATTTGACTAATATTATATCATATATTTATATAATCATATTTCTTTAGCCATGCATATGAGATTATAATTATGCTTAAATTTTACTTATATGCTTTTATTTTAATCTTCCTAATACTTTTAAAAGATACTTGGTTTATCCTCAATAAAATGTGATTGATTCAGATGACACTCTTTTCTCATGATAGGACATAGAGAAAGGAGAAAATAGTATATTTAAAAGTTAAAATTATAATACTTCACAAATAGATAGTTATCTTAACTTTGTGTTTAAAAAAGAACTTTCAGTCTGTGGTTTGTGCAAGAAAAACAGACCAAAATAAAATATTAATTCTTTGACATCATAAGTAGCAATTCATATTAAATTCTATTCATATCATCAGTATCTTCTATCCATTAAGGACCATGCTTATCTTAATCACCATGTATTCTTAGCATTTAAAAAAGTGTTTTGCATATGAATTACTTAATTAATTAATTAATTGAAAATGATTTATACTATTTTGCAACACTCATTACTTTAATAGTGTAGGAATATATTATTATACATCTTTTATAAAGAATGTAATCTAGTTGTAGTTCTTGTATAAAAACCTTGTAGTATCTGAGTCATTTTCCAGAAAGTGATATAATATTACTTTTAACTAATTGCTAATTATATTTTATGTAATCATCTAACTTTACTAGTTTTTTGGTAAATAGAAATATAAAATACTTTTTTGTATGTTATTAATTCCTTTGTGAGCTGAGCTAACATGCCACCACTTACATTGTTCATGTGATCATGAATTCTTACATGACTTCACTTACATGACTTATATGACTCCCACTATCTAGAAATTTAGGTGTTTGTAAATGCATTGCTCCTTCTTCAGATAAGTTATAATAGTAATTATAATTACTAATTAAAACTTTCATATTTCACCTTTTTCATATTTTAATTTATTATAATTTTTGATTTTTCCTTTTTTGCTCTCTATTTTCTGAAATTGACATACTGTTTTAAATTTTATGAATAATGTGTCTATTTCCTGAAAATTTTCCATTACATTGTTCTTCTCATATATTTTCTTTTTTCTTTATTAGTTAGATACATCAGATTTATGAAGTAGTTTTTCTTTTATATATTGAAATAATTAATCATTATCTAATGCTAATATTCACAGTTTGAAGCCCAATCTGATGGTCTTGTTTTCATGGACAAGAGTTAGAATTACCATTTCATCTTTGATGTTCTTAAATGCCACTAAAATTTGTCTGTTTTATGGGTTTCATATTCTTTCTCCTGATTAGTACTCTATTGTTATTTCTGAAGTCTGTAATCTTACTATTATTCTAGTAATTCTATACTATTAATCAGTTCAGGCTGTCCTAACAAACTACCTCAAAATGAGTGACATAAATACAGAAATAAGCTTTTCACAGTTCTGGAGACTGGCCCAAAGTAGATCTGGCTTATTTGCTTTCTGGTAAGATCTCTTCCAAGTTTCAGATGGCATTTCTTACTGTGTCATTCCTTTGCAGATGATTTTTAAACTATGAGTTTAGAGATTATACTAATAATTACTGTCCCAAACATATTTAAACTAAGCTGTAATCATCCACATTTACCAGTAGATCACACACATCATTTTCTTTGTTCATGACTTTCCTTTAAGTGAGTTTTCTTACATTTATTTATATTTGTTTATGAGATATAGTTGACATAATATTATATTCATTTCAGGTGTACAGCATAGCAACTAGGTATATGTATATATTGTAAAATAGTCATTATAAAAATAATTAAAACCCAACACCAGGCATGGTTACATTTTTTTCTTAAAATATACAGACAGTATTATAAACTGTAGTGACTATGTTGTATCCCAAGGATCTCTTTATTTTATAACTGGAAATGTGTATCCTTTGACATTCTTTTCCCATTTTTCTATACACCACAGCTCCCACTTTTGCTAAATATCAATCTGTTCTTTGTGTCTATGAGTTTGATGTCCTGTTTCTCTTTATTGATGCCATGTATAAGTTACAACCTACAATACATGCCTTTTTCTACCAGATTTATTTCATTTTAGAAAAATGCTCACATAGACCATTTGTCACAAAAGGTAGGATTACTTTTATTTGGCTGAATACTACTCCACTTTTTATATGTCTGCCTCTATACTATTTACATTTAGATAACTTTATTTTCTCATTTGATATATATTTATCTAGAAATAGAAAAACATAGAGGTTACAATTCTCTTTTTCATTCATCCATTAATCTTTTCCTAGAAACTTATCCATGCCTTAGCTTTTGTAAATAATACTAGAATTAACATGGTTGTGCAACATCTTTTCCAGTTAATGTTTTCATCTCCTTCAGATAAATAGTCATATGCATATATATAGAAATACTGGGATTGTTGGATTGTCTGGTAATTTCATTATTAATTACTTCACCAAAATGCCATAACAGTTTCCATAAAGGCTGCACAAACTTTTATTCCAAACAATCTTTCCCAGTCTATCCACAAACACATATTCTCTTTCAGAATGACTTTGTTTACCTAGATATATCTATAGATTTAAGTTATTTTTAATTTGGAATTATTTTATATTGTTTTAATTGTTAATTCCTATACTTTGTAGAATTCACATACCATTTAATTTTATAGATTCTCATATTTGAAATTTTTGGATTTTTTGTTTTTGGATTCTCTGCATAAAGAACCATATCATCTGCATATAAATATAAGTTCAGTTCTTATTTCCCTATTTGCATTCCTTTTATGTCTTCCTCGTGCCTTACTGCCCTAGCTAAAACTTCCCGTACAGTGTTAAAAAGTAATGGGGAGAGTAGGCATTCTTTGCCTGGTTCCAGATCTCAGTTGAAATTTCAGTTTTTCTGCATTTAAGATGATGTTTGCTGTAGGTTTGTCATAGATGACTTTTATTATGTTGACATATTTTCCTTGTATCCCCAGTTTTTTGAGAGCTTTTATCATGAATGGGTGCTACTTCCTCTGCATCTATTGATATGACCATATGTTTTTTTTTTTTTTGGGGGGGGGGTTCTCCTTGTTGATGTGATGAATTATATTAATTGATTTTTGGATGTTGAACCATTCTTGTGCTCCTGGGATAAATCCTACTTTGTCATGGTGAATAAGGATTTTTATACATCACTGAATCTGATTTGTGAGGGTTTTGTTTAAAAATTTTGCATCTGTATTCATTAGGGAAATTGACCTATAGTTTTCTTTCTTAGTGCTATCTTTATTTGGTTTTGGTATGAGTGTGATATTTGCATCATAGAATGTGTCTGGCATTTTTTCTTCTTTCTCAACTTTTTGGAAAATTTTTAGTAACTAAGGCGTTATTTCCTCTTTGAATGTCTGGCACTATTTATAATTGCAAGGTCAGGGAAACAGCCCAAATGCCCCAAGACAGATGAACTGGATGAAAAAGATGTGATATAAATACACAATGGAATATTGCACATCAATTAAAAATGATAAATTTGACGATTTTATGGTAACATGGATGTACTTAGAAGAAATCATATTAGCAGAAATGAATCAGAAGGAAAAGACAGAAACCAAATATTTTATCTAATATATGACAACCAAACGAAAGTACACAACTTGGGGCGGGGGAGGGCAACTGGAGCGGCCAGGGGAGGTGGTGGGGAAAACCCCGGGGATTACAATGATGTGAAATATATGTATATATAAATAAATTATTAATAAAAAAGACACATTGAAAAAAACTAAAAAAATTTACAATATTTCTGGATGCTAAATAATAATATAAATATCAGCTAGTAACTTTTGTCAAATACCACTCCATTAGGAATATGTGCAATTTTCCTATTTTGCTTTATCCTGTTTAAATATCATAACACAATAGAGTGAAGCCATTACTAAGAGGTCATATTTTGATTCATCCATAATTTTATTTAACAATGGACTTACAACAATTTGCAAGGTAATACGTGAAGAGCAGAAGATCATACGATAGATTTTTTTTCCCATACGATAGTATGGTGAATGGAAATCCAGATACATTAAGAAAAATTTAATTGCAGTTTAACAAGACTGCTATGAAGAAAAGAAAATAATGGCATGAAAAATTGAAATCAGGAGGAGTTGTTAGGAAGAATGTTTTGCTACGAGGTGATAGTTGACCTGAGACTTAAAATATGAGATAGCACGAAACATCTCCACTAATATTTGAATGAGCAACTAATTTTAAAGACATTGAAATGAAAATGGTAACATAATTTTCATCTTTATTCCTGGATATCTTCTTTGTTCTTTGTTACTAATATATAGCTAGTTTAACTTTCTTTTGATTGGTGATTACATGTAAAATTTTCCAAATCCATTTATGTTTAGCCCAATTGTAACTACAAATAAGATAGAATTGTTATAGATACAGTATATGATTCTTAGTCCATTTTGACATTACCTGCTTTTTTAATTGCTGAATTTAAATAATTTAGACTTAATGTATTTATCAGTTATGTTTTAGTTAGATCTACTATTTTACTGTTCTTTTATGATTTCCTCTTCATTTTTTGATAGTCCTTTCTTTGAATTATTTAAAAAATTGTTAGTATTATATTTTAATTTAGCTATTGTATTTTAGATAATATCTGTATATTTTTCTTCGTCATTACTTTATGGTAATTATACCGTATAAATTTAATTTCTACATATTACATATTCTAAATGTTTTCTACTTCATATGGTATGCAGACACCTGACTCCTAGGTAGAAAAACTTTAAAAACATATACTTTTAAAAAACAACAAAAAGAATAGCCTGTTGTATTTATACAGATACCATTTTCTAGAGGTTTACTCTTTCTTAAATCATGATATTGCAGTTTTCTTACTGGTGTTAAATCTTCATTTAATATGAGAATATCTTCATTTCACCTGCAATTCTAAATAATATTTTCACTGGATACAGAATGTTAGCATTTTGTGGGGTTATATTTAAAAATATTGCTCTAATTTTCACTGATTGATATGGATTCTGATACCAAATATAGTCATTTGAATCAGCATTACTCATATGTAATGAATCTTTGGTAGCATTCAAATTTTTATTACATTTTAGGAGTTTGATGTTAATGTATCTGACTTTGGAGTTTTGGAGGTTTTCCTTGTTGGAATTTGCTGAACCTCCATTTTGCTTCTGAATAGCTATCACCGAATTAAGGAATTTTATATTATTTTTCTTTAGACATGTTTATTTATACTATATATTCTGTTTACTTTTTCTCTGTCTCATATCCCAATGTTAGAATTTTGATATTGTTCTGTCAAGAAGCTAAAACTCTATTAATTTCTCTTTAAAATCTCCTTTTCCTTTTATCAGTGATTAAATTTTCATCATTAGCTTCAAATTACGATTCTTTACCATGTTAGCTCCATTGTCTTACTGAGTTCAATCTTTTTTAAGTTTTATTAATGTCTTATTTAGTCATTTATTTCCACTTGATTCCTCTTTATGCATCCTAACTCTTTATGTATCCTAACTCTTTCCTCTTTGTGTATCCTAACTCTTTACAGACATTTAGTCTTTCTGATCATTATGTGTTCATACTTGTCTATTAAAGCATGGCTATAATAACTGCTTTAATACCTCTATCTGATAAATACAAGGATCCTTATCTAGGTTTTGTTATACAGTGATTGTTTTTCCTCTAAGTGGTTTTCCTTTAAGATAAGAGTCCCCTTATTCTTCATTGACCAAGTGATTTTGGATCATATACTGGACATTTTATGTAGTGTGTTATGAGGCTCTGACAACAAAATCATGAGTTTTCCTTTCCTTTAGTAGGCAATCAGTAAAGTAGTAGTAGCAGCAGCAGCAGCAGCAGCAGCAGCAGCAGCAGCAGCAGCAGCAGCAGCAGTAGTACTAGTTTTAAAGTTAAATCTGATCAACTTCACTTTGGATTTGGGTCATCTATGCCAGTGCAAGTTTTAAAGTACTTGCAATGTTACTCAAGTCAATCTGAATGTTAATTTTCTAGTAGCCATTTTGGGATAGTGGTATACACTAAAGATTTAAAACATTTGACATTCTATCTGGAATTTTGCTACTAAGAACCTAAAGGTGATGTGGGTGCTGTGATATGGTAAATATACCTGAGAAGGTGAGATCTTATATTTTTAATCATGAAGTGTTGAAAACCAATGTTTCCTTAAAAAATTTTTTTTGGAAAAAGCTTGAGTATTTTAACATAAAAAAAAGAAAAGAAACAACAAAGTAAAACAGAAAAGAAATCATTCTCTGCATGTTCATATACAGCTTTATATGCCTGATATCTCTCTTGAGCACCCTCCTACTTCAGTATCAATAAATACCTAGTACCCTAGAGTCTCCTTCCCATATGTCTGGTCAGAGAGTCTGATCTTTAATTTATCTGCTGTGCAACCATTTTTCCTTACATGAATCTGAATTTGGATACATAGTGAAATACAAATAAGAAAAAGAGTTTATCCCTGTGTTCTTAAATCATGACTGCTGTTATCCAGATTTAGAGTTTCATGTGACTATTCAACCACCCCTGCTTCTGTTTCAGCTGTAGATATGTAAATGTAGCACATATTTAGAGTGCAAAAGGCACTGGTAAAGAGACATGGAAAAAATAAATCACACAGGGAACTTCCCCACTTTTTCTGCCCCACTTTTTCTGCCTTTTCTGTCTTCTTTCCAATTTGGAAATCCTAGAACATTGTTTGTCTTCTTTGTAAAATTTTGTGTTCTTTGTATCAATACTAGGCAATTGAGGAAAATGGTACCCTTACCAAATTTTAATATCACTGTGAATTCTGGTCTTGTTTCCCATTTACTTATTGCTCTTTATTTTTTTTTATTCAGATATACATATTCAGTCTAGGGTATATTTGAATTCAATGGGAAATAGAGCTCCATCTATTAAAAAATTTAGAAAAGTGTTCAGATAAGAACAAGTAATGGGAAACAGAGGAGCAAGTACAGTTGGAGATAATAGACCAAGAAATATTACAAGTGGAAAAGTGTTTTATTTTTATTATAAACAACTAGAAATCAAGACACAGATATAATATGATTAACTTCTCATTGGTCACTTGGCCTGCTATATGGAAAATTAATTGTAGAACTTAGGGTACTTTAAACATTAAGTATTAATTTCAAAGGGAGTAGAAATTTAGATGCAGGGTCAAAATAATCAATGGATAGTAATATAAAGGGAAAGAGGAGGGTGGATGGTTAAAGATGGCATTGGGATTTTTGGACCAAACTATTATGTAGGTAATAATGACATTTTATGAAATAGGAAAGATTGGGAGATAGCAAGATTTAAGGCTATATATTAAAGGTTACCTTTACCTTCTCCTTTAGACTTGATATATTTGGCACATCTGCTATAAATTTATGGAAAAATATAAAGCTGGTATAGCTAGGTACACTCTATTCGATGACCATGGATCCTACCCAAGGTGAACTCTTGGATATATTTGAAATGTATTTAAGAAATGCTCATTTAAGAATATGAATACAATATCCATGTATACTTTATGCATATACTCATAATATCCTAGTAACGCTATGTTACCATATATGAAAGTTATTCTGAATTATCCTTCAAGTTTGTAAGATAATGCGTTTGATGGCATGACTGGAGGTCAGTGCTTATAAATGTCCAAAACATTTAAGTTCAATTATATTTTTATCATATGACAAGCATAAACAGTATTCCTTTGGTGTAATTTATAATCAGTGTTCAATATGTTATACTCTATTTCCAAAAATCTGAGTTATCCAATTTAGAATAATATCTAACAAGGTCTTTAATTCACAATTCACAGTGGTCTTTTCTTTGTTCAAGTCACTTTGATGTCTGACTATGTGTGATGAATATATCTTCTGGTCTTCTGGTCTTTGACATGATGAATATGGTCTTCTGGATTTGACAGACTAACTTATTCAGAATACCCACTTAATGAAATATGCTCACTGACTTATGGGTCTTCTTATCATTTAAAATTTAGAACTTAAAGACAGGTAAGTCTGAGAATTACTGTTAACAAGCCATGACTGAATTTCAACAACTCATTCCATTAATATTATGACTCTAAATCAGGAAATGCACATGCTCACTCTCTCTCACTCACACACACACACACACAGACAAATGGAGAGAGCAGTAGTGATCAGTGTTGGAGTGACCGATGGTTTCTACATTCTATCTGTGTCTCTCAGGTGGAATGTAACAGGAGTCATGTTTCTCCATAAAATAAGAGACAGAAGCAGAATGGTATCTAATTAAAATGTTTACAACCTCTCCCATGAGAAATTAGCTACTGACATTTTGCAGACTGCAAGCCAAGAAATGCTTAGGATTATACAAATGTACTTTGCAATGAAAACATAGCCTAAACACAGTTCAGGAAATAAGGATTGGAATAACCTTTCTTTAGAACTAAGAAATTAAAAGTTGGGTCCTCTGAGGTCATATAAGAACTTGAACAGCTCATCACTCATCAAAGTAAATCAAGAATCCATTTCCCATGCCTCACAGGTTATCTTCCTCTAAAATAGTTTCTAACATCTGTATCTAAGTCTGTCAAAACCACAGATGCTTTGTTGCATCACTTCCAACAACTGTTTTGTTCTCTACCTGAACACTCTGTTCCCTATAATGATTTCCATCTCTGTCCTGCTTGCTCTGAAGAGTGATATGGACCTCAGTTCCTCTCAAGTACCCAGTTTCTTAATTCCATGTAATTTAACTAACCTATAGATTCAGATGACTAGTATTTATTGAGCAGCTACCATGCTAATTTACCTGTAATGTGAGGGAGATAGATGAACAAACATAAACAACAATTCTGTTCTCATCAAGCTTATTTTAGTTACAAAAAGGAGACAGGCAATGGACTTGACATAAGTGATCAATGTCATTTTCCATGGTGATGAATACCATGAAAAAAATCAAACAAGTTAATGGAAAAAGTAGTAATAACAAGGAGGGTAATTTGGGCTTTTATGTACAATTGTGAGAATGCAAATCTTTACTTCTTTCATTCAAGAACTGGAATTGCCTTAGAATCGGTTTTTTACACAGAGGGACATTCACAAGGTCACCAATTCTCAGTTCATTTCCCATAGTTCATTTTTATTAGTCTAATATAGCTATTTAGGAGAATAATGGAGAACATACTTTGTTACTTCAAGTTTAATTTCCTATTAGCAATAGATATGTCTTTGTACTATTATGCAGAGCATCATTAGCTCACCTTTCTCTCTCATACTCTCAGATCCTGCCTGGAGATCCTTTTCTAATAGAACAGCTGTCTATTTTGATCTAGTTACATTTTTTTTTAAGTGACAGAATCTGTGAAAGGGGAAAATCCTGTACAATGAATAAAAAAATAATGTTTTTTTTTCTTAATTGAGGGAATGCTGATTCATTACATTGTATTTTATTTAGACATATAATATCACACTCTTCAGGTGTATGTTTATCACATCACACCCACTGAAAGGCACTGAAAGTCTTTTACCATAGTTATTGTGTTCCTTCCTTACTTTGCTCTTCTTCCTACCTTCCCCTTGGTAACCTCAATTCTACAATTGGATTTCTAGAGTTTTGTAATTGGTTTGATTTTATATGATTCTATGTTTTGCTTTTTATATCCACATATAAAATAAAAAACACATCCGGTATTTGTCTTTCTCTTTCTTACCTATTTCACATAGTATTATCTTCCCCAGTTCCATCCATTTAGTTCCAAAAGTCAAGTGTTTATCTTTTATTTATAGCTGAGTAGTATGCCAGCAGTATGCCACATCTTCCAAATTTAGTCATCTGTATTGAGGAATCTTAGTTTCTCTATATTACTTGGCTACCATAAATAGTGCTGCGATGAGCATGCGTATTTGTATTTCTTTGTATTGTTGTTTCTGCGTTCTTCTAGTAGGTTCTAGGAATGAAATTTCTGGATCATATAGTAGAGATCTACTTTTAATATTTTGGGACATCTACATAACTTTTTCTATAAAAGTTGGGCTAGTCTTTATTCCCATCAACATTGTGCTAAAGATTCCTTTTTCAGCACATCCTTGACAACACATTTTTTCTAGTCTTTTTAATATGGGCCTTTCTCACAGGTGTGAGGTGGTATCTCACTGTGGTTTTGATTTGCATTTTCCTGCTGATAAGTGATAGGGAACAATTTAAACAAACTATTTTCTCTTAATAATCACTGTGTTGTGAAAGGTGGCAATATGTGTATATTCTTGCCTTAAACAAGTAAATGGAAAGTTTTGAAATGGGGTAGGGGACACTATTTAAATGCCATTAGATAAGATAAATCAATTACCAATTTTGAACTAAAGAAAATATACCAAAATTAAGATTATTCATAATCTATTTATTACATAAAAATACATGCAAACACATTTAGTAAGTTATTGTGAATTTGGGTATTGAACGAGTATAAAAAATAATTCTTAACATTGGGGTAAACAACAAACAATGATGTTATATGTGTGTGTGTGAATATGTTTGTGTGTGTATATAGATAATACAATCAATTGAAAATAAAAATTGAAAAAAAGAATCCATCTTAATGAATCTCTTGTGCTGAAATCTATATTGGTGAAGACTCTTAAATGAATATTACCTTCTTAAGGAATATTTTCCAAAACTGCTTAAACTGTTGTAGTCTCACCTCCTTTCAAAAATGATTCTTTGACATTGACTTCTATTTTCTTTACTTACATTAACTTCCAATCTTCTAAACGGCAGTAAGCACTTAGTGACCTTCCACATATCCATTGACTAACAATGTATATGATGAAAACAGAATACAATTGGAAACCACTTACCATGAATGTCTTCAATAAATTTAAGCAGAATGTTGTATACACAGAATATTGTGTACTAAGTATCAGTGGAAGAAGGAAATATAAAGCTACTTTTTGGAGAGGCAGGGGGTCACAAATAGTTTCTATATACAAAGGCATGTTAGCAAAATGCAGAAAACAGTTAAATATATAACCTGAATTCAAGATTACCAGAGGAATGTAAACTTAGAAAAGTTTGGAAAAAATGAAGTTACTTTAATTTGTTTTTAATTTTAATTAAAATAGTTTCATTGTTATACATTAGAAATTAAAGAAAAATAACTGAAAAATACTAAGGTAGTATAGTTAAAACCTTAGAAGATTTTCATTTAAAATATTTTCTATAAAATTATGGTATTTTATATTAACCCTTAGCAATTTGATCTAACTTTTCATAGGTACTGTGCTAGATTTAATAGTGAGCATAGCAGATAAAGTCACTGTTCTCATATCCTATGATATATTTTCCATGTTGATAGTTATTATCACATAAATGCTTAAATCTATATTCCTAGATACTCATATATTATTTAAACTTGTCCTATTATAGAAATTTAGTTCTTATTCTTTTTCTATTCTTCACAATAATTCTCTACCTCTGGAAGTCCTGAAATCAAACGTATTTTGCCATGTTCAATTTGATCTCCTACTCTTTCATTTATTTTAGAATCAGATTTCCATACATAATGAAAGAAATACTTAATAGAAGGTGGCTAGTGGTTTTTAACTCTGTCAAATTCAGCCAACATCAATTCTATAAAAGAGAATTCTCTGAAAATCAAGGTGTCAAATACTGAATTTCTGAAATGACTAATTTTGGATATCTGTCACTTCCTCACTTCTGAACATTTTATATGAGTTTGTGAGATTTCCCTTGAACAGATATTCTCTTCCAATTTGAGGACTTGCAAGTGGCCACTTGACCATTTCTGCCCCTGGTCCCGACAACACATCCCTTTGCCACTGCATTAGCACTAATATCCTGTTCTATCTCTTACCTGTCTTTACCCATGCTCATGCCTCTGGAAATAAATTGCTATAATGAATTGTTTTGGACTAGATAATGCATTTTTTCTGATAGTTATGTGAGAATTGGTTATTTCACAAACTGACTTCAGGTATGGTATTTATCCTTTGACCCTCCTTCTTGAACTATTCCTGAAATCATGACTGATACTTGGGACTTGCATGTAATAATACTTGTGTACTCAAGGTCAAATAACTGTTCTTTATCTAATCTCAAAAGGACTTATATCCATTTACCACAGCAGTGTTTTCACATTTATCTTCCTCATCAATTCAAGATGTATTCTGGTAGTATGGAAAAGGTGAATAATAAACTTAAGCATTTCTAAATACATGTCTATGAATAAATATGACTTCCCGAATTTGAGTAACAAATTATATTCATTCTGGTATTTTTCATCTAAATTATTTTCAAAAAGAATAGTATTGCCTGAAAACCATGGGTGTATCAATATATATCACCATCTCTGATTTTTTCACAAAAGTAGATACTGGAAACGGCCTTCAGAAAGTTCTCCTTTGTCCTAACATACTTGACAATCTATAGTCACAGCTGGATGAACTTCAGATCATCACAGAACCACACAGCTGCTTGGTAAGCCCCATGGCTCTGGCTCAGTAAATCACCATTCCTTGAAAGTGTGAAGAGCCAGAAATTAAGCCCTAATTTCACATAATAAAAATATAAAACCAATTCTTCTGTCCAAGGCATTTGTATGGAGGTTTATGGTAAATTTTGTTACTCTTCTCTGATTTCATTCTGCTATTTATTCATTCACCATCACATGGATGCTGCAGGCAGCCATAAGTACAAATATTTACTATGTTTGAGAGTAAGAGGGACAAAACACAGTCCAATGAAGTAAATATATTGTTCTATATAGAAAGTAAAGTAAGCATAACATAGTCATCCTTTGTTTTCCTACTTGATAAGATAAATCATACACTAAAGCATAATGTAAGATAGAGTAGGTACAGTACATTTAGCATAATGACTTAAACACATTTTCTCTGTAGGAAGTTTTCTTATGATAATAGGGCACTAGAAAAATTGCACATGATAATAATAAAATATATATACCAAAGATAACTCTGCATCTATGACACACCAAATAGGATATAATAATCATAACAAATAAGCCTTTATTCATATATATGCACACTAATAAATCTTATTAAGTTAATATCAATATGTAATGCCATGACATTCTCAAAAATAATTCTCTAAAATATGAAGCTCATCATTTAATGAGTTCACAAGTCTTTTAACTCACACTAGTACCTTGGGTATTGCATAAAAGACCCTCTGTATTTAATACTGCCATCATGCAAATTAGCAGTAACCAAGTCATTAAAATACACCGATCAAGTGCTGTATGGTCTGCCTGAACTCCTCTAGATTGTTTTACTCTTTTCCCACTGTATGCAAAATTATGGCAAAGGAAAGTTTATATTGATCAGCCTGGTGAGAAAAGAAACTTCCTAGATAGCATCCTTAGTATGGCAGAGTGTTTATCCACACCAAGATCTATTTGTTCTTTCAGGCTTACATTAAATACCTTGATTGGTTTATGGTGGATGATTGCTGAAGATTAACATTATTCAACCATAAGAATTCTGTTTCTTATTTTGATGTTCTGCTTTGAAACTAGAGTGGTTCTGAGACCCCTCTGAAGTTAATGAGCCTAAGGTGAGAAACTTCTAAAAGACATGGAGTGATTTCACTGGTAAATCAGGATAGTGTTCTGTGCCACCATCAACTGCCTGCTGTGATCAAGGTCAGGACTTCCAGGGAGAAACAACTTGAGGAAGAATGCAAGTTTGCTAATTATAACAGAACCAATATATAAAAGGAAAAGTCAGTCCTAACCACACTTAACCGTGTTTACTTAAAAGAATGAAAGTTTTCTGTCTGAAAACATTTTTCATGCTTCTTCCAAACTAAATACTCTATCTTTAAATCTTTGCAAGAACCTTCATTAGCAAAACATTCATGTTAGTAGACAACTCTGTCATGATTCAAGTGCTCATATCCATATTTCAAGAAATGAACTGTAAAACACAATGTATCCCATTTTTGCATTCTGTTGGAATTGTCCATATAGTGTTGTCACTCTCTTTTGGTTTACCTGTCACTTTTTGCCCTTTTCTTCATCTCCCTCTAATAGAAGCTAAAAATACCCAAAGTCTGTGACCCAAGCACCTTTAAAATATTGTGGTAAAACTTAAAGAATAATTCAGTTTTAGGGTAATTTAGGATTTCCAGCATTTTTAATCTAGTGTCTGTAGTGGATCTGTACTTGATTATATTGTAGGTATATAAATATACCTATGTCATGTTGTGTAACACCAGACAACAAATACAGACAATTCTTGTACTAATCACAGGTTACCTTTCAGTGTATTATTTCATGCCATTTCTTTTGACCAGATGACCTACTGGAGGATTTTCAAATTGCTATAGTGCACACTCAAGATCTTTTTAGCTAAAGATGCAGGCCATACTATAGGAACTGATAAACTATAATGGGAAACAAAAGCCTTGAGGAAAAGTCAAAAGAAGGTAAGCACCAAACTAAAGCATACAACTTTGGGCAGGAAGGAAAGGGGGGAATGTTGGGGAGGGTGCGGGCGGTAAATCCCTGGGATTGCAATAATGTGAAATTTATATATAAATAAATTAGAAAAAAATTAAAAAGAATTTCAACATTAAAAAATTAATAAATAAAACTCATATAGGAAGCCTACAGCGGCCTATCCAATTACACAAGGTTGTTGTTTTACATCCTGTAAATAAATGCTCGGTGTTCTGGCAATGTCTCACCTGTGTTTAACAGACATCTGCCATATATGACATGTTTTTTTTGTTGTTGTTGTTGTTTTTTCTGTAGCAGGAACTTCGCAGGTAGAGAAAAATACATCTATTCTCACGAAGCATCCTCCATTCTTGGGAGAAAAACTAACTCAAGAAGCTCTTAGCAGACTCCTCTCAGATGACCCAGGAGACATCACATACCTTTTTTTTCATCCCATACCCTTTTTTTTTTCATCCATGGAGTGTCAACTTAGAATAAGCATAGTAGAATGAGACTGGAGGAGGGCCCCATCTTCCTGTTTATCTAGCCTTTCAAATGATAGCTAAATAAAACTGAAGGTTGTCTCATAAAGGCTAACTACACTGACGTATTTTTCTTAAATTCCTTACTTTTTCATAAAGAATGTGTAGTGGATGGACTGGCTATAATAGCTATTTAAGTTTGATGTAGCAAAAGATTATAAACTGATGTGTTAAAACAAAATAATGGTATTCTGACACATTTCTGGAGGTTGCAATTCTGAAATCAAGGGGTTTGCGTATTGCCTCTGAAGTCTCCGGGGGAGAATTATTACAGGTTTCTTTAGTTTCTTTTTTTGCCAGTGACTCTTGGCTTGGAAATACATACCTTCAATACCTGCCTCTGTGACAACATGTCCTATTCCCTGTGTGTTTGTCTTTGTGTGCCCTCCCTTCTTATAGAGAAGGCAAACATAGTAGATTAGGATGCTCCCTAATCAAATCATCTAAATTTGATTACATTAGCAACTACCCTATCCAAAAATATATCACATTCATAAGTACACAGTTCATAGGGATTATGACTTTCAGAAGACAGTTAAATCTAGAACACTGACAGAACTGAGGGAGACTCTGAGGGAAAACTACCCTCAGAAAGCACATGACATTGCTTTACTTGTGAGCATACATGGTGGAATCTGAAGTACTGTGCTGTCAGAATGTTGTCAGTGAGAAAGCTAAACTGTTTAATTATTTTTAGTTTTGCTGTCTTTTTGGAAAGATTCAAATTTCTGTGAGTGACAACTTGATTGGATATGTTTCAACAACATGCCCACATATTGGCGGGACACAGAAGAAATCAAGAGAGTTTCTAATTGGACATACTATCAATCTTTTGCTCTTGGAGTATTTGCCTCCCTTGAGAAACTCTAGGTGCATACTGGGTGTCTAGGTATTTCTAGAGTGCCAAGGGAGGGGGTGTGACTCTAGAAAAACAGTAGGTGTGGAGACCAGAATAAAATCAGGTGTAGTGAAAGTCAAGAAATGTGAACTATATGAGATGCTTCTGCCTTGTCTACCTTGCTGACCTACCTCATGAAAGCTGGTCCCTTGGATTTCACTGATATTTGGGAATGAGAATGGTCTTGTTTTCCCTAGGGCAAACTGGTCACAAGGATCTTTAGTGTTGTGGGGGCATGATGGAATTATATGGCACACGCATCACAAGTAAAGAACTAACAAGAGTGGTAAACAGATTGTGTGTATCAGTATGCTCTGGGTGAATAGCAGCTCTGAATATAGTTGCAAGTAAAAGGTATTATTGATTGCACTATTTGTGAATATCTGCAAAAAGATTATGTGTTATCCTTAGCATTGGGAAGACATTTTAGATTACAGAATTTAAGGCAGAAAAAAAGGAGAAATACAAAAAATATGAATATGAATTATGATTGTCAGCAGCAAGATGCATAACAAGAACATTTGACTCCATGTATAGTTTTTTTTTTGTTTTTTTTGTTTTGTTTTTGTTTTTTTAAATTGGATTCAACAGAAAGTTTGGGGCATCAAAGTATAGTATTAAAAAGGCGTAGCTTCAGAGAGATCTGACTTGAAATTTGGACTCTGATTATTATTGTAGTCATAAGACTTAGTACGAATAAGATATTATTATATGAATTTGTTCTTAGTAATAGGACTTTTTTAAGAGAATGAATAAATGAGTCAGGAAATTTGATAGTAGTTTATGATAAATTCCAGTATGTTTATAAACATGCACACACACACAAACACACACACTAAAATTTTTCAACTGTAAATGACACTATGCATAAAGTATGAAACAAGGTTGTATCTTGACTGCCTCTGTACACTGTACCTATCTCATGTATTCATTGACCATCTGTCTCCACACGGCACTGCACTTGTTACTTCATTAATAACACTAAATTCACACCATCTCTTCTCTAAACAAATGTGTAAACTACTTATATGTGAGAAGGAAGGCATATGGTTTTACTCATGATAAATAGAAATTAGTCAAAGGATACTTGATTAGCCTAATGAGAAAAAACAGTAAGGTCTGACTGTACATTACTGATAATACTGGGGATGTCTTCACCATTAAGAAAATTTGAATTGGTCTATTCAATCTACTTTTGGCATTAATTATTATGGTTTCAGTTTTCACTTCTTCTTGGTTAATAAGGAAATATAAAAGGAATTTTCTTAATATATTACATATTTAAAATATGGTTGGGAATGGAAGTAAACCAGCCTTTGGTTTTTGCTTACATCATTCTTTTCTTTTCTTTCTTTCTTTGTCTTTTATTTATATATATTTCACATCATTTCAGTCCCTGGGAGTCACCCACCACCTCCCCTCCCTGACTGCTCCAGCTGGTCCCCTCTCTCCCCTTGTGTAGTTTCATTTGGTTAACCATATAGTAGTGAAACCATTTGGTTTCTGTCCCTTTCTATCTGGCCCGTTTCTGTTAGAATGATTTCTTCTAAGTACATCCAGGTGTCTATATATTCATCAAATTTGTCATTTTTAATTGATGAGTAAAACTCCATTGTGTATATATACCACATCTTTTTCATCCACTCATCTGTTCTGGGGCATTTGGGTTGTTTCAATGTCCTTGCAATTATAAATAGTGCTGCAATAAACATCCGAGCACAGGTGTCCTTTTGTACCCACATTGAGGTCTCCTTTGGGTAGATTCCCAGAAGTGCGACTGCTGGGTCAAATGGTAATTCCATTTTCATGACTTTGAGGGTCCTCCATACTGCATTCCATAGTGGCTGGACGAGTCTACATTCCCACCAGCAGTGTAAGAGGGTTCCTTTCTCTCCACATCCATGCCAGCACTTGTTGTTGCCTGTTTTTTTTAATGTGGGCCATTCTTACTGGTGTAAAGTGGTATCTCATTGTGGTTTTGATTTGCATTTCTCTGATTGCTAGTGATGTTGAGCAATTTTTCATGTGTCTGTTGGCCATTTGTATCTCCTCTTTGGAGAGGTGTCTTTTTAGTTCTCCCCATTTTTTGATTGGGCATCTTGTTTTGTTTTTGTTTAGTTGTGTGTGTTCCTTGTAGATCTGTGTTATTAATCCCTTATCACTCTTGTGGAGGGCAAAATTTTTTCCCATTTAGTTGGGCTTCTTTTAGTTTTTTCTGTTGTCTCTTTTGCAGTACAGAAGCTTTTTAGTTTGAGAAAGTCCCATCTGTGTATGTTTTCCTTCATTTTTTTGCCTTCTGCAGATGATTCCAGGAAGGGATTTCTGAATTGTATTTCATGGAGGGTTTTGCCCAAGTTTTCCTCTATGTATGTTATGGTTTCAGGTCTGCTATCTAAGTTTTTATCCATTTTGAATTAATTTTTGTACATGGTGTGAGAAAGATGTGTTGGTCCATTTTTTGGCATAATTTAGTCCAGTTTTCCCAGCACCATTTGTGGAAGAGGCTATCTTTGTTCCAATGTAAGTTTTTCCTTCCTTTGTCAAAGATTAATTGGCTATCTGTGTGTGGCTTTATTTCTGGACTCTCAATTCTGTTCCATTGGTCTGATTGTCAGTGGTTGTACAAGTACCATGCTGTTTTAAGTATTATGGCTTTGTAGTATAGCTTGAAGTCTGGAAGTCTTGTAGTATAGCTGGAAGTCTGGAAGTCTTGAAGTCAGAAGATCTTTTGTTATTCCATATGAATTTTTGTAATTTTTGTTCTATCTAACGAATGTCATTGGAATTTTTAAGGGGATTGCATTGAATCTGTAGATTGCTTTTGGTAGGATGGCCATTTTGATGATGTTATTTCTTCCCATCAATGAGCAAGGAATGCCTTTCCATTTCCTTGTGCCTTCTATCTCTTTTAGTAGCGTTTTAAAGTTTTCTTTGTATAGTTCTTTTGTGTGTTTTGTTAGGTTTATTCCCAGGTATTTAATTGTTTTTGGTGCGATGGTGAATGGGATGACTTTTTTAATTCCTTCTTTTTCTTCTTGGTTTTTTTTCATAATGGAAGGCTACTGATTTCTGTGTGTTGATTTGGTAGCCAGCAACCTTACTATACTGTTTTATTATTTCAATAAGTTTTTCTGTGGATTATTTGGGGTTCTCTACATATAGAATCATATCATCCGCATGTAACATCTTATTTTCTTATGATCACCATTAATCTCATCCTTAACTCACACACTCACCAAATTTTTTGAAGAGTGCCACAGATTGATCTAAATGATATTATAATCATTTGAAAATATGAAGGCTAGAAACATTATAAAACATTGTGCAAATAGAAAATCTTGAATCTGTTGTTGGAGAGGAAAATGTAAATGTTGCTTGCTGTACCTCCTGAGTTAGGTTAGTTTTGCCGGGACAAGGAGGAATGGTTCTGTTGAGACCATCTATTGCACTTTCATCTTTGATTCATATCCCTGTAATGAGTTGTAATTCTCTTTATTTTAGTAAGATAATGATAAGTAATCTGCATGTAGCAGGTAGGGTGGTGGAGGGGGCTGGTTTAACGTATTAATTACCTCTGCTGAACTATTTGCTCACATATGCCAGCAGATATAGTAAAGTGAAAATTGAAGGGCAACGAGAAAATGGCATTTTTTAAAGCAAGACTAAGTTTGTGTTGAAGCATATTTAGATTAATATACTGCCGCGTTCTGAAAAATAAAAAGATATGTCACCCCCAAAGCCTTCTACTTACCAATTCCCTTGTGTTTCGTTATGAGTTCAGATATTTTTGAAGTAACTCCAGTATAAATTAGAATAATCTCCAGATGTTTTGGCAATGTAAATGACTAGGCTAAAATTCACTTTTAATGAACCATATTTTAATGTCAGTCTTTCCTGTCTCCTTAAGTGACAAAGAACTCTCATCTGATTTTGTAATGAATACTCAACTTTTTTTTAGCCAATCCTGCCATTACTGTCTTTGCATACTTCTGTGAATTCATAGTAATTTTTGATGTGTCAACTAGGTGAAAGGTTAGAAATTAAGAGGAGAGTAAACCTAAAATCAGCAGGACATGGACCAGAGTATAAATAAAAATCTTCTTGACCTAATTTCCTTACAGAAAACTGAAGGTTTGGGGCTAAAGAAAACATAATAAATACAGAGGATATGAAACAATAAATAAACCAAGACTACAAGCTCAGAACCCATAACTTTGAGTCCACTGTAATTCCAGGATTGCTTTCTTGAAATTTAGAACCAAAGGTTTGATGAGAACGGTGTCCAAAGATTTCATAGAATTTAACTTCAGGATTATTTGGATCAATGTGTTTAGAATTACTTTTGCTCTGTGAACTTATATACTTGTGATGCCTTTTTCTACTATCTTACCCATTAAATTACAAAACTTTTGACTCAACTAGAGGGAATGCAAAGATATAAATGTTTCTCCTTTTGAGCATACTTGGAGCATCATCACTACTACTGGAAAAGTCATAGGCAAATTTTGGATTTAGTTACTTGGAAGAGTGCATAGCAATGAAAGGGAAAAAAATCCAGGAATTATCATCAGAATGGGAACATAAATAAAGCATAATTTATTGCACACTTTCTTGTAGGTAATATAAAATGACTTATGATTTCAGGAAAGTCAATGTATAAGGTTTCTATCGATACACACAAATAGAAATGTAAAATACATAAATATAGAATGTGGTATGGCTCAACAGACTGTATCTGTTAATTATGAATTCTTGATCCTGTTCTGTTATAGGAATAATTTGTCAAACTAATTTGGCAATTATAATTACCAAGTAAGTAAATTCAAAGAATGATTTTATTGAATCATATACACTTCTAGTTCTACTGTAGGAAAGGAGATATTTTACATTAATAAATGTGTGTTAGAATATGGAGTAATGGAGAAATAATCATGCCTTTATAAAACTAATTCATTACATATGATATGTTAAGCATTTAATGAACGTGACGTATTTCCTCATGAACTTATGTCTTAACCTTGTTCCCTGAAGCTCACTGTTAAAGTAGATAAAGCTGCCGCTCTGTTTGTAGTCAGAAAATACCCAAGAATATTATGTTGAAAGATGATACCTTTAAGACATCTTTTATTTCTTTCATCAATTCTATTATTTAATTTGAATTTATGAATATCAAAAGGAGGTTTGAAAATGGATTGCAGAAAAGCTTCAAATCACTGGGCTCTTTGAAATGCTCTTGGTTTTACAGTATGCTACTTCATTTGCTTCCTGCATTATACCACTATTTTGTTCAATTTTGCATTTGAAATGTAATTGCATATTCAGTAATTCCTAGCATTAGTCAGATTTCTTGGATGACATAAATATTGATTTACTTTTACTTTGACTGATAAAAAGAATCACTATCACTGAAGCATGCAAAAATACTTCTATTGAGAAGTCTATTCAAAATGTTCTCATCTGAGCAATTTGTGTTTATAATTTTTAATATGCCAATTTTATTACAAAAGACAAACTTGAATTGCTTGAGTAAAATTTAGAATTTTTTCTGATGAATTTTTGTCTGTAAGTCCTAGGAGCATTAATCAGAAAAGTAGCTGTTAGTATCACCATCAATGGAACATAAAAGTGGAATATAATAGCTCAAAATTGGACTTTTTAACACAATAACAATGACTACCTATTAAAATGAATAAAACAAAGAAATATGTAAACCGTGATCTTTGTAAGATGGGAATTTAACTTAGTGTTCCTGTGTATTCATTTTATATGGAAGGTGGCAACTTGCCAAGTCTGTAACCATGAGGCTGGAGTAGAGTGAACAACATTTTGGGAGAGATTCTCTAATCCTATACCGAAGTATAATTAAATTTTTTTCACATCTGAGACAATTCATGTGAAAAGATGATTTTCCTTAGTGTGTTCATTTCTGGGTGTAAACTGGGATTTCTAATCCTTGGCACTTTTGCCTTTGAGTTTGGCCTATTCTTTGTGGTAAAAGGCTGTCTAGTCTGTTACCGCAAATTTAATAATATCTCTTCCCTCTACCCACTAGATGCCAGTAGTACCTGCCTAATTATGACAGTCACAGATGTATCCAGGCATTGCCAAGTGTCTTCTGATGGACAGAAAAAAAAAAAAGGAACTGAGAACTATTCATGCAATGTTATCTTTCAACAGTTAAGCATATCATTTTTTAAAAAATCTTGTAACCTATTCAAATAACCTGTAACTATTAGCTTTGTTAGAGGCTCCAAGTGGAAAGTAGATGCCAAGGAAATAATCACAAGGAAGCTTAAGGAAAAGCTCAATCAAACACTCTGTCCCTAAACTCGGAGAGCAGTCGAAAGTATTTCATCATTTATAGGACATTTGCCTGTTTTATCATCTATTGTACTTTATTCTCACATATTCAGCCAACAGCTTCATGAACTTTGTTCTTCATGAACAAAGTCTTCATGAACTTTGCTCACTGAAGGGTCAGATTCCATGCCCATGAATTCTCCTTAAACAAATTGTCCACTGCATTAGGCATGAATAAGCTTGTCTTTGGTGTCAAGCATGCCTATCATCCCATTCCTCCTCATTTTCTTCTAGAATATGTGTGAATACTGAAAGGACAGTTCTGTCCTATGGATGAGCTTTTGTAATTCATCTTCTATATGCTGAATTTAATCCCTCTTTTACATGCTTTTTTCACTTGTTCATGTATTTTAATGCTCAAGTACATTTACCATATTTGTATCAATTGGGTACAAAATTATCTTAAAACTCAATTTTTCAGTAAAATTTATGATGGTGTTTCTTGTGATCAAGGAGCATCCTCCTATGCAGGGAACTTAGTTGAAATAGAAATTTCTAGGTTCCATCCTAGACTCTGAGTCAGACATTCTGAGGGTGTTTTAAAAACCTGTCCAAATGATTCTAATATCTTCCAAAAGTTGGTGTTCACTGGTTCATTGGTTTCATTTTGGAAAAGTTATTTTAGATAAAATTGTTATATAAACACTAATTGCCCTTTTATTATTTTTTTCTTTGACTGTCATTTTCATGGAAGATATAAGACTTAGAACTTTGGGAAACTCAAATTTATTATGGGAAAGTAAAATATGCATTTTTATTTTATTATGGGAAAGCAAAATATGCATTTGATAGTATCTCCATATTCATATTCACCCCATTTTTTGTTCCATTCTTCCCCTATTTCTAAAAGACCATAAAGCCTTTTCCCTTAGCCCTATAAATTGGTAGTAATAGACAACCTGACTGAAAGTTGGGTTATAATTTCAAGTTTGAAAGAGCCAGTGACATGAACTCCTACTTCATAAGATGGAGGTTAGATCGGGAACAAGGAGCAACGAGCTAAAGGATTCCCTAGAAGCTGTGACTCAAGGCTCTTGCCTGGGACCTTTGCTTTCACTTCAGCACAAAAGCTGCACAGCGAATGTACTTCTTACCACCATAACCGTCATTTTTCTTTTTAACCTACACCTGAATGACCCAGGAAAGGGTATACACAATGATAGATTTATCCACGCTGACTGACAAACTGCAAGTGTTTCATCACCTTACAGAGAACCATGCAAGGAATTGTAAGCCAAGCTGGTCTCCAGTTAGCAAATGGTAAATGGAACCATTCTGACTATTAGAAACTATTTCATATTACTGACCTGTCAGAAGTAGTAATTGAATAAATAATACTATATAATAATCGCACGAGTTAATCTGTATTTCATCACTTCAGCAAGTGTTTCTTGGGTATCTATCTTGTTCAGGAATGGTATATGTCAAAGTGAGCATCATAGCTCTTGTTATCAAGATAATCTATATCTCATCTAGAAAACTATAAGCATGTTAAAGATAAATGTACTTAGTGAAATGTACTAAATGCATTTAGCATGCTAATTACTAAAATAAACTTAAATCAGATATTTAATGACAGTGTAGTATTCAATTTTTTATGTTCCAGGACCTTTTGTTCTTCCATGTTCTATTTCCCAACTTACTTATGTTTCCTGATTTTTGATTCAGAAAACATGTAAGGAAAAAGTCTCAGAACTTTATTTTAAGTCTAATTTTTCATTAATTCCCAAATATGCTTTTCATACCATACCATTTGGCAGTTCTGAAGTAGAAAAAGGTATTTAGTTTTTGTTTGTTTTGTTTTTTGTTTGTTTGTTGTTTTCTGAAAAACTGTCTCTTTATTAACAAGGATGACAATAATCCAAACAGTGACATGGTTTAGGATATACAACATGTTTTGCATCAGTGGCTGGAGCAATGAGAAGTTACCCAAAAGGAAACACATGCAGAATAGTTTGCAGGCAGTGATATAACTGGAAAGTGAAGAAAAGTGAAATTTAAAACATACTATGAATTGTTCCTTCCTGGAGAAAAGTGTCACAGTTCTGTTAATGTAACTAGGTTTTATTAAGTGATGTGAAATAGATTTTTGCAGGTATCTTTCTATTTGTATCCTTAAATTAATAATAGAGAATAATGTTTGCAAGATTGTTTAAAGGTGAAATAACCAAAATATTTTATTTTAAATATCAAAAAATTATTAAAGTAATTCTCAACACTCCATTCACTGGCCTATTCTCTGAGATTATAAGACTTAAAAAATATAGATATTGCTCAAAAAGAGAGAAATGAAATACTCTAGGAACAATAAAAGAGAAGCATGAAAGCTTATTTTTGTGCACTTCTCACCATCACCTTATCACAGCCAAAATATCCTCCTTTAGAATAGCAACTGCCTGCACTGTGTTACTTACTCCAGAAACCTGGGGGTTGCTCTTAACTTCTCTTAACCCCTGCTTACAACTAAATTCTGTGAATTCTACCACTAAATCATAACCCCACTGAAACCATCTTAATCAGAGATAACATCACTTCACCTCCCCACCCCTGTATATGCGCAACTGGCTCTTTTTACTTCTGCCTTTTCCTTCATCATGCATCCTGCTATTGAAGACAGCAAATTTTCAAAAGAGTAAACAGACATTTTCCTTCTTAAAACATTTTAGTGGCTTCCCATTGTTCTAAGATTGGAACTCAAGCAAAACCACTATCAGTAACTCTCACTGTTAAGCCTGGAATTCAGGTGAGGGAAACAAAATGGTAAAAGCTAATTTTACTGCACACACATACACCTGACCTACAAAAGTCTCATAACTTGATTGGCCTGGCTACTTACCTCACAGTTGCTCCTGGAGATCCCAGAAACCTGGTCTGCTGTGTTCCAGGGGCACAGGTACTCACCCAGGAAAAGGACATTGACTCAAAAAAGAAAAGAGATGAGGCCAGTGGGTCAAGCATTGATGTGACTTGCAACAAAAATGGAGTTGGAGTAACATGAAGAGACAGAGAGAATGAGGAAGTGGAGTGATGGTATATGGGTGCATTATTGTGGGAGGCTATACCTTAGGGGAGCAGTGACTTTACCAAGATCATGTATGCTGTAGGAAAATAATATCATTTTTAAATGAAAAATAGTTAATTTTACTTTGAATGAATGATTGTTCTCAACAAACTCAGTTAAACCAATCCAAATTCAAAGAACTGATCTGTTCCTGCACATTTGCCACCTTCTGGTGTACTGGGTTGACAGCATTACTGAATAGACATAACAAGATGCATAAAGCTAATTATGAGAAAATCATGCCAAGAGCTATCATTATTAGAATATTAATAATGATAATCACAACATCAACAACAGATATTTTCCAAGCACACATATTAAAGATCTACAAACCTGAGCTGTGTGCAATATTATAATTGATTCTCACAACAAAAGCTATTAACTTATAAATTCAATAATAGCAAATTAATTATATTAATTTTGAACAACAATGTAACCATATGAGCATAAATGATTTCTTAAATAAGGAATTATATATCCCTTATTCCTGTATTCAAAGTATCATATCATTTACTAGCTGTGTGATTTGGAGCAAACTGACAAATGCTGAGCCTCAGTTTCATCATTCTGTAATACTGCTTTCCCCGTATTTAATATAATTATGTGGGCACAAGAAAAGAAGATATCACTATGAAATATATGTTATTAAGATACTGACACTATCATTACATATATACTTACCTGTGGTTATACTTTTAGACACTTTCACTAAATTACCTGAAGTTAGTTCAATTTATTGGTAGCTTTAATCATGCTTTCAAATCAATACATCTTAACAAAATGAAACATTCGACAGGTAATGGAATATAATCATATGAACCAAATAGTGTGGATTTTTTTTTAAGACAACATAAAAAAAAAAAAGAGTGCATTTAACAATACTTAGCTCATTACAAATTAAATGGGAGAGCGAAATAGAAGCAATTCATGTTCCATAGCCTGTTTAATAAAGTGTTGACAGAGAAACTTTGCTGAAGACAGAGGATTCATGTCATATAAAATTTGGCTCTGTAAACAGCTATCATCTCCTCTGATTTATCTGTCATTGGAAATATACATGATGTCAACTCCAGAGATCTTATGGATTCCTTATTTATGGTCTTGCTCAATCATGGACATAGAATAAGTGTTATGTTATGTTATGCTGGCATATTTTATCTCCAATTTTATTCAATTATTTCAATATAGCAATAGTTAATTGCAAGAAAACTATTGAAACTACATTTATGTCAATCAGAGAAGATGAACCACTGGAAAAGATGGATGAATAGATAGATAAAGAGGTAAGCAGGTGGAAATGTAGGTAGATAATAGATACAGTATTGATAAGTATTCATATTTATTACAAGTATTTGACCTTATGCAAGTGAGAGTTTCTAAACCTGTCTCTACTGTGATTTATGTTTCTAATGCTGGGACTTCCAGTGTGCAGGGGAAATAGTTGGGAAATGTATATGTATAGAGAATAGCAGGTGACCAAAGACAATCTGGAACCCATAAACACAAGCTAAATCCCAAGGAGGACAAACAGAAATGCATGACATTTTTTGGCAACTGACCTAAGTGGTAGGGAAGTCTTGAAGAAGGTGGGATTCTTCATCACGGACCTAAACACAAGCTCCTGACTCAAGATTTACACAGGATGATGGAAGATGCAAAGAAAGGTGCTCAGTTGTAGACAGTTTGTTACCTCATAAAAATAAGCTGAAAAAACAGACTAACAATAGATGCAAGACACAAAATAGTTGCTATTGTACTTCCAAGACATATCATCTACAAGAGCCTATTGACCCACCTTCAATATAGATATATATGTTCATTTAGATATTTTGTAATTTTCATACTGTGATACTAGTTTAAATACTATTGATGCATCTTATATTTGATATTTGATGAAGGCATTATAGTTAGCATATATTTTGATGTGGGGTTCTTTGTTTAAAATAGACAGCAAGAAAAGTTCAGAACTGTAAATCTGTTGATTGGGAGTTTCTATCAAGCTTCAGTCATTTCCTTGGCATTGTTAGTCATTTATTCTTACCTGTCTTTCCCTTCTTCAGTGGTGAATTCAAAGGATTTACCATTTTCTATTTTAGAGACTGTATGGACAACAGATAAAATTATTTCTTTTCAAAGTACTGAGAATTACATCCTAGTTAGATCTATTGTGTGATATTGTGCAGGAATTTTGAATTTCTGTAATACAGCTTCCTTATTTGTAAATAGAGATAATATGTCTGAGCCAAGGGCAATGTAAGAATTGAATGAGTTAAACATTGAAAGTTCTTAAAACCATGAAGAATATGTGGTGAGCACACTAAATATTAACTAGTAGTAGCAATTTGCCTGTGAATTTTATGATTGCTTGTTTATTGCAGAGGTTTAAAAATCATATTGATTAGTTCAGAATCTGTGATTTGGTCTAGAAAATTAAAAGGAAATTGCTGCAGTTTCTTATAAATTTGTTTTATCATTTATAAATCAAGATTTACCCACTTTTTTGATGCTGATGCTATTAATAAGGATTCGTTGAATATCTGTAATGAGGTGGACAGTGTATAAATATGCAAATAAAGCAATTATTTAGTAGCCTTAATGAAGGGTGAATTTAACAATCTGTAGAGTTATTAACTATATAAGAATGCTGACAAAGGAATTGTTCCTTTTTAATTTTAACAGTGCTCAAAGATGTAGGTTTAAAGTTTAACTAATTTTGATATGCGTTTAGCAAACTTTGGAGAACTACCAAAATGTACTTCTGTCAACACAGTATGATTGTTATAGATTCTTGCTTTCTTTTATTCCACACCAATATCCCAATTTAATTTATGAAATCCAAATGTCATCTAAGAATGTGTTTATGAAGCCCACACATCCCATTCCTCCTAAATAGCTGCCTAGAGCTTTTGTCTCTGAGTTAACACGTTTTCTGCCCTCAAACCCTATTTATGCAATGAATATATAAGTACTTGCTTGAAATAGAATTATTATATACAAGTCAGGAGTCTTGATTGTAATATATAATAATTCAATCAAAATCAACTTAACAAAACACAGAAACAAAGAAGAAAGTAAAGGAAGGCAACTTTATTGTTTCTCATAGCTAAGAAATCCCACAGTATCACTGACTTATGACATAAATGGATTTAGACTTTTAAACAATGCATTAGCTGTCTGTGTCTCTGTCTCTGTTACAACATCTCTATGTAGTCATTACTCAATTTATATAATTAAAATTTTAGGTACCACTGTATCAGGAACATGTTTCAATATTTTGACTTAGATTAGGTCATCCTAGAAAAAAAAAACCACCCTATTCCTTTCAGTGTTCATATACTCTAACACATTGCTAACTGGTAATATTTTATGGCATGCCCATGGATGTCCATTTGCTTGAATGTCATAATAGAATACCACAGCCTTGCTGATGAGATATATATCACAATCCCACACTTAGCATCAAAATTAATGGTGAAGTTTTTTTCAAAGGTTGATATTTTTTCAATTAATATTGAGAATAAGACAAGAATCTCACTCTGTCCAGTGATTTTCAGAGTAATAAAAAAGCCATTCAAATCAAAAGTGAATAAGTAATATGATACCTATTTGTAAATGACATGATATTATATACATATATATACTTATATATCTTTATGTGAAATCCTAGACTATGCAAAATAGATATAGAACTAATAAATTAATTCAGTAAAATTTTATAATACAAAAGCAATGCACAAAATTCATTTATTTTTATAGAGTAATAGTTATATAAAAAGATATAATGAAAAATCTCATTTATAATAAATATATAAATAAACATATAGATTATATAAGAAATATATATGATTAAATTTATGTAAAAATATATATTTGTACAGTGAAATTTGAATAGATAAGTATGTTTTTGAAGAGTTAATGCTTAATATAACATATTATCCAAAACCACCTCTAGAGTAAGTGCTTTAACTATAAAAAACCCAGTTGCATGTTTTACAGAAAAAAGAAAAAGTGCTGAATGTCATACAGAACAACAAAAGAACTTGAATAGCCAAGCAAAGTTTAAGAAAGAATAAAAAAAAAATAGAAGCGGTTACTTGGCATGATTTCAAGCTATATTACTAATCGATAGTAATGTAAACAATATGGTACCATACTAAAAGTAAACAAACAGGCCTAGGGAGCAGATATAAATCCAGAAATAGACCCTTGTGTGTATAGTCTATTTGACTGCAGAGAAAAGAATACTCAGTTTATAAAAGGTAGTCTTTTCTATAAATGCAGTTAGGAAAACTGGGGATTCATAGTAATCAAGCTGGGTCCCTTTCCTAAGTAGTTAACTCAAATTGTTTGCATAAATTTCAACTGAGGTGTTTTAAACTTCTATAAGAAAGTGGGGATACTTGTCTTAACATTGGTCTTTCAGTGATGATATGGTAATACAATGTAAATACAATACAAGGAAGTGTGAAAGAGTGTGAGAAAGAATAGATATATGCAATAAATATGTGAGGCTACACCAAATTAAAATATTTGAGAAACTCTTCCATAGTCATGCTAAAGTGTTTCAAACACAATCTGATCAAATCAAGTCTCATGTATCCAGTTGTCAATTTTGAAGTATGAAAAAGATGTTCCATGAACATGCAGTAAACGACTCCTATAGTAGGAATCCCTAGATGTCAAGTGATGTAGGTCCTTCAATAACAACAATAAAATTGTAAAGAAATAGGTAAAGGACAGCCCTACATATTAAAAGAAAATTCAAACACATCTCAAGTTTAAAATAATGCAAGAATAAAGTATGTTGCTTAGAGACAAAGACTTAAAAAAACACATGGGATTGGTATGGTGGTTTGCTTTTGAAGGAAAGGACAAAGGAGACTGTGATTGTGATGGGGCTTTTGATGTGTTAGTCTATTTTCATGCCTTAGTTTGGGTACAGTTACTAGGGTTTCTGCCTCATTTGTATGTGTTCATTTTTTATACTTTCTGTATTTGTTCACCTTACAATAAAAAGTAATATAATGCCTGAGTCATATGACAATTGCTCTCTGAAGTTGCATTAATTCTCATTCCATTAACCAAATCTATTCAAATGCCCAAGGTTGAGGTTAATCTTATGCTATGATAATTATCTTACAAGAAAAGCACATAATAAATAAGAATAAAAGTCAATATCTCATAAGTAGAATGAGACATTATTAACAAGAAGTGGTGGCCATCAAGACTGAACTAGATAAACAACAAATGAGATCTAGGGACACATTATGATTAAGTCTTTGTGGATGGTGGAACAAGAGGCAACTTGAGTATTATTTTCCAGTATTCTGAATTGAAATGCAAGGCCAATAATGATGCTATTGGGAAAAAGATAACAATTAAATATGTAAAATTAACTCTAATAAAATTTTAGAAAGGAGCAAAATCTTGACCTTGCAGAGATTTTGGTTTGAGGCACAGGATATATATATGTGTGTGTATCTATATACACACATATATATACATATATGTATACACATATATATGTATATGTATATATACAGGCATATACATGCACATATATACACATATATGTATATTTATACATATATATATAAACACTTTCATGAACATGACTGAGAATTCAAGGGAGAAATATCAGAAGTACATGTGTGGGTGTTACCATCCTGTAGATCATTATTGACTTCATTTTCTTGTGAGACTATGCAATGCAAGGAAAAATAAGTAGATTTTTAAGGATTAAAGAAAACAGAATATTCCAAGAAAAATCAGGAGGTTTTATTTTTTTGGATTTGTTTTGTTTTGTTATTGTTAGAAAAGAAAATTAAATCTGTATCAACATAAATATTCATACAGTATAATAAGACAGATACCGGGAAATATGTTTTGCCTGAATTAGGGCGTTGTGTTGTATATCCATGTACTGTAACAGAGGAAATGGGCAGAGATTACTGGTCATGACAGGGCAGTAAAATACATTTGGTACTGAATGAGCCTACTTCATGGGCATTGACATTATAGAGGGTGATGGTAGAACATTAGGTAAAGTAGCTGCCTTTCAGTCAAGTCAAACAAAACAATCACTGCAGAGGGGGAGGTAAAAGACTGAAAAAAATATCCTCAGTTTCTTGACTTCCTGACAACTTCTGCTACAGCTATCAACTTAAGCAATGCTTGAAGATTGTTCTTACTGATCTCCACAGATCTAAGTCAATGTGCCCCAAATGTTCTTACAGCATAAGTTATTTACCCCATTTTATCCTTAGCAACCTTGAAATAAAATTGAACAGTTGGTTTATCTTCATGAGACTTAGTTCTGTTAGCTGTTTTAAGTCTCTTCCTATAATTTTTCATCTATTTAGCACTATAATTGACAAAACAGTATTCAAAAATGTTTGTTGGTAGAATGAATAACTGAAAGGATAAATAAAGAGGAGTTAGAGGAGGGCTCCAGAAATCAGAGGAGTTTGCCCAATTCTAGAGGAGTACTGAGCAAAGTCTCATATCATGAAGAATAATCTGGAATTATGAAGTTCAGTGATGTTTGTGCCCAATAAATCCAAAAAAAATTCAAATCTAGAGATAATACATTCTTAGTATTGAAAAACTCAAGTTTGCACCATTTTTCTAGGAAGGATTCATGCTCAATTCAAGTTTAAATATTTGATTTCTATGTAAAATTATACATAGAACAGGAAAAATATTTAGTTACATTATTTGGCAAAGTTTGAGGATCGGTTCAAATTCAACAAAGGTGGAAAAACTAAGATAAGGGGTAACTAGTAGAGAAAAATTAAAACAAAATTAGTAAAAATATATTTTTGGTTGGTGAGATAAAAGTATATATTACAATGTTTATGTTCTATAGTCTATGATTCAGTGCATATATTCTACTATAAACTATGTTCTATAATTTCACTAAAAAGTATTTATTTATTATTTAAATCCTAAGACTTAAGTATTATTATTATAGAGCAAAATAATAAAAAAAGCTGTATGATTTGTTCATGGTCACGGAGCTCATGTGGGAAACTGGGATAAAAATCCAGCAAACCTTACCTTGTTTTCAGTAAATGGGTATTATAGTGCATCTCCATCTCCAAGAATTTGAAATAAAAGGCACTACATGGAGCTTAAACTACTTTATGAGGACTCTGTCTCTCTGTCAGTCTGTCTGTCTCTCACATATATGTATATATAATTTGCAAAAATGCACATATATTCACAAAATGGATTTTTTTATCAAGAAAAAATTCTCATTTGATATCATATGTTGCTATTTGACCTGAGCAGGTATGTTTCTGGATAAAATAAATTATTACAAGTGGTGGAATTATATTTTCAGCTATTACTATAGAGTTTTTTTTTAAGGTCATTATATAATTTGAGGACATCATCTCATTATGGGGCAATTTTCAAGCCAGTATTTATGAAACAGATTTATTAAAGTACTTTCTTCTTTCTATGATGCATAGAAGTAGTAATATTTTAAGGACAGTGAATTACACTGTTCTTTTTTCCTTTTTATAGCAGTCTGCAGAATATGTAGAAATTCCATACTTAAATTTAAGTGTACTTTAGGTGATACTATCTTTTTCATAATATTAAAATTGAATGTAAAAATGTGCTGTTGTTTTAGATTGCCAGTTGGGTAAAGAATAAAACTGATAGCAAATAATCAATATGAATTAGGTCTATCACTAAGATAAACTTAATTTTATTATGTCATGTCTTCAATTTTGTCTTCATTTTTACTCATAAAATATTTTTACTATTTAAAAAGATGCTTTTGAATAAGCTCATTTTAACATGATATATATATGTATACTCTGTTTCAAATTTTTGGAAATCATGGTATCCTGGGATTCTTTCCCATGTCGAGATTCCCCTCTGACATTTAAAGAGAGGTGAATTGACTCAAAACAGGATCACTGGTTCTGGTTTTCCATTGTGGTTTTGGAGGTCACAAGGTTACAGAATTCGATTTCCTCGATGTCAGTCTCAGTCAATCAGTCTCCACATGGACTAACTCCTCGTTATGTTGTTGCAGATTTTTTTTTCTTTCTTTCTTTCTTCTCCCCTTTACTTTCTGGAAAAGAGAAGAAATTAGCTTTAAGTCAGTTGGTTTAGTGAATGTCTGTGTTTTATGAATCACGTAGTATCTGTAATGTTTTATTACAGAAATGGATACTAGAACATATATGTGTATTTTAAAGCATACACATTATCCTATGTGCTAGTATTTGAAAAGTATTCTTTTGTTTTGAATTAAATAGTTTCCTCTCCAAAATTGATTACACTTTATCATAAGTGTATTGATAGTTATTTGTTGGCAAATTTGCTCCTTAACTTTAAATGGTATTTTCCCTTATTCTATTAACATAAGAAAAATGTAATGTATGTCTATTATGTGCAATTTACTGTGACTGAGTACAATTCGGAAACCATGATATATAAGCCAGAAACATAGAAGTGACTAGTTCCAATTTATGAATCACAGACTAAGGAAAAAACACACCATTTCTTAAAAGAGCAATAGTTTCATAATATATATTATATTCATTAAATTTATATTATGTATAATATATATATAATGTGTATATAATATAATTTGTAATATAATATAATGTGTATATAACTCCTTTTGTTATATATATATATAGGGATGCAAACAACAGGAGTCTACGCACAAAGAATAGTGAAAAAATCTTGAGGGATTTGTCCAGATTGTGATATGACCAGTACAGAATGGGCTGTGGGGCTGTAGTAGAGACATAGTGTAACACATACAGGAAAAATAAGACAAAGGCTGAGACTAAAATTGGATACAAATAACCAACAGAAATCTTTTCTGTCTTCTTCCTTAATGCAACTAAAGCAGATAACTGTCACTGACACATTCAGCAAAATTTTACAAAGTGTCTATATATTTGTAAAGTACTTAGAGGGTTGTTTAAAGAGTAAATGTAGCGTAGCAAGACATGTTTTTCGGAATTATATTTAAAAAATGTTTTGAAAGATCTGTTGACAGCTATCTTCTTTTGAACTGCATATAGAATTATTGTGGACTTTCATTTTAATTTTTAATCCTATAAGACATATGAAGATCATTTTTTCTTACAAAAAAGATTTTGAATTGGCGATTTCATATATTATTCATTTGGGAAAGTCCATTCTAAACTGTTACAATACATATTTTTTGATGGCGTGGTTAAACAGTTATGTGTTAGTGTTTCAAATCCTTCTTATATTTCATCTGTCTTCCCACCCCTGATGTGAGTTCACTTATTGTGTGATTAAAATCAGAGTAACCACAGGTAATATATATTTGAAAGAAATGTTTTCTTTAACCCTGAATGATTCAATCTTATTTGATTTGGTCAGATGACAATCACTGAACCACGAAATTCCATGTATCTCTGTTACTATTATTTTATAACTAAAATCCTTGAGGGGCATTTCATTGTTGTAAGAGCTACTACATGAGAAAAAAAAAGTTACTAAACAGTAGACAGGGAAGTTTTATATAACCTGCCTTATTTATAGTTAGTCTAAATTTTTGAAGTTTCTGTTTTCATGTCAATAATGTTTTTGGTTTTATAGATACATAATTTAGAAGCAAGCAACACTAGTACCGCATTCATGAAATTTAAAGAAACATGAAATATTCATCTCATTAGCAAAATGTTCCTTGCAGCTAACAAGTTGACCATTGCTATAATAACGTTTATTTTTGAATCTCTTGATAATAAAGGTGAAAAATAGTATATCAGAGTGTTGAGAAATACAGAGTTGACTTTTTTTTTTAGGGGGAGGATATATGGTTTAAAGGAAATTCATTTTGCAGAGAAAGTTTTTTATCTGCCCTGATATACAGATTAAAAGGTTAAATTGAGCATCAAATTTGGAAAATGTGACCATGATATTTTAAAGGAAGGAAGGAAGGAAGGAAGGAAGGAAGGAAGGAAGGAAGGAAGGAAGGAAGGAAGGA
>PVHY01000718.1:35371-200671 GCA_004024945.1 Uropsilus gracilis | reverse complement strand
GCTATCTTCCCCCTCCTCCTCTCTTGCACCATGGTTGAGTCCCATTGGTTGTTTTCATTTTTTCTTATTTGTTTGTTTGTTTTTCCCTATATCCATCATATAAATGAGACCATCCTGTACTTCTCTTTTTCTTTTTGACTTATTTCTGCCAATATGAGTCCCTCTAGTTCCATCCATGTTGCTGCAAATGACATGTGTTTGTCCTCCTTGATGGATGCGTAGTATTCCATCGTGTATATGTACCACATTTTTTTTAGCCAATCATCTGTTTGGGGGCATTTGATTTGTTTCCAATTCTTTGCAACTGTAAACAGGGCTGCAATGAACATGTGTGCATATGTGTCCTTTTGAATTAATGTCTTCATGTTCTCTGGGTATATTCCTAGTAGTGGGATTGCTGGGTCGAATGGTAAGTCCACTTTTAATAGTTTGAGGGTCCTCCACACTCTCTTCCATAGTGGCTGGACCAGTTTGCACTTATGGGAATACTGTTAAGGAGACTTCTTCCTCATTGTAAAGAGGGGGGGTCAGGTATAATCATAGATGGCTGATGACCATTTTGCCTTCAAGGGAGGTGAGTCGGAAGCCAATCTAGAGAACATGGAGCTGAGACCTGGATTTAGTTGTACCCAACGCACAGAATGTCCTTGAACTTTTATTCTTTGTTCCCCTTTTTGCGCAAGCCAGTTTGAGTTGGGCTGTTGCCAAATACAACTAAAAGTCCTGACTCATACCCGGATCACAAATAGGTCACTTAATTTCTAAGAGCCTCAAGTTTCTTTATTCCCAACCAACAGAAATGATGATGCTGACAATGAAAGTGATGAAGAGGATCATAATGAAGGTGATAATATTAACTTTCACAAGGTTATTAGAGTCAAATAAGAATAATAATTGACAGTACTTTGTGACATAAATTCTGATGCCACAGGTTGTCATTTATGCTTTTGACTTCTTAAGAGTGGTTCAGCTCTGTAACTAGGAAAAGGAACCGCATTAGTCAATGTAATGCTACTTCAGTATCTGTGCAGATGAACATAGGTAAATAAGCTAACTCTCTCTTTGTGACACTTAGTATAGAGACAGGACATGCATACAGGACCAGACAACCCTAGCCAACTGCTTGGGCCACAAAATGACATTAGACACAGGCAGTGGTTTCTCACACATGTACACAGAGATAGGCTCTGGCTATCTGAATTCATTCCAAAACACTCCAAAAATTCTACCATATATTGGGTGCCATGTAGGTAAGCAAAAAGTATGATTGCTCTCCCTAAGAACCTCACTATGTCTGTATAGTAGGATGAATAGTTTTCATGCCCCCAAATTCTTGCCTAACTCAAACCTCAGAATGTCGCTGATTTGGAAATAGATTCTTTGAAGATATAATTCAGGTCAGTATGGAGATGAGAGTCTCATCTCACTCACCTGTCCTTGGGATTAGGTGATTCCTGAGCCAATGAGACAAAAAGACACACAGAGACAATTGCAGGCAATGTGAAGCTGGAGGCAGAGTTTGGAGTGATGCAACCCAGATCAGAAGGCATATTGAGGAGCAGCCTGTCAGAAACCCCTAGAAGCTAGCTGAAATGCTCAGGATGATCTCTCCCTGGTGATTTCTGGAACTCCACTGAACAACCTGGTTTCATACTTCTGACAGACAGGATAATTTTCCATTCCTTTAAGCTTTTTGGTTTATACAGCTTGCTATGGCAGTCCCAGCAAACAAACACAGCATCTTAACTACATTCTTGTGCATAGCTGAATGAGCAATGCCCAGATGCATAAAATCTATGGATCTTAAAGTAACCAGTAAGAAAAGAAACCACTTAGAAACCTGGCATTTCCACACACTTTTAAGTCTTCTAGGCATAAAGGAAAAAAAAAAATCTTACTTCCTCTGACATGCAATTCTACAACCCAGAAAGAAAAGGGGGACTTTTCTGAATGAGAGGCATAACCAAAGCACCTAGAACCATATTGAACCATAGGAGGCTGAGCCTCAATTTAATGAGTGTACCTTCCACTAACTTCTTGGCATGAAAAAAAAAATTCTAGACAACTTCTTGCTAGCTGATGAGTCCTACATTTCTGGAAGTAGGAAAGAGGAGGGAGGAGGGAGTAAAGGAGCAATAAAGTCAGGATGGCTGATTGGAGCTATTTTCAGCAGGCCAGTCTTTTATAAGTCCTATTTTGTTTCCTGGTTGAACTGACCACTGCTTGATGAATTGTGTTTATCTGTAGTTCAGCGATAAAGTTCTCTTTTAATTCCCCGCTGAATAGAAATATTTAGGGCAATGCCACAGCTGTGTTTATTCTCACACTCCACCACAGTTATGTAAATACTGCCTATGGAACTATTTCTGATAAAGGCCCATACCCACCCCGAGGAATTAGACGCTCAGTCGAGATGTCTGCCAAGATGAGCAGTTTCGATCCAGCGTGGCACTGCTCATGAATGATATCACAGCTTCTCAGAGATCATTTGGCAAACCTCACAATAAAAGAGTAATTTCCTTCCCCTCTCACTCTCTCGAAGGCTCCCACTGAACCAAATCATATTTCCCGGCATTCTCTATTCCCCCCATAAGCAAACGCGAGGTGAACTCATTAAACCTGAAACCAGGCAGCACACACATTTCCAGATGCCCTTCCCTCCAATGGGAGGCCAAAGAAAACAGGTGGATGGAGTCAGGAAGATGGGCCTGTTGGCTGGCAACCAACACAGGGAGCCAAGGGCTCCCCAGGTCACGTAGTCTTGAAGGTGCCCCTCAGGTCACGTGGTCTTGATGGTGCCATCCGGTTCACAAGCGCAGTAGCCCTGAGTGTGATAACAAAGTACTTCTCAACAGTCACTATCTTTAAATAGTGGGATTTTGAGGTTTTCCTATGCTCTCCAAGTTTTGGGCAATATCATCAGAAAACTAATAGAAAAAAGTTCAAGGAAACGAAAGTTCACATACCTTTTGCAATAATGGCATTGATGGAATAGTTCACTAAGAAGATATTCTCTTGTGAGAAAGAAAATATTAAAGAGAAAACAGATTAAAAATAAATTCCCCCACTGGTTGTAACTGAAAGACTTTAAAGGAAAGAGATGAAAAAAAAACAGGTAGGAACAGGATGCATGAGGCTGAGAACTTGTTCTGTGGAGATATCGCTCCAGCAACAAGTCTATTGTTCATGTTTTATCCTCACCACCAAGTTACAAGGTGAATTTCATGGGTTCATTTTATATTTGAAGAATGGCAGCTCATGGGTCAGTCTGTTCAATCTTCTCATCAAGAAGAGACAAAGCTGGAACTGGAATCCTAGTTCATTGGACTCCAAAGCCTGTTATCTTCCAGTGAGTAGGGTGTTTGGTAAAGTGTGATTGAGTAGGGAATGTTTTTCATACTGGTTGCTGCTCATTTTCTTCCAAATACCCTCTCTGTGTATTTGGAAAGTTTTCCAAATTGCAAGTTGAGATTCCATGAGGTAAAAGCCAGAATTCACGTTCCCAGCCTCCCTCACTACTGGGACACAGAGTAACTCACAGAAGATGGCAGTTCTGAAGGAGGCAATAAGAAGCAGACATGGATAGAATCCATCTTTTGGCAGGTAGTGCTGGAGGCATCCAGCTATTTTTTTTTTTTTTTTTTTTTTTTTTTTTGAGACTAGGTCTCACTTTTATTGCCGGTGGAACTGCAGGCTCTCCTTGCCCAGGGTACCACAGACTCAAGCAATCCCCAGCCTCAGCTTCCCAGGTAGCTGGGATTACAGACATGCACCACCAAGTCCAGCTATTTTTTTGGAACTAGGTCTCGCTACGGGCCCCAGGCGGGACTCGAACTGCGATCCCTAGCCCCGGCCGCTTCATAGGCTGAAGCTTACAGGCACGAGCCACCGTGCCCAGCCTGGCATCCAGCTATTAATGGAAGCAGAGACAGTGCCTGTCCAGCCCTAAGCTGTCCATGAGACAGGTTGTGGTTTGGTTGGTAAGTGGCAGCAACAGTGACATTTCTTGAACAGTGATTAGGATAATTTTCTGAACCCTTTGGGAAATATGTGAGCACCCTAATATCCTTAACCAAACTTGCTTCTGTTGCATGGAAATACAGACCTGGCTAAGAATGTAGATTTGAGAATCAGATTGCCATGAGGGGAGCTACTGTGAGCGTCTAACAGATGTGTCAGGTGTGAAGAGTTAATGAAAAAGAAGCCAGAAAATGTGTTCTGCTGTTTTTCAAAATACGTCTCATGTCAAAAACAGGCCATGCATGCATGATATAGTAGCTTGCAAAGTGCTACGGGAACCTGCTGGTATCTCTCATGGTGGCTTGGTTTCAGTTTTAAATAACAGATAAATTTACAAAATATGTGAAGAATTACAGCACTTGACTCTTCCTAGGGGAATGATATCACCATCAAGTTTTAAAAGAGTCAACTAGTGTCAAACAAGAGAAAACATTTTGTTTTTCTTTTACATATTTCATTGGTACCTCCCAAAATCTTCTGTGGTTTGAACTTGCACAACTGATGTTTTTTAAAATGATCAAAATATATGAGTTACTATGCAGGTCAAATTCATGTAGATTTGTCTTTAGAATCTAAATACCAAACACTGACAGATGAATAGTTCATTCCACAGCCTACTTCAGAGCAGAGTGTGGGGTCTGAAGGCTTATTTTTTGCTGCCTTTACATTTAGGCTATTTTGGATTAGTCACTAGATTTAGCAAATAAAAATATAAGTTGTCCAGTTGAATCTGAACTTTAAATAAACAATGAATAATTTTTAGTTCCATGATAGGGATGGTGGAATATACATGATTCAGAAAAATGAATGGGAAATTACACTGATTGTGATAGATTCGCTATGAAGGAAGGAAGGGAAAGAAGGAAGAGTTTCTGGTCACTCAACTGAATGACCATGTCATTTATTAAGACAAAAAACGGAAACTGTTGCAACCAGATGGGTATCTAGACAGTATTTTGTTTAGTGAAATGAATCTGAAGAATGAAAGCAAATGCTCTATGGCTTCATTCATGGGGCATACATATAGAAACAAGAAAAAGAGGGAGCTAAATTAAACAAACCATGTTTTCAGAATATCAGACCAATTTAGTGATTAGCAGGAGGGGAAGGGGTAAGTTGGGCAAAAGGGGTCAATTGTTTTAAGAATGAAACTAGGCTTTCAGTGGTGAATGCATGGGGTATTGCAGATGTTGATTTATAATGATGACCGTGTATGAAACATATAATGTTATAACACAACGTTGCTTCAGCCAAAAAATTAAAGAAATTGAAACAAACTCAGTTTGGTGATAAACATTATGCACTTGGGTAAATGTTTCAATCTTCATTTAGGCCATTAAAACAGCCTCATATTTGAAGCCCAAGTGATTGCTTATTCCACAGTAGTTTTCTTTTGTTGTTGTTGTTTTTTTTAAACAGCATCAAATCCTTCCAATATTCCACGTTGGAGACTTCCTGTTTGCCAGGAATTCATATGGTCTCCAAGCTGTTGTTTTTAATGAAAGCAACCATTTAATGACTTAGAATATGCCAGTTGTTAGGTTTCAAAATGCATTATTTTATGGTACGGACTAACACTCATTTCTCCCTCCAAGGAACTTAAGATCCAGTATTTCATAGGAAACTAATAAAAATGCTTTTTTCTTCTATTACATATTTTATTATTTTAATTTTTAATAGACTGATATATATATATATATATCAAACATCATTGTACACCCCAAAGTTCTCCCATCACCCTTTCACCTGTGAGCTATTGAAACTGGGTGCTCCTCCCCCACCCTTGGGTTATGGCAGTTGGCCCTTCTCCTTGACCCTCTTCCTGGGGGGTGTGGCCGTTAAAACTGTCAGAGGAAGCAGTTGGAATACCAAGTTGGATCAGAAGCAGGGGGATCAAAGGCAGGAGCAGAGAACTTTTAAGGGAGGGAGAGAGAGAAAGAAACAGAGAGAGAAAACTTTTGGGAGAGGAGAGGAGAGAATGGCAGGTGGGTAAAGAGTAGCCTTAGTGACCAGGCTGGGCAAAAGCCTCCTGGAAGAGTGAGCTGGGGGTGACAAGGAGCCATGGTATCTGGAGAGTGGTCAGTGTGGAGAGTATGGCAAATATGTAGCAATATGGAAATATAGTAGCAAATATGTAAAGCTGATTTGTGCCTCAACAATTATGCAAGAAGTTTGAAGAGCCTTGGAGAAGTGGAGCAGTGTTGAATACTTGAGAGAAAAGAAGAAAAGAGAAGACGCTGGAGAAAAGACTGGACTTTGCAAAAGTGCCTACCTCTGAGGTTGGAGGGGCACCATCTTGGACTGTGTCTTTGGGACTAAGAATGTTGACTGGGGTAAGATAACTGCCACTTGTGGCTGTAAGGACTTTTCATTTTCCCTGTTGAGCTCCCTTGTTAATAAACCCTGTTGTTAAACTGCATTTTGAATGGCAACTGCTACGCGCAGGTGATACGGACCTGGGGCTTGTAAGTTGGAAGCTTTCCTCTCCTTTGTGACCTGATTTCACTATCATCTTAATCGCTTGTGCCCCTCCCCCAACTTTACCACCTTCCCTTGCTCTATGCTTCAGTTCTGCTGACACTTTGTTAGTTACAAGTTTTATTTGTCCTTTTGTTTGTTTTCCTGATATTCCACGTAGAAGTGAGTTGGTCTCCAAGTTTTGTCCGTATTATCTCGGTGGTCTCTTCCTTCAGGAGAGCAGGCTAGACTGCTCTCGAAAGCTGGGCAATCACTTATCCAGGATAGGATGTATGCTTTCCTCCATAGGGCCACACTGATTAGATGACAGATGTTGCCTGAAATCATTTCTTAAAGAGGCAAATGAAGTCTCGTTCAAAACTGAATCTGGAAGAGTGTCATAACCACTTATTGATGCATGCCATGTGCACGGGAGTGGGAACTGGCAGCATTTGTGCTATCTGACATTTCTAGAAAGCATTTTTGGCATGTAGTTCTCCAGAAATAGTCTACTCTGCTCCTCCTGATTCCCCTATCCTTGAAAGTTCTTGGTCATATCATTTGTCTTTCAGGGTGTATCCTTTTATAGTTTTTCCCCTACTAGACTATAAATCCTTGAGGGTACAAGTCTGCCAGAATTTCCCAAAAACACTTCACTGCCTGCCCACAGAGAAGGGGGTTACTTGATGAAAATTTGCTACATTAAGTGCACAGAACATGGTATCTACTACAAAAGGCTATATACTATTACTGTGATGACTTCCTTTCTAGTGAGAGTTCTAGAATTGCTTTCCTTGGAAGCAAGTTTTACCTTTAGTGCAACTTAACCCTTTCAATCTTAAATTGAATTAAATTTAATTTAATTCTACTATATAAAGTACTTTAGCTCTCAGTGACATATTTGGTCTGTTAATAAAGTCAAACATGGTTTATGTCTCATGAGAACGCTTGTTTCCCTGGGTAACATGCAATAGTAGTCAACTCCGAAAAGCTAATTTTACTTTATTATGCTTATCAATGTGTCATACATGATTTTCCTGAGCTAGAATAGTCAGTATATGCTGTGAGCTCTACCCAGATTAGATATAGAAGCAGGCAACCTTGCAAATATGCAAAGCAGGGTAAAGAGTTGACAGAATTAAAGTAAGTAGGAATATTAATTCAAAGAGCTTGATACTCGAGAGGGAAGAGCAGTGGTGGATGCCACCAGATTCATGGATGTCAGTGTCATATGAAATGTAAAATTTATCTGTCTGATTCATTCACAAAATTACAAGATGCCTTTTCTTTTTTAAATGTATCATTTTTTTTCAAGACTCTAAATCACTGGGTACAATGAAGAGGAGGACTCACCACAGTTATGGATACTGTAATCAACTTTGGTTTATAACACTCAGATGTATAGCACTATAATTCCACATCTGTGAACATTCTACGATGAACACCCACTTGCCTAGTTTCCATCCACCACCACACAAATGACCCCCTTTATCCAGTTCCTACTACCAACACACATTTTCTCTCTGGTAAGCATCTCATCTATCTGTTTTTGTTTCCTTGAGTGAGTTTCTCTGTTTTGTTTCTTTATATTCCTACTCTTACTCTTCAAGAAGGAGGAGAAGAAGAGGAAGATGAAGATAAATGTATGTATATCTCGGGCCCTTCAATAAGTTAAGAGGTGTGCCAGCAAAAGGCAGCACATTAGACTATCAACACTCACAAAAGCTCCCACAGGGTTTTCAGTAACTACCACTCAGCAAAAAGAAGATCCCCAAGAATGATGAAGGGGAAACATAAGTTGTTTTCCCTCTGCTCTCCTTTTGTGTGCTTTCTTATGCTGTGATGATGGCGCCCTTTTAGCCATTCCTTCTAGGGACACATTTATCTGCTTGCACAAATGCACACCAGGCATGGACAACCATGGAGAGGGTACAATACCACAGGTGCTGGTACAATACCACAGAGGCTAATGGAAGAAAAAACTTAACCAATTCATCTATCCTATGGGCTGATTACAACAGAGTAGGAAGAAATACTATTAGGACCATTTGAGTAGTGGATTAATCATGAATGAATATATACGTGTTTGGGAAAACGTCCTCCAATCCTACCACAAGAAAGGGTGAAAGTAGGCAGACAATATGGATTTGTGAGCTGGAAAGGGCTATTTTAGTACACATGGGAGAACTAGATTTAGAGAAAAATCAGAAACCAAAATTATCCTAGTTAAATGTATGGACAACTGAATGATTAAGACAAAACTGGTAATGATGAAGGAATGTAGAGCCCATTTACTCAACGACTCATTTCAAAGGTGAAAAATCTAACCTCTAGAGAGAAGGGGGAAAGTCAAGGTCACACTGCAGGAACTGATACTGAATCTAGAATCCACACTTAACCAATTTTATCCACATTCAGAAAGTGGAGAAAGAATGAAGAACTCAAGGTGTGCTGGAGATAACTTCACTTCTTTTATAATTTTCCAGCCAGAGGGCTGGTCCTGAATTTGGGGCTAGTAGCACCTACCGTATGTGAAAGGCCCACTGTCGTACTTTGTAGATATTTCACTGTCAGGGTATTTATGGAAACAACAGCTTCATAATTATTTTCCCTGTGAAGCCTTTGCTCAAAGACACTTTCACCCCTCTTGTAGATAGCAATAATCATTTTCATTACCTGAAGGATTTAAACAAGCACAAACAAATAAATCAGCTATCCACAAAATTGCTATTCTTTAAAAACCTGTATCTAAACTATCTAGACAAGTTTTAAATTGTTATGTAATTCTGCTGCAAGAGCAAGTGAAAATCAGAATAATGCAAATGCTCATCCCAAGGTTCCAAAGGTCATGCTACAGGAAATTCAATCTTCCTCATTCATATAATAAATGCCAAGGAGCCAGGCAATTTGGGAGGATAGTTGGTCTCTCTGTGAAGAAGCAAAGCTGTGGGGTTATATGTGTTTAATTTTGTTTTGACTTCATTAGTTTTTTCACTCGTTTAACAAAGAACAGGGAAAATTATTAGCCATGAGAGAAATGGGCTCAAAGCTTTCCACCTGTTGACTTGGCAGTCACGGTGGGGCTGGGATGGTATCTGCAGGTAGTCGAGGGGCAAGGAGAATGGTCGCTGGCAGGGAGATCCGAGCTCCTTTGCTTGTCAGATGCCTGCCTCTCTCACGCCTCTTCCAAGCCTTTATTCCTTCCAGATGTGTGAGTCAACTGACCAAATTTGATATCCAACTTTGCACCCTCGGGCAACCTGCATGAGGGCTGTTTCTTGATTAGCCTGAACTTGTCTTACCAAGACTTGAAATACCCCCTCCAAATAATCTGAAGGTATAAGTCAGTGGTTGGAGTGGCTCAAGCACAGCGAATTTTGATTACGTTTGAATCATTCATTCAAAGCTATTTATTGAAGGCCTGATCATTGCCAAGTGGTGTGCTAGATGCTAGGGACATTGAGGATGACATCATGGCCTTGACTTTCAAGAAGCTTACTGTCTACTGCAGGTGAATTGGGAAGGATGTGGCAGAGAAAGAACCAATGATTGCTCTCCAGGGCTGGCAGCCCACCGCAGGACCGTTGCTAATGGAGATTTTGGTCGTGGTCCCTGTGCGGGTTTAGGAGCTGAGCAGCTTTGACCAAAGAACCCAACCTATTTGCTTCTCAGTTTCCTCATCTCCAAAAGGGAGTGACAAACAGTGCATGGGACAGTGATGATGCTAAAGTTTACTTTTGAAGGAAGAGGATAAGTTGGCTAAGGCAAAAGGAGTGACCGAGGAAAGAGTATTGCAAAGAGAGGCAACCTGAGCAAAAGACAGGCAGGAAACCATGTTGCACATTATGGAAACTGTGTTTACTTTAATGGTTTTGGTAAGGGTGAGGGAAAGGTGGGCAAGGAATTGATGTGTAAATGGGAAGAGTGCCCGAAGAGGATGTACTGACAGGATTAATTTCAGCAAGTAATACAACCAAGCTTGTGTTTTAGTGATAACATAATGGGGCAATGAGACTGAAGGGGAGAGAGATCTGCTAGGAACCTCTGCAGTGAGAGGTGGCAGGACAGAGACTTTAGGTACCAAAGGGTGGTACTGGGCTAGGCAGCCTGTTTGTGATGCCAGTTGTAGTGCACAAGAGATCAATCTTGGTAGGTTCTTAATTGGTTCTAGCAGTTCCCCAGACACCCTAGGCAGAACAGGGTAGGGGTGGGCAGCCAGGGAGGGCAGGGCCAGGGCTAAGGCTGGCGCAGGGGCAGTTAGGAGGTAATCAGGCCTCCTAGCCACCCAGGAATCTTCACACTTTGACTCTGGCTTCTTCCTCTCTCTGGCATTTTCTTCACATTCTCTTTGCCATGCTCGCCTCTCTCCTCCCCTGTATTCTTCTTTCGCCATGCTCTCTCAACCTGGGCTGATGCTGCCCTTTTAGCCTTTCCTTCCAGACCTAGGTGAGCCCACTCACACATGCACACTAGGCTCAGGCATTGACAATCATCGGGATAGCATACCACAGATGCTGGTCATAGGAGTTAATGGAGGAAAAGTCTGACCAATTCATTTACCCTACAGGCAGATTACAACAGCATAAGAAGAGATTCTATAAGGATCATTTGATTAATGGATGAATCATTAATTAACACACAAATGGATTAATACATATATATTTGGGAAATTGTGTTCTCCAACTGTTAAGTTCAAGTAATCATCATGCACATATACAGGAATCTGTTAAAGCATGGAGTAAAGGCTACAAAGCTTAGTTACATATTGTTCTGGTCACTTAGAGTCTAGAAGATGGTACCAAAATAATTACAATGCATGGCAGGACAGGTGTGCCATCAAAGAGGCACAGGATACCTGAAGAAGATATGACCAGTTCTCAATGGAAAATGTAGGGATCCTCTTAAAATTTCCAGAATCTCCCTGTATGGGTATCTCCTCTGTTATCTTTGTGGCAACCAGCTGTCCTGGATTTCCCACACTCTCAGCTCTGCCTTTCCAATATACGAAGTCTATGGAGTTCCACTGGGTTTCCTCTCCTTATGTTACAGCCTGAAAATTCTCCCAAAGGAAATTTGAGGGATCATCCTGTTTGTCCCCAGGTCTCAGCAATCCTTGCCTGATGTTCAGGGCTTAAGCTCTGGGAGACATACATTTTTTGGTTGTTTCAGGTGGGACAGCAATTCTAGTTTGACCCTGATCAACATGGGATTCTTGTCCTTGCCTTTTAAAATTCTTCTCTAAGGTAGTATTTTCAGCATGATGGTCTTACTGACTGAAAGTATGCTGATATTTATTATTACTAATTTGTAAACTGACATAAGACTGCATTTACTTTAGGTCAGTTCAGAGGCATTTATTGAGTATCTACTATGGGCCCCGTACTGACTTTATAAAGACTTTATAAAGAAGCTCAAAGCTTCTCCATTTCTCAATAATCAGTTTACAGAAATACCAAATAACTTTGGAAGAAATGAGAAACTGATGGTAGAACTTGGATATTAACCATGTTTTTAATATTCCCTCCATTTTCCTGGTGCCTGTGAGCAGTGTCATTAGTTTTGCATCAAGTACAACTGAAGGAAATAACACATTCAAGTAACATGACTGTACTAATTGTAATCAATGCTGGCAAAAAGAAATTAGGGGCTGAGATACTAAAGCAGAGTATTTGGTGCTGATGAGCTACTGAATTCTCCGTTGCAGGCTATTCCGCTGTTCCCTTACCATCCCAGAGTGTTGCCTGTGCTTCAGGGAAGAGAAAATAAATGGAGTTATCTGTAAAGAACTGGGTTGTAGGGAATGAGGAAAGATCATGAGATTGATTTAGTTAGAGTTTGGAATTGAATGGAAGTATGTATTATTTAGTTATTTTCTAGTATTTTATAAGTTTATTTAAAGGGTGAAGAGAATGGTCTATAATTAGCTAAATAAGGGGAATAAGTGGCATAAGTAAAATTAGATTAGGAAAATATTAGTTTTGTGGGATATTTGGGGATTTATTAACTTATTAATTTATTATTTTTTAAGGAATGTTTTTTAGGGTAAATATTGAAGGAATGGAGACACTGCTGCCCACCGGAGGTCAATCCTGCCTTTCCATCTTCAGTGCTCTGAAGACCGATAAGATAGTGAAATGAGTTTTTTTTTTATTCACAGCATGAGTCCTGACTGATTACGAGCAGTTCCCAACAGTCACCTACCTTAGAACCACAGGAAATGAAGCAGACGGTGGTAAGAGGACAAGATCAATACCATCGAGGGGCTGGATTACATGGAACCATGGCTAGAGTGCTCCCAATTTTGAGATGTGCAATTTATACAAGTTCTTTGAAGCAATATGTTGACCTTTCATGAACAGGAGCAGTTGACATTCTTGTTGGATCTGAGCCAGGGTGGGTGCTATTCTAAATGAGAACACACTTTATCCCATCTGCATGGAAGAAACTTTTTCTGATCATTTGTTAAAGGTTGATTTCCAAGGCACTGAGTGAGTTTAATTAACGTCACCACCACCCTCTCATCTTAAGTAAATTCCTCACACATGTGGATTCACTATGAAACTGAATGTCCTCTCGAGAAAACAAAAAAAGGACCGTCAACTACAGGATGAGAGATTAGTTTTGTGAAAGCTCTGGGATACAGTCAAAATGAAAAAACCTCTCAAACGAATGGGATGAATCACACTGAAATGCAGATTCTGGTTCAAAGAGGACTTGAAGGGGGCCTGAGGATTGAAATTTCTTACAGCTCCCCAGAGGCTATGCTGCTGCTTACTGCTCCCATGACACACTTTGGAACAGCAATGAGCTAGATGACGCCGAGACATCGTTCACATCTCATTCTGCCACTAAGTCACTATTGTAACCTGGAACCCTTCTCAGTTGGTGTAGAGTAAATCAGTTGGTCAAGGTTTTCCATCAACCAGCCTCTATGAGCAGCACCTGTGGTATTGTGCCCTCCCCATGGTTGTATATATCCAGCCCAGTAGGTGTGCACATGTGTGAATGGGCTTGCCTGGGTTTAGGAGGAGAGAATAAAAGGGCAGCATCACCCAGGGAGTAGAGTACAGAAAGGAAACTCAGAAGAGAATGCCAGAGAAAGAGTGTGAAGATTCCTGGGGGCTGGAGGACGTACTTGCCTCCAAGAACCCCCTTCCTAGCCTTGCCTGCTTGTCATACAATTGGCCCAGCCTTTCTGCCTGATACGCCTGTGTACCTGGTTCCCTGGAAAGCATTAAAGGTTGCAAAATCCACCAAGAGTTCTGACCTTAGTTGCTAGTACTAATAAAGAACCTACCTAGATTGGGATGGTAGCAGCACAGCTGGGCTCCAGTTTCTTATAGATTGTCCTCTGAGGTTCCTTCCAGCTCTAAAAATGGATCATGTTTGCCCAGGCATAGCTCTAACCTCCTTGTACTCATGGGTTCTATTGGTAAGCTTGCATTGAGCACCCACTGTGTGTCCAACACTAAGTGAAGTGCTGACTCATTAGCTATGGACTAGATCACTCCCTTGCACTAGACAATCAACTCAGAGAATCAGGCAAAGAGAACACAATGCCAGGTGGGCTACAAATTTACTTAGACCTGTGGTTGTGAATGATGCACAGAAGTCTGAGACCATTTGGGATAGTAGGTAGAAGGGAGTGTCGTTGTAGACATCTCCAGGCTTGCTATGCATCGGTCACCTGTAGGACTTGTGAGCTCCCACCCCCAGATGTCTGAAAATTTGCATTTCTGACAATGCTGATGTTGCCAGTCTGGAACTACACTTTAAGAAATAATGTTCTACTAAAAATCAGTGGTTCTGCTAGACTACTGGATACATGGGCTTTTGCTTTGGAATGGAGTCTATAGGAGTCTCAGTATCGAGGTGGAAACACTCTCCTTGACCCCCTACAAGATAGCTAGGTGTCTTTGGGAGAGGTTTGAAGGTTGGGCCCATGCCACATGGGCTTTGGATTCAGAAAGGGTTAACAGATTGGGCTTAAACTCAGTTCTTCATTTAATGCTTGGTCTTAACAAACAGAAAGTCTTGAATGAGAGCAGGGCTTTCTCAAAAAATATTAGCAATAATTCTATCTTGAGGGCCGAAGACAAGAAAATAGTTGATATCTGTGATGACCAAAGCTTTAATGGTGGGATGTTGTGAAACTGCTCTGTTAGGGGTGAGTGAGTAGGGAGGTGAGTGGCTGGCTCTAGGTGGAAGATGTCACCAGAATGTCATATAATGCACTATTCTACTCACCCAATACTTTCTGGAAAGTGCATACATTATAGCCTGGTGAACAGAATCAGATTTGAAATTCTTTGAGGGAACTTAGTTATTTCAATTAATCCTCTGGACAATTCCCTGTGAAGTTAGAGAGAAGACAGATGTCAATGGAAAGTAGATTGTGGGCATGGATTTGGAATTTCTAGGTTCAAGTACCAGCTTTACTTCTCAGAACCCTGCAACAAAGAAACTCAAGGACTTTTCATTCTTTCATTTCCAGCAATCAATGTAAATATCGATGGAAATACAATGTAAATTGATGTTAAAAACTACCACTCCTACTGAATTCCACCATTACTACCCAGGCACATAGAATGGAAGCCCAAAGGGATTATATAAAAAGCCAAAGTTAGTGACTTGAAAGTGCTGACTCAGCAAATTTTGGGTCTCAAGACCATAGGTTTACATGCTATACTTTGGGGTTTTAACTTTTGTTTGATTATTTCAAAAAGTCATTCCTAGAAAATTTGTTAAAACTGATTTCTATGTTCCTTCTCTGGAGATACCAGATCTAGGTCTGGGGTTGGATCAGGAACCTCTTTTCACTCATTGACTTCCACTTCAAGTTTATAAGAGTATTTTTCCTGGGGAGACTTGAGAAGCACCTTTACCTGCTATAGGGGGCTGGGTAGCATCTCCTGCAAAATCATGTGTACATAGAACTTGAGGGTGACTTGACTTGGAAATAGAATCTTTGCAGACGCAATTAGTTAAAAAGAGCCCCCAAAATTAGAGTGGCCCTGAGTCCAATGACTGTGTCCTTATAAAATGAGGAGAGGACACAGAGATACATACACAGAGATAGGAGGGCGAGGGATGATGGAGACAGAAACTGCAGTGATACAGTCAGCTTCAAATCAAGAAACTCCAAAGATTGCTGGAAGTCACCAGAAACTGCAAAAGGCAAGGAAGTTCTCTTCCCTCAATCCTTCACTAGGGATATGCCTCTCCAGAACTGTGAGAATACATTTCTGCTGTTTTTAAGTCACCCAATTTATGAGTTTGTTATTCCAGCCCTAGGAAACTAATCCACTTGCCATCTGGAAATCTAAGGGAAATAATTATCATCCTAAGTTGACATTTTTATGTGAAGATCTGATAATGGTGGTTGCTTCTGGGAAGGAGAACCAGGTGGTTGGACAGAGGGAGCTAAAGGGGGACATTTTTCACTGTATGTCCTTTTGTGCATATGAACGTACGTGTATATACTATAGAAAAATATTGAACACATGATTAAATAGTTCATTAAATATGTTTATATGATTCTAGAGCAAATGTTGGTTATTTGTGATTGGAGCTATCAACCAAGCATGGATTGGTTTCCTGTACTCTGCCAGAGAAATAAACAAATCAGATGACAGTCATTTAACATGTAGGTCTCATTGAAAAGAGTGACTTCCAGGGTAAGTCTTACGGGCTGGGGTGACTTAGGCTACTCATGAGATGAGCAGATTCCTGAGATGAGATTAGAAATGGTGGGATGACACAGAACTCTCCTGTAAGACACTGAAGATGAAGTCAGGGGCTGATACTTCCATTCAGTGTGATAGGTACTGGACACCTGGTATGTGCCAGGCACAGAAGCCTGGATCAGATGCCTTCCCAGGCCTGTCTTCAGATTCTGCTCGCAAGTTCATCCATGCCCCCTCCCTGACTTCTCAACAGTACAGGAAACAAGGGACTCCCCAGCCCTCTCCCCCAGCACTCCCCACCCCAGCATGCCTTTCTAGCAGCAGCCACATCTTCCCCCTGGTTCCAACTGGTCAAGCAGGTCTGCTCACCTTCCATTTCTGCACCCTGGATGCTGGTAACACCTCCTCTTTACTCTGTCCTTTTCTCTCAGAAAGGCAACTAATTCTCAGTGCTTCATCATCCCCTGTTGACTTTTTAACAGCATCACCAATTCCCTGCTTTCATCACTCTGTTTAAAATGCCAAGAGCGATCTGTTCTTCTGGTTGGATGATGACCAGAGGCAGCTGCCCGCTGGATCCTGACATCCCTGTGGTTACAGGCCATCATCTCTGCCTGGGCCAAGTAGAGTGGTGTGGGGACTGCTGGTCAACCTGGCAGCCAGCACACACCATTCAATTCCCATTAGTGTTGCTGCTGAGATTCTCTAGTTCATTGTCATTGGTGAGCTCCAGAGTCTCCTGGAAAGGGAGTAACACCGACCTGCCCAAATCCAGTCTTCTTGACCACCAGCCCTTCTGGCTTTTTAGAACAAGCAACTCTAAGCTGAAGGGATGCAGCTGTAGTGAGAACACTGGCCACGTGGAAAGTAAGGAATCTGCTCCAACAACATGATGATATTAAAGCTTCAAGTATTACAAGGAGGCCAACAGGGATCATAGTTTTGATTTCCTTGGACACACTGAATATGCTGCACTAGGGTCATTGTTTGGGGGTGGGGGTGGTATTTGGTCCTTTGATAAATGATGTCCCAGAGTTTTTGAAACCTAATATACTGATTGAGGCCCTCACTATACAGAGGATTTTTTTTTTTCTGAGGATCAGGAGTATCTTGGGGAACTTCCAAGGGACCACAAAGATCATAGCTGAAGAAATTCTAAACATCTGTTTGGCTTGGCCTGTGGTAACATGCAGAGGAATGCTGAACGAGAAAGCTGGGGAGCTCTTTCCTCTCTCTCAGGTTCCCCTTGTGTTCTCTTTCCCTCACACACTCACTGGTCGGTTTTGTCCACACAAACATTCATCTGATGAATATGTATCCAATGCCTCTCCTGAGTCAGTTACTGGACTGAGCACTGAGAAAGAATGCTTAGCACAGGCAAACAAGGCCACTGTACTCACGGAACCAGTGAAAGTTGGATATTAGTCAATAAAAACACAAATACATGTAAAGCTACCATGTGGGAACAGCTACAAAGATGTTGATGTTTGGAGAATCAAGGTGGGGAAGGTTTGGGTTTTGTGCCCTGGCTGATTGAGTCAGGAAGTATACACATTTTGGTGAAATGTATACACACACACACACACACACATATATAATATATACACATATATACATATATGTGTACATATATACATGTGTATGTATATATATACACACATATAAGATAGAATCTCATTTTATTTTCATACCAATGCACCAATGAAAATATATTCAAAGGAAGCTTGAGAATTATTTTAGTGGAAACTAATTCTAAAAGAGGTATAAGAGAAAGTGGAAAGGGATGAGGGAAACTAAGAGAGTAAAGCATTGTCAAGTCTCTTCTTCATTAGTCAAAAGTTAGTTGTCCTGTCTTCAAATTCAGGTAATTATAATCTAGAATGGCAGAAGAAACACCATAAACACACTCATTCTAGTATTTTAGCTGTGACAAAATTTGCCCAAACTATTGTTATATCTAAAAATTTGCCCAAACTATTGTTATTGTTGTTGAGTCAAACAGAGGCGAACATTTTTTTTGAACAAAAGTGCCCTCTTCAAACAGAAGAAAAGACTCTGAGCCACACATAATAACAACATCTAATAGCAACTGCAGTCATTTCAATGATGAAGGTTTTCAACGGTTCTTTATCTGTTACCTTTAGATATTGTTCTTCACTTGGATGACTTTCAATAATAAGGAAGCAATCTGATTGCTTTTAGGCTATAGATTAAAAATGACAAAGTGGAAAGAGAAAATTTCATTTGTTAAAGAATCCGAGTTTTATGGTGGTATCTCCCGGTAAATAGTAATTGTCTTGATTGAACTTTTAATATACTTATATAAAGACTATACTAGTCAGGATAGATAGGCTTCTAATGTTATATCAACGTGCCCTCAAATATCCATCAACTAACATAATCGAAGTCTGTGAAAGTAACAGGCTCTATGTCTACAAGCCACATGGACTAGGGATGTGCTCTATTAGATCATCAGGGAAGCCAGGCCTAAGTATGTTCCACCATTTTATAATTGCATCTCTACAAATACATATGCTCAGTGTTGACCTAGTATAGAAATGCACACATTTGTGGTATTATTTCTTTAACCAGAATGACTCATTGGTTCCAACATTACTCTAAGAAGGCTTGGAAGTTCAGCGAAACAAATGGGCTCTAAGGTGAGTTGCAGTGTTTCCATCATCTGTTTCCAGAACTCTACAAAACTCATTGAATTTTGCTACAGTTTAATGATCCATATCAAGTCACAGATTCCTGTTAAGCTCTTATTTTGAGTCTTTATAGAGAAAAGGGAGAGAATTAGAATTTCTTGAGATCTTATTCTGTATGAACACTAGGTGACAGATGCTGCAAATTGGCTTACTCAGCCTCATCGCTTCTCTTTATGATGTAAAAATGTCAAAAAAAATAACATCCATCTTCCCAGATTCCAATGTAGCTAGCCTTGTGGAGACATATTAAGTTCTGCCAGATATATATTTTATATATTCCTATGCTTCCAATATTTTGACTGCCACTGTTGGCAAGTAAGGCCATTAATTCAAAAGGAAGAGGCGATGGCATCTGGCATGGGGCACCAGGCCCCCATGAACAGCTTTCTAGGTGTCAAGATGCCAGCACTGTCTTGCCATTTTCTGAAGCCTGGGTCATTGCACAGGTGCTGCAATGCGCTTTCAAAAACCCCAGTGGTGTTTCCCAGTTTCCCACTTTCCTGATTATATCAGTTTTATAGAATTCTTGGGTTATCAGTTGGTAACTCCATGTAAAGTATTTTCTCCCCTTGCCCCCATCTTTTTCTTTCTTTTATCTGTAAGCAGCTAATTCCTTACACAAAATCCTTTTTACTTAAGTTACTTAGACTGGTTTCTATTTTTTTCACTGTAAGTTGACATTTCGAAATACTATTAGACATATAAGTTCTTTTAACGATTTCTATCAGAGCTGTCTCAGTTGTTGAAATGATTGAACCTATACTTTTAGAGAGTTTAGGTTGGAACTAAAATAACTAAAGCATACATTTGTTTGAAGACTCCTGTTTCAGGTTTAAAATTCATGCGAATGAACTATAATAAATGCTATTCTTCCCAAATTCAGGGATAATTTCATGTTCCTAGAAGGCATACCAGTGGCTTTATTTATTCCCTGATAAAACCTAGATGCATGATGTATAATGGATGATGAATGATACCACAGATGTAGTTTTGTATCTCATTTTGTGAGGATTCAATCTGGGTAGCAATTTTGAGAAGTAGGTCTTATAATGTGCATTCTAGACATGGATAAACTAGGATGTAAAGAGGTAAAATTAGGTGTTGAAGATAGGTGTTGAAGAGATGGATGGAAACCTCAGTCCTCTGATCCCCCAGTGACCATGCAGATTTCAAGAAAGCAACACTTTACTAGTTCTCAGTTCTATGATGTTTAATGGAGATTTGGTTATTTCATTCAGCTCAATGTTGATATGCTCTATTTAGTTCACTCTTCAGCATATATCAAAAGCTATCAGCATCTGCCTCAGAAGTGTCTACTTTTCCCCTTTGAAGGAGTTCGAAAGGAAAGATGTAAGACAACAGAAAAATCTGCAGAACTAGAAAAAGCAACTGGGATATGTGCCCTACAAAGCTGGTCACACACACACGTATGGTCATAACTTTGCACATAGATAATAATGATCAAAGTTTTGTGAAGCTATGGAAATCTGATGTTATGGAAGTCAACAGGCTCCTGGGATTACTATGGTATCTGCAGAAATATTTTCATTCAAATTCCTCCTCTGGCTCAGGCATGCTTTTCATCTGTCACTCTCCTTCTCAAACTATCTCACAGCAGACTAGAGAATTCTGCCATCAAGACTTATTGGAATATTTCTATATAATCATATGTGGCCTTGGTAGGTTCTCTCCCTTCTTAGTGATTCAAGTCCTATCCCTACCTTTCCTGGAGAAATTAATCCAAAGATAATATTTCAAATTGACCCAGTTCTTCAAACTGTCAGCCACTACAGATGCAGTATCAGATAGAAACATAAAATTATGATATGATTTTCATTTACCCAAACAGCTGTTTTATACAATTTAACTCAATATTTTACCCAGGGTTTTCCAGTACTGAACAAAATGATCTAAAACAAATTCTTAACATTTCTTCAGGACACTGAAGGAATCTTCTGATAATCTGAGGATGGGTATTATTTTTAAAAAAAGGTAAGTGGAAAGAGGTTGCATTTGCTAAGTACCTACTATATCATGGGCACTAGTCAAAGGGCAACTCATTTAATTCATCAAAGAGCACAATCATAGAGACACCATTGCCTTCATTTTATATTTAAAAAAAAATTCAAGGAAGTGAAGTAAATTGACTAAAGTCACCCAGACAGTAAGTAGGAAAGCTAATAATAGTGTTCAGGTTGGTCTGATCTAAAATTCAATCATTTTGCAATGCATTTCATGAATGCATCCAGCAAAAATCATTGCTGGAGTCTGGAAAAAAGAACTCTGAGAATCTAATATTTTGTTTCCAGGTAACATGAGGAAATATTTTCCGACTGCCTGAATATTTAACAATACAGGAAACAAAAACAAATTGGATGACTTGGACTTGGCCTTTGCTGGGTGTTTCATAACAGAGATGGAAGAAAGGGTTTTATCCTGGGGGGAGGAGGAGGGGGATACCACATGGCAAGTGAAAGTGTGTCTAGAAAGGGAAAAGGAGCTGGCATTTTAGATGAGAGCAAATTAACCTCAAAGAGATGCTGCCATCTCCAGTTTTGATTCCCACTGGTCCACAGTGACTGCTCAGATGTCCTCCCCCTTCCCTTCCTCTCACCTTCTTCAAGTCATCTGTTGCCTTTTAATGGCTATTTCACTGTGGAATTAGCTTGGTGTGGGGATAGCAGTGCCTGCGCTTCCTTCAGTCCCCAGTACTGTGCTCATGGAAGAGGACCCTCCTCTAGACCTTTTTCTGAGAAGAGCAAAACAGTCACCATGAAGATCATTCCTCAACGAAGCTGCCCTCTCCCATCCCTGTGGTTTTATCCTCCACAATTTCCAACTGGACTGAAATGAACTGTTTTTCTCCATGTCTCCCAAATGTCACCTCTGCAGACAGCTTGTACCACCGTGGATAAAAGAAACTTTGATCAAAACTCTAGATGGGGCATAACACCTTTTATGAAACGGAAGCCTATAAATATTGATTTTGGGCTACCCGAGATGTTTTTACCCAACAAGGTCAGGAAATGAAATGATTGGGTTAAGCACAGTTTTCTTAGCACTAGTTAGCACTTGTCAGACACCTATCAGACCTATTTTCAAAGAGGAAAAAAATAAAAACACACAGGTGACTTTTTCTTAGTTGTGTCTTCAGATTTATTCTCTGCCTTGCTCTGTGCTAAGATGGGCACTCTCCATCCCTCCAAGCACTAATGGCATCACTTAGGCTCCATAGCTTCTGACTTCCACTTACATGCTGTCAACATGATGGATGGAGAAGAATTTAGGGCCAGAGAAGAGAGAGGCTGGACGTGTCAACTTAGCCCTGACCTTACCCACTGTTAGTGTCCCAGGACCTTCGTGCACCCCAGGCTGCAGCAACTTTCTCTCCTGGTTCTGCAGCACCAAGGGTAGGAACAGCTTCCTGCTGCTACTAAACCCTGAGAACTTCCTTGATTCTCTTTTGCAAACAATCCCTTTATTAAACACTCTTCAGTGAACCCTTCAGGAGTGACACGTGCCACCTGTCCCTTGCCCTGCACCACTGCAACTGTCTTTACATTGAGTAACTTCTACTGACTGTTCTAAGAACTGTGGCAGATGCAAAAGGAAAACAAGACCAGCTGCTGGCCTCAGCCTGCTTGAAATCCCAGTTGGGGACATAACACTCTCAAAAGGCAGTCGCCCTCTGGCTCTCAGTCCAGGCAATATCCCCAGAGGCTTAAGAGCCACTTAGCTTCATCCTCCATCTCAGTTCCATTCACTCAGGACCACTGGAATAATCTGGGAGGGAGTAACCAGGGGTGTGGTAACCAGGCTCACCATTCAGAGAGGACAGAAAAAAAATCAGTTCTGCACTCCTTTTTCCTCATCTCTCCAAGACCAGTTGATTGTGAACTCCTGCAGAACCTCACTCATAAAATCTCTCTTAGTCATCCATTTTCTCTTTGTGTCACTGTTGTACTCTAGCAGAAGCTTGGATTAGCTCATTGCAATGAACTGCTGCCCCGGTCTCTAACCTTGCCTCCTTTCATCCACACTTTCCTATAAGGCCAGAGACATCTTGATTTTGTCTTCCCAATACTCTACGCCCCTCCCAGGAAAAAGTTCAAGCCATAAAATCACTTAACTCTGCAGGCCACAAGCTCTCCAGACTCTTGACACATTCTTGTTACAGAGAGCTCCAAAGAGACTAAACTTCCCATGCTTTAACAGAAGCCTGGTTGTTCTTACCTAGGAGCCTAGACTCATACTATTTCCATTAACACAAACACGCTCTTGATTCTCCTATTGTAACCTTTGAGCTGACCTCTAACCTCTAATCTCTATTTTATATTCAAGTCTCAACATAAGATACTAAGTCCCTTCCTGACAATTGTTCCCTCTTGTTCCACCCACCCCCTTTCAAAACAGAACTTTAGATGGGTGTCCTCCCTGTGGTAGAGCATCCAGACTACCCTTTCCTTCCCTCACCACCTCTCTATAACAAAGCTCAATTACTGCCAGCTTTTTTACATTACCTGGGGGGGAACTGTGGCCGGGCAAAACTCTAACTCTGTTGCAGCCTCAGCATTTAGCAAAGAACATGAGTGATTAAAACTATCTAAAAGACAATATTGATGGAAAGAAATCTCAACCAGGTTGACAGACTGAGAATATCAAAATTCCTACTCAGGAAATCCTTAGGAATAAAGGGAATGGCCAGCAACATGCTTGAACACTATTGGTCCAAGTGGGACTTGTCAATGGGTCTGCTGCTTTCTGTCATCAAGCCCATGCTCCACTAAGGAAAAAAATGCCATTCTCATGTATTGAAGGTGGAGAAGGCAGGGGCCTCTCTTCAACCCCCTCCCGAGTGTGGTGAGGAATACTGAAAGAGTGAACGTTATTAAGACAGCATTAGTGGTATGGTCAGAGGCTTCATTATCTTTGCTGGAAAATCCTAGGACAACTTGTCCTAGGTGCCATTTATTGGTACCAGTTAATATACCAGTAGCAAAGGATCATATATTGAGAATCAACATTAGCAAAAATCTCCCAGTGCCCAGATGGTCAAGTTCAACCTTCTAGGTCCTCTCTGAAGAGAGGAAACTGACATTTTCTGGGAATGGTGTTAAAAGGCACTAGACTGGGCTACAATGAATTCCTCTGACTATGTATTGGTAAAATCATAGAAAGCATGTTTGGTGAATAAACGCTCGCCCAAACTCTTTCAGAGTTAAGCACAAACAGTTATTTCCTTTTTAAACCTGGTTACCATCGCCAGGGAAATCTTACTAGTTCATCTCCCACTGATTAGACATGGATGATAAAATTAGGATGAATATCCAAGTTTACAGATGGAGGAATTTATTATTGTTAAAATTTATTATCGCTAAAAATAAAAAGACTAGAAAAATATTTTTTCTAGCTCATCAAAATGACCCTTTTGTGTATTTTGTTGCATGCAGTCTACATTAAGAAAGCATTCTTTCCGGGCATGGTGGTGCGCACTTATAATCCAAGCTCTGGGAGGCAAGAGGACAGGGATCACTTGAGTTCATGGGTTGGAGACTACCCTGGGCAACATAGTGAGACCTGGTTCTTGAAAAAGTAGCTGGGTGCTAAGGCGGGTGCCTGTAATCCCAGTTATCTGGGAGGCTGAGGCTGGGGATCGCTTGTGTCCCCAGGATTGGGACTACCCCAGGCAACATAGCGGGACCTAGTCTAAAAAAAAAAGAAAAGAAAAGAAAAAGAAAGCATTCTTATTGGGAATAACAACACAGTGACTTGTCCATTCATGTTCATCTCTTTCCCTTTAAGATACCAATAGATAGGAATATAGGAATAAACCACAAGAAAGTAAAACATAAGAGTTCAATACATGTTGGAAGAATAGACAGCCATGGTGCCAGAGAACCCGGCTGCAGAGGGGAGGAGTTGAGGTGGTTACAATCGAATGGGTCACAGAGAGGATCCCAGCACGGGGATGAGTAAGTGACTCTGCACAACTTGTACGGACCCAGGGCTTCCAGAGAGAGGATAGGAGGAACCCAAGAACAGAAGCAGGCTCCTCAGTGAAGCTGGCAAGTTGAGTGGTAGGACTCTCCGAGCGCTGGCAATCAAGGTGCTTTCTCCCACCTTCACACAGAATGGTTTCCTCTATGCCAGTCAGTGAGCCAGAGAAACCTTCCAGAATGAGCATCTGAAGCACTGGGAGGGGTCTTTCAGGAGGGCTGGCCCACCAGACACTAATTGCATGAATTCTCCCCAACAGATAAGCCCTCCCACCTCCCTTCACATGGAGGTTCCAAGACTTCATGTTCTCTCAAAGTGAAAAATGAGCAAAGAATTCTCAGACATTTAAGGAATACCTACAGCAAGGAAGACAGGAACTCTCAGAAAAAAAAAGGTAACTGGCAAAACAGAGCACAAACAAAAATAAAACTGATGAACATTCTCCAAGAATTAGGAGAAAATACAGCAATGATGAAACTAGAACAAAGTTTGACTGAAAAGGAACATTCAGAGAACAAAAAGAGCTAAAATAAGACAAGCTACAGTTAGACAAAATGTATTCATGAAAAGTTAAAAAAAAAATAAAGTGAAAACTAGGATGGATAAAACAGAGAAAGAAACAGACTCAGAAAATCAATCTAGGGGGGCTCACATCTTTCCAAGAGGGGTGCAGACAGAAGAAAAGAGCCATTACAAGCAATTCCACAGCCACATGAGGAGGCTTTCTTTTCCTAAAAAATTGGGGTCTACCCAAATCTCAAAATAAAAAAGTTCACTTGTTTATGTTTCAATGTAGTACAAAGCTTGCAAGGAAGAAAAGGAAACTTTTGGGTATAAGGGAAAAAGGGAGGGGAGGCTGAGAAGCAGAGGGTTGAGAGTTCAGGCTGATATGAGGCAATTCTGGGGAAAGGAGGTGGGAGGGGAGTGATGGCAGGTCATGGGTCAGGTAGCAGTGGGTGGGCTGAGGATCTGGAGTTCGATATACTGATGATTGCTAAGGCCTTGAGCTGGGAAGTTGGAACTGAATGTCCTTCAATGAGCCAAGAAAATCTCAAAAGGTTAGATACATACGAATGGACAGTTTACAGAATAATCTCTGCTCAAGAGTTTGGGTTGATGATCTGCAAGTTTCCCTCTACTGGGGGATGGGGAGAAATAAAGATGCCCCTACATCTGTGAATGTGGATATTTTGATTGGATGCTACATTTATGCCATGGTTATGCTACTAGGAATTAGGGAATGTCCGCAATAAGTCACCACACAACAGTTATGGTTCTACTGTTTAGCTTCATGTCATAGATAAGTGACCTGGGGTTCAGAGAGAGTAGATGCTTTACCTAAAGTGAAAGGAAATAAGTGGCAGATCAGGGACTAAAGGACAAATCAATCCGTCATTTTTTAATTACAACTCCAGCATTTTTTCACTGATAATAGCATGTAGCCAATTTGGGTCTCTGTTTTTAGAAATGAGATAGAAGCAGCATTAGAAATTTGATTTTACAGTTTTCTTTTGTTTTCAAAAACCTAAAGACTATCCCAGCCTGCTGACAATAGTTTCAGTTATGAGACCAATTAAGAATACAGAAGACACAACCGAGAAAATATACATTTTGTGAAGCTCTTACCAGGAGAAACAAGAACTTGCTGTGAAGAGAAGAGCAAGAGTTGATGAGACACAGAAGGACAAAGGAGAACCACATGGGGGTAACCCTGGCCTATTTCTGTGCAGCCCCAAGGAGAAGGGAGTCTCAGCAAAGCATAAATTAACTTAGTGGTCACCTTGGTGAGATCTCCTGATCCGGGGAGGAATGACTTCCAGCTTACTTGTCTAAAGCATGCTTTTTAAGATTTATTAGCATTTTTTATATTGATTCCACACTCACCAAGTGGCTTTGTGACAATGTAATTTCTCACACAGCTGGCCTCCATGGAGAGAGGACACTGCTTGGGTTGCCTTGAAAGCCTGGATTGCTTGAGAAATTGGTGATATTCTGCTCATATTTACACTTAACTTCCAATGCATCCTGCCCACAGCGGCAGGAGAGACAGCTTGACCCATGGGTGTGTTTGCTTCTGGCGGACAACGGCACTGCCCATCACAAGTGAATCTTAGTATAGTTCAATAATGTGACTCTCCCCTTCAAATTGATACTGTTGTCACTTTGTCACTTAATCAGGTTTCTGACCTACAGCGACTGGAGCTTGCTGTTGGATATGGTGACATCTTTGCGGAATAGAGCCAGGTGTCCTTATAGCAATACCATATCCCTCGGAATCACTGTGCTGACTAAAACTCTTCCATTTGAAACCAACAGTACCTTCTGGGAATTTTTCAGTTGTGCATCATAAACAGAGATGAACACGGTTTTTAAAGAAAGGTTGTGGCTTTGCTCCATGATTTAACCTTGAAGATCTACAGTTGAGTCTGTTACTATTACAGCCACAATAAAAGCCTGGCTACCCACCATGTTGTATCATCTGCTTCCAATAGATTGCTCTAGTTTCTTTAAGTTTCCTGAGCCTTCCAGGGCAGAAATGTGCTTTTATTTATCCTCTTCTAGTAAAGGTTAGTCAGTGGGTCTTAGAAAAACTTTTTTTTTTTTTTGTAAAGGTAAGAATAGCAAAAATGTACAGGTAAACAGGTCAGTCATCATTTATTAATATAACATATATTTTTGAATGCTTGCTTTATACCCAGCAAAGATTTAGAAAGCTGGAGCACTAAAAATGACAGTACAGGGTGCTCCAGACCACATGGTCTTAAGAACATGATGAGCAGGTGAGAAAAAAATTGCAAGTCATCATGGGTGTGAAAATGAATGGATCTACACACAAGATTTGGTGAGATCTGGGCTACACTGAGCTGAGGCTTAACGGTGATGAGGAAACTGTCAGGGAGCCAAATGTTGGGCAAACTTCAAGAATGGGGGTAGGGAGAAGTTGAACAGTTAGGGGAGAGCTGAAATGTCACAGGGTTTTCACGCAACACAGAGGAGTTCTGTTATCTGTGAAGGTGGCAGGGAGTCATTTTGATCAAATGGATAAATTTTGAGTGTTTCATACTCTTTTGTCTACTTGGGCAGGAGCGCTGGTGGGAGACAGAAAAGGAGCAAACTAGAAGTGAAGAACCCAGCAGAAAATACACTCAAATAGTCAGAAGGACTGAGATGTGCGCCTGGATGAAGGCCGTGGCTGTGAAGGTGAAGAGCTGAATGAAAAACTAGACATATTTAAGAGGCAGATGAAAAAAAAACAACAAAAAAACTTGCAATCATTGACAACCAATCACAGTGACATATTCTTGTGAATGCAGTGCCTGCTGGGTGACCTTTTTCACAGAAAGAGCAGCGATTCTGCCTGCTGTTGGATGACTGTTTCTATTCGAGAAATTGAATGTTAGAGTTTGTAAGACAAACTATAAGGAGTTGCATGTTTCAATTGAGGGGATTAGCCCCAAGATGCTGTGGCATTTGTCATCAGCTCTCAGGTTTTAACATGCAGGGGATCATTAAGTCCTGGGCCTGGTGCTGATGGTTAAAATGAACTGCTCTTCCAGTTGCCTGTTCGAGGTAATGGGGCAAAGTGATTAAGAAATCGGGCTTGGAGTTGACCAAATCTGAATCTGAATCTACAATTTGCTTCAACTCTCACATCAAACTAAGTCTCCTTGTCCATAAAATAGAGTATTTAATCTCTAGGGTTGCTATTTTGCATGAAGACACTTAAATTCATAAGTGGTGGAACTAAGATTCCAGTCTAGGTCCAGCTGACTCCAGAGTCCACATTCTCCCTTTCTCCCTTCTTTCTTTTTCAGCTTTAAAATAGGCATTATTTTCATTGCTTTTTCTTAAATAAAGGCTCAAACTCAGTGTCTGTTTTCCCTTTGGCCCTCAAAAATCCATGCAGGACTTTCTGTGGTTTGCTTGCATTGATCATTTTCTAGTTTTATGCCACCCTCATCAGAGAGTGGCATAAAATTATTCTATCTTATAGAATTTCTATATGATATTATTATTTATTTCTATCTTATAGAACTTACTGCATTTTCTAGTGATCTGATGATCTAAGATTAATTTTTTGAGTTTTCTATGTGAGTTTGAGAACATTCTATATATTCTTTATTATCAGAGTATAAAGTTTGTTGCACTACCAATCTCCCTAGTTACTAACTTTGTTGTTTGGGTCTTTTATGTTCTTATTTATATTTTGTCCACTTGCCGTTGTCTTAGACCAAAAAGAGTATGCTAAATGACATATTATATGATCTCATATTATATTGTATTATACTAGCATGCCTTTACCATGTCTCTGATGAAGGCCCTCTGCCATGTCCCCTGGTGTGCATGCATTGAATGACCCTGGTAGGCTCTGACTGCTAGCTTAAAATTAATCCTGTCTATACTGTTTTTTCAGTCTGCACTTCACCACACTGGCTATGAAGGTCAAAGCTCATGTTTGTTGTTCATTTGCACTTGCCTTGTATGCTTTGCCCATCCTATACTTTCACTTTCCCTCTTTAGAAATCACTCTCTACTAGGTGTTTCTCTTGTATTCGGCAGCACTAGGTTTTGTAGAGCACACATTTTCAACTTGTACATAGACACTGTTCACTGTTCACTGTAACTGGCATTTCTTGAGATTTCTTTTCAACGGTTTCCTTCCACCAGGATAAGGATTCAACTAAGCCCCTAAATTTATGAGCAGCAGTTTGGATTAGTTTGGACTGAGGTTCCCTCCTGGAACTTTGTGGCTTAGCAGAATTCTCCTGCCCTATTAGTTCTTATACTGTAGAAAGACAGCTTCTCCCTTGCCCACCTGGAAGATCCTACACTCACTCATCATTGAAGGACAGGAAGAGATAGGGAAGCTTATAACCACATTCTCTGCTACTGGCTACAAACACATAAAGAAGTTTCTAATGTTTGAACTAAAGCCTGATGGTTCCCAAAATATTCTTCTTTCTTTCTTTCTTTCTTTCTTTCTTTCTTTCTTTCTTTCTTTCTTTCTTTCTTTCTTTCTTTCTTTCTTTCTTTCTTTCTTTCTTTCTTTCTTTCTTTCTTTCTTTCTTTCTTTCTTTCTTTCTTTCTATTTTTCTGATGGAGGCAACATTGACTGACAACATTGCATATGACTTATCACAAAGCATTCTTTAAAATTCAAGTAAGTATAAAGAAGGTTAGCGCACTAAAAGTCCCAGCTGGAAAGAACCCTAGAGATCACTACTTGAGCTGTCTCCCCAAAATATTAATTGCTTCTAAAAGATCTCATGTTTTATAATCTGGTAATTTCTTGCTAGCGGTAAGTTGATCCCACCACCCTTTCTAGAGGCATGAATTTGAAGCCCAATTCTATATGTGAGCCTTAAAGTGTTTGGAATTTACAGAAATAACAAGTTTGTTTTTTAAAGCTATAGAATTGGGACAATGAGAGAGAATCAGAAGGCTATTAAGAGGACTAAGCACATTACCCAGGGATTACAAAGATGTGAAATGTATATATAAGTAAATTATCTACTATAAAAAATGTAAATGACAAAAATATAAAAATTTTTCTAAAATGTCAAAAAAAAGAGGATTAAGCACATTACAAGTTCAAGGTGAATCTTTTAAACAATAGGAATGACAGGCAAGTTCACTGTAAAAGGAGAAAGTTCTACTGGGTTCTTATAGACTGGAGCCCTGCCTGCAGCAACACGGACCTAATGAATCATCACATCTTCCCATTTTTCTAGAAAAGCAGAAATCTGACTTTTTAACGGGAAATTCCCCAATTATTCAATGTAGCAATGAATTCAGATTCTTTAAAGCACTAGATAGAACATTAAGGAAATATATCTGTGGGTTGATTATACCTGTGGGCTGCCACTTTGCATTCTCCAGTCTGAAGCAATTAGCATAATGCCTCACACTAGATAGGCACTTGATAAATTATGAATTCATCAGATTGGAAACCTTAGACAGCAGATTCTTGGGGGAAAAGTCTTGTTTGATTGGATAGGTCAGTGGAAACTCAGAGTAACCTGGACTTCACCTGCAGATTCAGGAAGATGGTAGAAATGGAGGGGGAGGTAAAGAAGCAGAGGGAAGAGGTCCTGAAAGAATTCTGCCTTTGCCCAATCTGCTGACTCATCTTTTGTAACCCTCTCTGGGTCTCTGGTATTAGAAGCCCATCACCATGCAAATGTAACTGACACAGGAGGTTGAGCAGCTGACTGGAATCAGAAGGGTCTGAGAGGCTTCCTCAGAGTGAGTTTACTGGGAAGAGAACAAAAAAGCACTGAGCTGAAGCCAAAGAGGCAACTTTCTCCTTGGCCCCTGTTCCTTTTGGCTTTTCCCCATCAGCAACTCTGAGCCTAGCCAAATCCTTCCTGCCGGGGTGGGTTGCAGCTGTCCCACACATGTTATGATTAAGCTCCAGTAGAGTTGTTCCTATTTTTAGCACTTAATGTGGATGCAAAGGTCACTAAGATTCCCCATTTACTGGCTCAATTCCCTTCTCTCTTCTCTACATGGCTCTTATTTCTCTTCAATATGGGTGTTATTTTCAGCTCAGATGAGCTATCTTAGATATTTTGAGGGATGTGGAACCCTGAATATTTGCCCCCCTTGCCTGGACAAGCCTTAACCTTGGATGTATATCCTTTGTCCTGAGAACTTGTGCATAGACTGGATAATTGCATAGCAGGCTGGGGCCAATGTCACTTGTTTTTGTCCTCTTGAATATGGAGAGAGACTGAGAGCAGAAAAGAGTGCTGAGGATCCCGCCTCAAACCCTCTAAGCACACAATTGAGGGCACAGAGGGCCAGGGAGGTGGGTTCGCTTTGACAATGCGTATCTTATATTCATGCTACACATTTCATTATTTACACATTTTTCTGGCCCTTATTCCCTTTACCAGTTCCACTTCATATTACATATTTCCCATTCTTCTCACAACCCAATGAAGGATCAATAAATTCAATTATTCCCATTTTACAGATGACAAGGCTGAGGTTTAGTGGTTTGAGAAATCTGCTCAGAAGTCACATACACCAACAATGACAGACCCAGGCACTTAGCTCCTAAAACCATACCTGAACCAGAGCTCAGGATGTAGATACTTCATGAGGATAGAAGAAAGGAAGAAGGGTGGAAGAAGGTAGAGATTTGGCTTACAAAGACACATTTTCTCAGCATGTCCTGCAGTCTATTCTTTGAAAATCAGAGTGTTTTCAGAACATGGGAACAACCCCTTCTAACCTCCTTGGAGATGACATTGTTGCCGGGATACTAAGGAGAGTTTTGTTCTCTTTACCTGTTCTCGGGGTCAGCCAAGGCCATACTCCGAGTGACGTAGCACATCTTGAGGGGGATGCTTTTCCGGTCTCTATGGAAGGAGAAGGCCTGCGATGACAGTGGGTCTGAGGGGCCGCCCCCGAGCCGAGGGGATTCAGGTGGAGGCGTTTCCCACCCAATCTCAGACACTGGGGAGCCTTTCTTCACGTAGGGCGTGGCTTCTCGCATGTACTTCACTGTGTGAAAAAGACAACAATGAACACTTTGAGTCCCACAGAGCTGAATTTCTGGAAAGTTTGACTGAGTTTCTGAGAAACTTGACCTAGACAGGATTTTACTACTTAGATTGGCTCTGAATTTCTCTTCCTCTCAAAATATTCTGTTATTTGAGTTATATACCAAAGTGGCTTTTAGCACCAGCCATTATAATGACCCGAACTTGAGAATTACTTTCAGCGTTTTTCAAATGATAAGTTTTGTCTTTCCTGATTACAAGTTGCATTCTGGGAAAGATGCTAAAAAACAAAGGGGGTAAAGAATAAATAAAAAAGTTTAATTTTGGCTGAAAAATACGATTATTTCATACAGATAAACAGAATCTGGAAGTGCCTGTCACATCAGCATACTTTTTGTTGAAAAGAAAGATTTTACAATTAAACAGTACATATATATTGAAATACAAACATATACATAAGAACACCACATTCTGTAATGGCAAATTCTATAATAGCAGAAACATTATGTAGATGAGCTAAAGTCTAGAAGCAAATTAAATGTCTACTAAAAAGAGGGCAAGTTACATAAATTGTGAGACACCTATACAGTCATTTAAAAAAATCATGAAAATTTGAAAATGAGATATAGCTGTGTCATGCAGAAACACCTATAAAATCTGTTATTAATTTTAAAAATAACAGAAGTATATATATTATAATCTTTATATGCAAAGTCAAAAATTATACACTTGTATAGTTACAGCTATTTCTGTGTAGAAGCACAAGAAAATGTCAAAAACAGGTAGCTCTGGAGAGTGTAAATAAAAATCACAATGATGGAGAAACAGACCTGTACTCTTCATTTATTAACCTTTCAAATTATGCATATGCATCTGTGTAGCCATAGCATAAATTACTTTTCTAAAATTAAAAAAGAAAGAACAGTAATTGAATAGCTAAGTAGAGCAGACTGGAATTCTCTTGGGTATATTTACCTTAATCTTAAGAAGCTATTTGCCTACTCTGAATTCAAGCATTTGGTTTTTAGACAACTTTGAAGTTGGCAGGGCAACTAGATGCTTGGAACATACAATAAAAACCCACATATCCTTCTCTCTCTCACCCATACAATTGGCTCTGTGCTACTCTGTGGGGTGGCGGATAAGTTTTAACTAAAATCTTAGAGATATATGTATGATAAATGGCAGTAGTTTGGAATGAGTGCAGAGTTGGAGGCATTTCTTCCAGATGTCTGAGGATCTATTTTCACAAACTAGAGCTCTCACTATGCAAAATGTGAAGTCAGTGAGTAAAAACAAAGACATGAAGTCAGGTGTTTGGAGACTATAAACATAGTAGGTAGTTTCCAGTCTCAAGAGTTGCAACATCACAGGTGACAGTCATAGTTGGTGTTGGTGTTCCATCAGGTCCCTCTGCCAGCCCAGCTTCTGTGTTGGCTGAGAACAACCTATGGCTTCTTTCTGCTTTAGAAAACAGCTCTTGGCTCAACAAAGGCTAGCCACCAAGCTGGGAGACTATAGAGTTGTGGTCCCACCCCCCAGACGGAAACTCTGTTCCATGTAAATCCACCTAAGACAACGGAAACTCTGTTCCATGTAAATCGACCTAAGACAATGAACTAACATTGGCATCTAAACTATGGCAAAAAGCAGAGTCAGTTAAGTTTTAACAGGAAAAAAGTACCCTGGAAGAACTCATGAGAGAAATAGATGTAGGAGCATGAGATTAGGTTCACAACAATTTAATTAGCAGACCAAACATAACCCAGATGCATGCAATATTAATGGGTCTGATCATAGTCATAAAAAATAAAAACCAAAACCAAAAACCCAATCATATTAATTCAAGACAGAGGAGATGGCACTTAGCACCCATCTAAAAAGAACACATCAGGATTTTTAAATGAATGTAAATGCAATTAGAAGAAAACAGATTCCTGTTTGGCACAAACCTGTTAGCAGAGGTTACAGCTAGACATGGAGAAGGTAATTCAACAGACAGCACATTTTAAGGAATAGTGTTTAGTTCTGGACAATATATTTAAAAGGAACACAAACATACCTGAGAACAAATTTATAAAGTTTAAGGGGACAGATATAAACTGTCCAAAACAGAAACAAACAGGATCTCTTTTGAAGATACTGATTTCTTCATTCTAAAAGTATTTAGCAGAAGCTAGAACACTACTTTGTATATTGTAGAATTATATATCTGGAATTAGGAAATTCAAGCATGAGCTGATACGGTTTGAAGAGTCTCCTCTTTATGCAATATTAGTCTTCTAGCTGGTGTAATACTGTGAAACTGAAAATCCAGGGAGGTTTCAGGAGCCAGAATTTGAGCATGGTCTTAAAAAGGGAGCTATTACTTTTAAAATTAAAGATAAACACAATCCGTTTTTAAATAAAGTGCTCTGGCTTACAATTTCTTATTGTGATTCCTTGGAACAAGAATTTGGACCTCTATTTGGAAAGAAGATGAACAGGGAAATTTATCATAACAATGATATGCCAAATACAGAATCAGGTAGTTTACCTATCTCGCATTTACATTTCAAAGTGACCACGTGTGTGTGTGTGTGTGTGTGTGTGTGTGTGTGTGTGTGTGTGTAAGGTCCAGAGAAGAAATGGGTAATGGATCTTTCACCACTTTGCTGAGTATTCATGTAACCAAAACCATTAAAAGAACAAATAGCTATTCCAGATATTGCTAGCATGAAATATCTTGTAGGGCTATTCTAATTCTAGTGAGACTAGGAGCTTTATGTGTTTTCCCTTCCCAGACTATGCCATTTTGCACATCAGCATATCAATGCTCAGAAATGTAACTCCTGTGCAGGCACATCAAATCCAAGTACTCTGTGGTAAAGTTTTGATTTCCCCCAAAACATAGATCACATTGTTTCTTGAAATCTGTCCACCCCACCTAGGTGAAGGGTGAAAAATAAAAAGCAAATAAGTTTGCACTTCGTAGACAGTGATAGTCACATAGTCTAAGAGCAAAAGAATGTTAGAATCAGTGGTCAGCTATGGGAGGACTGGAAATTGAGATTGGACTGGCAAACAATATTACTAGTAATTGCACTAAGGATCTTCAAGGCTTTGGAGAAACATTCATAATAATCATTTGAAGAATACCAGAAATGTATGGATGGATCCACTCATTGGCAGAAACATGGGATATATAGCAAGTTTTAGTCTGGAAGCAAATATTTACCAAGTAACCACTTCCATGTGTCTTAGAACATAGAGAATTTAAAAAGACCATAAGACAGCAATGCCTTGAAAATTATACTTTATTGGGAATTATATTCAAAAATAATAATTCTTTGAACTAACCAAATGAAAATAAACGGCAGGGAAAATAATAAGATATGATAATTCAAAGATCAGTAAATTCATCAATTTTCATGTGCTTAGGACTGTACTGTTCATTGAAGATGATGACAAGTGTCCCTGCTTAAAGCAGCTGAAGCCTATAAAAGGAAGAAGGGTAGTGAACAGATGACAAGTTCTTCTGCTAAATCTTAAGCCTGATTTAAGGAGGTCCCAAATCTCTTGGGACCTTGGAGAAGCAAATAAAAACCCTTTCTGGAGGAAGGCAATTCTACCCTAGGCATGAAGAAGTTCCTATGAATTATCTTCAAGGGAAATGAACAGCATTAAATTAAGAAACTGGTGTATGCAATATAGCAAGGCATTATGAGCAAGAACTAATTTTTGAACAAGTAGTAATAGAAACAGCCCACCAGGTTACAAAACAAGAATGGAAGAACAAATGAAAGCTTTAGCAAATCTTCCAGGGATTATTTTTAAAAATGACTTAAGTTGCCGGGCACGGTGGTGCATGCCTGTAAGCGATGGCCTATGGAACGTGGTTGGGACTGGGGAAGGACGGTTCGAGACCTACCTGGGGCAACATAGGAAGACCTAGTTCCAAAAAAAAAAGCTGGGCATGGTTATATGTGCCTGTAATCCCAGCTACCTGGGAAGCAGAGGCTGGGGATTGCTTGAGTCTGTGGTAGCCTGGGCAACACGAGCCTGTGGTTCCACAGGCAAAAATAGTGAGAACTAGTTTCTAAATAAATAAATAAATAAATTAATTAATTAATTAATTAATATGACTTAACATATTGTTAAAATAACCAGATAAACTACCTTGTAATAATAGTAATGGTACCACTACTATTACCACTAGTACTATTTCTCCTAGAAATAAAACTTCAGTAAATAGACATGTCAGAAAAATCATTAGTAAATGCACTCCCTTGTTGTTGAAGGGAATAAATAACTCCATTCTTGTTTGTTGAGGTATTACTTGCATTAATGAAGAGCTAGAAACAACTTGAATGCCCATCAATAGACAAATGGTTAAATAAGTTATATTTGCATAAATATAGTACCCAGCTATAAAATAAGATAAAATTCTTCCATTTGCAGCATCATGGATGGATCTAGAGAATATTATGCTTAGGAAGCCAGACAGAGAAAAATAAACTCATTATGCTTTCACTCATATATATGTAGTATATAGAGAAAACACATAATTAAATAAAATCAAAATAAACTTTTGGGTTATAAGACCAATTAAATGTTACCAGGAAAAAGGGGGCAGAGTGATGAATCAATTGAGACAAAGGGGACATTGGTAGGGTACAGAATAAAACTGAACTTTTCATTGCTGAACTTAATATAGTACGTATACCAGTTAATTCTCAGTGATGCACACTGACACATATAATGCAATATTACTTCAATAAAAAAGCAAAGGAATTAGGGATTGAATTGTAGATCAGAAGAAGTTATAATGAATGCAATACAAGTTACAAAAAGAGAAAATATCAAAGGGAGATTAAGAGATGTGGAGGATAAAGTGGGAAGGTCTAATATATGTTTAATTGGAGCCCCAAAAGGAAAGGAGAGAAAGAATGTAACAAAGTCTCAAAGACTAAGAATTTTCCTATTGAAAAGATACCAACCAACGAATTCCAGAAACTAGACATGAGTTTGCTGAACAACACCTGTTATTTTAACCATCAAGATGCACAAACATAGCAACATCCCACTTTGTACCTTAGGTAGGCCAATGGGATAGCTTTTCCTTAGAATCCTTTAAAAAGCTCTTCTGAGGGCTGTAGATATCACCTCTTCCCTTTATTTATTTTGCTCAGAAGGCTCAGCAAAATCCCTAATGAGTTCAAAGATCTCTGGCACTGCCAGAAAACACGTCTTCAATTTCAAGGAGACTAAGATTATCATCATTGTTCCAAAGCAAGATAGAGCAAGGTCACTAAACTTTTTCCATATTAGTCTCAGTCTTGAGGAAAACAACATCCTCTTTAAAGTTGCTTTGTTCAGGAGTTCTGCTTCTTTTTGAAATGCACAGACAAAATGGAGAAATTTGTTATTGTGTATAACAAAGGAAGAAAAAGAAAGTTGCCTTTGGATTTCCCTTAGGGCTTATAATTTGTGGTCTAAGAGAATAAAATTATTAGAATATTCCTTCCTGATAGAAAAGAGTCCAAGTAATTTCTACCAGTTTTGATCCTAAGTTCTGACTGTAATTCTACAACCAAATCATCTCCTCTACAATCACCAGTTGAGCCCTAAGTTTAACTACCTTCTCACCAACTGCAGAAAGCAAGAGCAGTGCTTTGTCTGGGTGTAGAAAAGCAACACCTCTAACAGGAAATAAAGAATTTGTGACACTTTTTCATAGGTCTTTGTGCCTTGGTGTCATGAAATTTCTGTACCTTACAATCAAAATGAGAATGTTGCCTAATTAAGGGAGGGCTAGATATTTCTTAAGACTAGATTGGACTGCAGTGGGAGTCCCATTTTACAATGTAATAAATGTCATTGAGGTTTATTTTTCTTTTACCAAAAATCCTAAATTAAAGAAAATGGCAATTAGGGTCAGCCCTGCTCCATAAAGTTGTCAGGGCCTCAGGCTTCTTGTTCCCTTTCTGCTCTGTATCTCTAGCTTGCCACCTAATGACCCATGATAGCTGCTGAAGTTCCAGCTATTACATTCAAATTCCCATAGCTGGGAAGGAGTAAGAAGTGATGAACACACTATCCTTCCTATAAATACACTTTAAAAAGTTAACACACTCTATTGGCCAGAAGTTAAGTCACATGACCACTTACACTTTTCACTCTAGACAGCCCTATGCTCACCCCAGGTAAAAATTAGAAGGGGAAGTCATTACAGAAGAAGAAAAGAAATATTAGAGGATAACTCTCAGGTTTTGCTATAGGAAATATTCCTAATTCTGTTAGCTGAGCAGAATTACATTTTAAACACACAAATACAAGCAAATTCTTTGGACAAAATAAAAAGTACAACTAGGTTTCATGAACTTTATTAAGTGTTTTTGTGTACTAACTTCTTAGACTCATAGAATCCTATGTTGCAGGCATTGCAATTATCTCTATTTTACCAAAAACACTGCAAAAAAGAGGGTAATTCATAGGCCCAAGTTACAGCACAAGAAACTGGCAGAAACTTGAGTGAACTTCAGGCAGTCTGGCTCCAGAGTCTTTGCTTTTAACCATGAAGCAATACTGTTTCTCACACTTTAAAAAAATAATAATTGGATGTGTGTGTGTGTGTGTGTGTGTGTGTTTAAACCAACATTTTTATGTACTGGGAGAAAACATCCAATTAAGAGTCTATTGCCTGTAACATAAGAGAGCTTGATTTTGTAAGCCTGCACTATTAAACTATGGCATTTCAATAAATGCCTTTTAAGACACTGTAATATGTATTCATAATAGAGGGTTTAACCTGGCAGAACTGAACAGCCAGTGTCTGCATAATTACACCTCATGTGCTTACAGACAGTAATTTCAGGCAAAGGGCTGTTGAAACCAATCAGCAACAGCCAGGCCCAGGTTCAGGGCATCTCATCATCAGAACTAATTAATAAAACCATGCCCTTTCTGGGCATCATGAATTAAGAACTGTGGGTGAGCAATTAAAATTCCAATGTTCACTTGCAAAAAAGGGGGGAGGAGAGCAGTAAGAAGTGGTCTTCAAACCAATCATGTACCCAGCTGTTTTCAATATGTATCTCGTTTTTCATCTGGAGGAGAGGCCTTTGTGAAGATTTGAAAAGAACACTCTGTAAAGCCCAAGTTTGTTCAGGCCCCAAGTTGCCACAATTAAATCTTTGTTGGGGCAGCCAGATGACATTTGAAAAGCGAAGCACATACAGGCCACTAATGAGGAAATGCTTTAGGCAAATCCAATCAGCTCTTCCACAAGACTGGTTTCTGAGGAGCCAGGAAGTCCCTCTGATATGTGCAATTTTTTTCCCTTAAAAATAAATAAAGCAAAACCACAAACTCAAAAGGGGGTGCACACATTATAGGAAGAAAAAGAAATATTTCATTTTTCTAGTGGATGTGAACCCTGAGTGTACTTTTTTCCAATATCAGGAAGGAGAAAGAGGGTCAGCTACAGACAACAAATGTGGGTATTGGATGCTTGATGAAACTTAAATGGTGGAGACAGATCGGTGACAGTGGGATTAGCTGATAAAACACAATGTAAGACTTTCCCTTTGTGGCATTTTCCTAGGTCATCTTAGGAAAAATGCAAAGAAAGATCATCAGTATTTCCAAAAGGAGTGAGAAATGATGAAAGAGGTGATATAAACTGTTCAGAAACTACAGCTAATCTTTCAGGAGGCTGGATAGTAGGGTTGACAGGGGATTGGTTCTGGGAGCCAGGGACATGGATTAGAAGTTCATTTCTGCCTCCAACTAGCTCGCCAGATCAGAGTAGGTCAATCCATACCCCAGACCTCATTTCCCCTACCAGTCAAGGTTGGGGAATAAAGTCCCCATTCTCTAAACACTTAAGGACTCCTTGGGAAGTTGCCTTTTCTGACAACATATAAAAAGGGTTTTTTTACCTTATCTTTTCATTTGTGTCACCACCCTCACCCCCAAAATTCCACAATAATGTGTGTGAAATTGTTTGAACTTAGGCAAGCATAACTTCTGATTCTACCAACTTCAGGGGCACCTGACAAATATGAGGTTGAAGTAGTACTCATGTTACTGCTCCTTTGGTTTGGCAGAAAATGGCTTAGGAAAGTTAAAGATTTCATTTATGTACCAATATTTATTTAATTTCTATTTTTCTAGACAAGCCCATAAGGAAGGAATTTTGAGAGACATCTGAGGATGGCCAGTGGTGATTGAGGGTTATTAGAATATGGAGGGTGAGAGAACTGAATTTTGAAAAGTGGAGTCAAGAGTTAAATGAACTGCAGATGAATTTGTTGAGTCTTTAATTAAAAAACTATTTCAAAATGATACTATTTTAGAATGGAGAGTCATTTGATGTGACCTGCTTTGATTCTTCAACAAAGCAAGGTCACTGTCACCAGAGCTGCCTACTGAGACCCAGGGAAAGTATCTGATTCCATGCGTCATCCAACCACCTGGGAGCAGTCTGCTGTTATTACCTATTCATTTGGCAAATGTTTAAAGAAGTTCTGGTAAATGTTCCAGAATGTTGAATTTATCTGGGTGAGCAAGACAGACTAACCTGCCCTCAAGGTGCTTATGTTCCAATGATTTACATATTTTGGAGAGCAGTGTAGAGACATTACATCGACAAATACATGGCCCTATTATGAAAGGGACACATTCCAGGGCTTAGGTCTACCCCAGCTCACAAAGAGCCATTCATCATCTGGCCTCTCCCCATCTCCTGCCTCATCTCAGCTGTTTACCTTTTGTTCTCCACAGTTTACCTAAATTAAAACAATTAAATCTGAACATGCCATGTTCTCTTCTATCTGTATGGTTAGAAGAGATCTTTCTGGAAAACTCAGACAGCAGCAACTGGCAGAGCTGGAATGTGAACTGAGGCTATGCAACTGCAAAGATTCCAGGCCGAGTCGCTTTACAGGCTCTTTGCTTACACCTTGAATGCTGTTGCTGGATGGAGCTGAATGCTCATGCCTGAATCCTGTCTGTCCAACCATAATATTTTTAGAGATCATGCTATTAAAAATGCTTTTTCTCCCTGAAATGCTTTTCTTACATATTTCTTTTCCTATACTGAAGCTAAATCCTACCCCACAATTTGTACTCTCTGCTTCATGCAAAGCATCTTGAGCATCTTATAAACTGAGGCAATAGAAATGTTTGGCTTCACATAAAGAAAAAGACAAAGCAAGGTAAAAGACAACTGAATCTACTGACTCATCTACCATGCAGACCTGATTGGGCTTCTGGTCCACATTTTCTCAGAATCTGTAAATTGAAAATGGAAAAGATAATGTAGGATGGCATTATCAGTTGTTTTTACAACCTCTGGTCCCCAGAGAGGGGTTGGGAGAGGTACCCAATAATTTAGGTGACAAAATTAAGAATTTAATGATTTTATCTAGACCCAAACTAAAAGGATGGAATATAATGAGGACATGATGGAAAGCTTTGTTATTATGTATTCAAAACAAACAAAATCACTGTAACATGTAAGGTAGAAAAATTGATAATAAGCATTTCATGGGAAGAAAGGACTTAGGGAGTTCCAGTCGACGGTTACCATAATAAGATAATAAGATGTTATTCCCTACTCATCGAAATATGGAATTCGGAAAATGGATGACCAGTTTTCACTTTACTACTTTGATCAGCCCATACCTGAAGTCCTTGTAGGTTAGGCATTGTTTAAATGAGGTAAGGAGCATGGCAAAGTTGTTAAAAGGCTCAGAAAATGAGGACTACATAAATGAGTGAACATATGAGCATATGTTCATATAGTGAAAAGTATAAAGTTTGGAGTCTGACTCCTGGGGCCCAATTCCTAGTTCTTTGATTGCCTATTCTGTGGCTGTAAGCAGATTAGTTAGTTTCCCCATGTAGTTGATTAACTTAGGATAGTAAACACCGCAAGAGTTATCAATATTAGAAGTTAATCCAGAAAAAATAAAATTTATAGGACCTAAATAATAAGTGAAGCTAAATTCACCACTCCCCCTTTTTTAGCCCCTGAAGACCAGTAATCAGTGAATATAAGTGAAGAATAATAATTGAGTTTAACATAAGAAAACACTATAAAGCAGTGGGTTTCCGATAACTGGTGATATTTAAGCAGAAATTGGATTGATATCTCCCAGTTATGTTAGTGAAAAGATTCTTCTACTGTGGAAGAACAGATTGTTTCTAAAATCCCCTCAAGCTGTCATGTGCTATATTACTTCTGGAATGTGATTAAGGTAGCCAACCCAAAATTCCAATACAGTGAGGGCAAGTCAAGGTCAAATACCATGCAGTACAGTTCTTTATTATTATATGCTCATTAGCTGCATGTCAGCTGTAGGACAATGGGGCAGTTTACTAAGCTCCCTAGTCTTAGAAATGAGGACAACAATGTATTCTTTTGAGAACCAATACAATGTAGTTGTTTAATAAGTGAGCTCCAGAATGAAAATATCTAGATTCAAATTCCAAATCTTCCACCTAGAAAACAGGCTCGTTTGAGCAAGGTATATAGCCTCTTCATACCTTTGTTTCCCTGACTTAGAATTAGATGATCCACTTCACACAATTATCAAGAGGATTGACTATTTCTTTAAATGAACACAAAGCCCTCAGAACAGTACCTGGCACATACCTGGCATTCTACTTGAATTTAGTTATTACTACAATGATGTTGCTGTTAATGCTGTTAATAGATTTAAAGGAAAAAATGCATTGTAAGGACATCCTTTTCTCTTCTAACTCTGGAACTGTCAAAATTATAAATGTTTGGAAGTATAATTTCATTCATTCATTTATTGCATATAAAACAATCCCCTGTCTGTGCCCTGGTGGACTTACAAGTTTCTGCATTTGAGGGTTTTTAATTATGCCAGGGAGACAAGGTATACAAATCTAAAACATGAGAATTGGTGCAGAGTATAAGTCAACGTACACACACACTCACCTAAAGTGTATAAGTTAACCTAAAAAGTATAAGTTAACACACACACACACACACACACACACACACAGAGTTTAATGTTAATTCATCACCTATTAGTAAATGCTGAGAGCACATGGATTAATGTCTTGAGATTTGATCCTTGAAAAGTTGCCAGCAGAATCCTCACCTTCTCATAATAAAAATTTATCTTTGAGAAAGAATAACTATTTTAACAGCTATATTCTAACATCTAAAGGCAGGAAGTAAGTAACGAACACATCGGATGTCTGAGTACTCAAATTCTTATGTTGTTTTTACTCTCCCTAGACAGAAGACCACAAGTGAATGGGACTTTACGTCAAAGGCAGGAAGTGCAGTTCTCACTTCCTCCTTCCAGGTATCACTGTAACATAAATTTCTATTATTTCAGGTGTAGTATAATAATAACATCCTGCAAATCAAATTTGGGTCTCAGTAAATTTGCAGTTACTTTCAGTGTCTGAGGAGACATAAAACTTTTAAAAATTAAAAAAAATATATATCATTACCAAAATCAGACTCAGGTCAGGTTCGAGATTTAATTTTTTTTACCCTAAATCCACTATACTGCAAACCCAAAGCAATTTTAAAGGGTTATTGGGGAGGGGGGTAAGTAACAGCAGGTGAATCAAACTAGACAATGTTATGAATACCAGCTATTTTAAAATGCTTTTCAGATACTCCATCTCATTTCCTCCTTATTGTCCCCCACCTGAACTATGTCTAAACAGAAAATTATGTAACAATGTCTCTGAAACAATCTTATTTTCTTGAGACTTCCATGTCCCAGCTCCTAATTCTACCCATTGTGTCTACGGAAGTCCGGAAGTCGACACAAGTACATTTTGCTCAATGAACTAGTACCTATCAGATTTACCTGATGCACTGGATTTTCTCCTAAAGAAAAACTTACAACTGTTTTGGGAAAACAACTGTCATGAACCACAAGAAGTAGATCAAGATGACAGGGGGAGATCTGAGTAAATTTCTCGACTCTGGAGTCAGGAGAATAAAACGTCGTAAGATTTTTCCTCTAAGCCTCTAAAGGCGTCACTTAAATCTGAAAGACCAAGATAGAAGGTCCGAATATTAGATGGATGGGTTATTTGTTCATTTTTTTAAAACAGCAAATAATTTATTTAAATATAAATTTCACATCTTTGTAATTCCCAGGATTCACCCCCACCCTCCCTGATCATTCCCCTTCTGTTCCACCCCTCCCCCGCAACCTGGAGTTTGTGTACTTCAATTTGGTTGTTAGCTTTTTTTTTTTTACTTTTCTTCATAGCTTTTTGTTTATCTTTCCCAATTCCCATATAATAGTGAAACCATTTGGTGTCTGTCTTTATCTTTTTGACTTGTTTCTACTAATATGATTTCTTCTAGGTGTGTCCTTGTTACCATAAATTCATCTAATTTGTCATTTTTAATTGATGAGTAATATTCCATTGTGTATATATACCACATCTTCTTCATCCATTCATCTGTTTTGGGGTATTTGGGTTGTTTCCATGTCCTTGCAATTATAAATAGTGCTGCAATAAACATGCAGGCGCAGGTGTCCCTTTGTACCCATACTGAGGTCTCCTTTGGGTAGATTCCCAGAAAAGCGATTGCTGGGTCAAATGGTAGTTACATTTTCATTAGTTCATTTTTAAGGAGGTAAAAAGGGGGGTGATGGTGAGCATCACTCCAACTTTTTATAATAAATAGAACCACAAGAAAAGTTAACAAAAATGATAGCCAAAAGGAACTTCAGACAACTTGAGTATCTTAGTTCAAATAAGCAGCAGGACTTTGATTCCTTGTGTTCTAAATGTAATATATAATCTAACAAATCTAATAACCACAGCTGCAACAATGCAGCTGGTTCAGGTGACATGGGAACATGGGCAATATAATTGTAGTTAATCAGCTGGATATAGGTCCTGGGAAAATGCATGGATAAGTGGGGATTCAACCAATAAGCAAAGCCTAATGATTATATCAGAATTAGAATAATCAAAATATTCTAAAGCTAAAAAAGAAAAATAACCCACAGCTGTCAAAAGGGAAATGTATAAAGATGGTATGAAAAAGGCTGGGAAAAAAAGATATTCCCCTAGCATATTTGATAAATAAAAGAGGTTACAGGAAATCATTGTTCTAAACACAAGAGGAAATAACTATTGGTACAAAAAGAATTAATAAGAAATAAAATAACACTTTTGATGACCTGATAATAAATTTGAAAACTTTGATGAAATGCACAAATTGTTAGGGAAAAAACCTACCTTCTAAAACTGACCTAAGCAGAATTAAAAAGCACATTTAGTCCTGTCAATCAATAAAAGGGAAACAAGCCCTAATGATGAGGAAATAGTCCATGTAACTTTTTTTATAGAGGCTCAGGATCATAAATCAGAGGGGTAACCTGGAAGGCTGTAATCTCTTCACTAAGCTGAATTGGTCCTTGATGAACCCAATAGGAATCCTGTTGTTGAGGTCAAACATTTCCCTTCACAGTACCCAGCATTTCCTCCTTCTTCTTTCCTGTTCCTAGATGAGATCATGGCCACAGATAGTGTGTGAGAACAGGAGGAAGGGTTTATGTCATCTCTCCTGTGCAACAGCTATTTTCTTTAGGAGCTTTGATCTTTAACTTTTGCCCTTTCATTGGTCCAGGGTTACATGCTGAGAAATGGATAACTTGGAACTAAGCAGATATAACTAAGGTTGGCACCGCTAAAATGGGGATTACACATCTGCTTATTCCCTCTGTCCTGTTCTTTTGTTTTGGAAGCTTGCTTTAGTCAGAAATAACCAAAGAAGCTTCCATTTATGGTGCACTATTTTTGTATACTCAACTATATATATAGAGTATTAATATATATTAAATATAATAAATATATAATATTATATATAATGTATTCTATAATTAATATGCATTAATCTACTAATCTGGTTTAATGCATACAACCACTCCATGAGCTTAGTGTTAGGAAATGGGAAGTCCATCATCCAGGCTTTCTTCCATACAAACATGCCATGGAAACAGTAACTACAGGTGTTGACAATTATCTTGAGCCAAAGAGTTAAAGTATTTCATCATGAAAAAAAAAGTTTCACTTTGTATTACACTCCAAATTTTTCACTTTTTCTTTCTTGTTCAGCAGATAATATTTATCTAAAATATATTCCATTGTAGGACAACCTACAAGTCATGTAGGATTTGTGACCTAAATAGTCTCAGGAGCCTCTGATGTATAATAAAGTATTTATAATAAAAAATGCTATCTGTAACTACTTGGGTAGAATCTGAAAAAAAATTAATGACTGATGTATTTTATTGTTCTATATATATTACATATATTTCTTTCTTTCTCTCTTTTTTTAATACTTGGGTACCGCCTAAACACTTTGAGTGAAATACTCAGTTTTGAGAAACACCACCCACATTTGTCTATATAATATACTAATTACTTCCAAGAAATGGTTCCTTCAAGTTATACAATCATTTATAAACATTAAGACATATTTCAGTGACTCATATTGAGTTCATAGATTTATAAGTGAATTACAGCTGGAATGAATTTTTAGTCAGAATTTAGAAACATGTGACATTATTCCCACAGTTAATCAAGTACATATAGTTCTAAACTGTTCAACAAAGTCTATTGCCAAAACAAGAAGGTTAGAGAAAGAGGCACTGGAGCTACGGAATCTTGGCTTTATGTGGAATTCTCTGACCTGTAGATAAATGAGTTATATAGCCGTTTGGAAAGGTACAGTGGTGATCAAGACTTCACACAGTAAGACACATCATGAGATAATAGACTTATTAATACCACAAGGGCATTTATTTCTCCTTTAGCAAAAACTATGACCTGTCTATGAATGGTCATACACATGCTTCACAACAGCCCACTCTACATGTGCAGTAGCTGAAGTTCAAACAGGTGCACTTGGCCACCCTCACACTAAACTGCAGAGTAGGAATGTGAATCTGTGTTCTGATTTCAGTCCCAACCATTATAGATGCAGTGGATCTGGGACACTGGCCCCCTTTCTCCTCACTCTTTGCAGTATCCAGTGATGAGCTTTCAGAAATCTAACATTATTCTCAGGAAGAAAAAGCTTTTGAAAATGCATTGACCCCATAGTGGAGTCATATATAGATTGCAATTCTTTGAAATAATTTTAGTGGGTAAAACTGGACTTCAGTTAGGATCACCTGAATTGAAGCCCAGTTCTCATATCTGCATGATGATTGACAACTTATTTAATCTTCTTAAAGTTGAGCTTCCTCATCTATCTATATATACATACATATATCAATAGAAATAACATTTTGATATTTTTAATTATACATATATATATTATATCATTGTCTACCCCAAGGTTCTCCAACCATCTTATCACCCATGAACGATCTTAACCTCTTGTGCCCATCCCTCCCCCAATTTTACTCTTTCCCCCCTCTCTTGTTCTGTGCTTCTCTCTTGTCCTGTTGACAGTTTTAAATTTTTCCCATACATTTGTTTGTGTTCCCCTTATCCCTCATATAAGTGAGACCATCCCATATTTCTCTTTTTCTTTATGGCTTATTTCTGCTAACATGATTCCTTCTAGCTCTGTCCATGGTGTGCATGACATGTTTGTCTTTTTTGATGAATGAATAATATTCCATCGTATACATATCTCACAGTTTTCTGTACCATTTGTCTGTTTGGGGCATTTGGGTTGTTTCCATATTCTGGCTATTGTAAATAGTGCTGCAATGAACATCTGAGTATAACATTTTTTATAAATTTAGGCAACATTTATAGAGTGAAATGTTTAAATCTCAAGTGGATACTTCACTCAGTTTGGATACGGCATACAATACTTCCATCTTCCTAGACATTTCCCTCATGTTCCTTTTTCTTTAACTACCCTTCCCCTACACACAGAGATCTGCTTAGCTTAGCATTTTTTCTACTCCAATATATTACAGGATTTTCCCGATTCTAGGGAAAAATTATTCTAGGATATTCTAGAGTCTTATACTTATTCTAGAACTTAGTGATTCAGGAATTTTCTAGACTTTCCCACCATGAAATAATTTTAAGATCTACCCCAGGTGGAGTCTGTAATAACAGCCTATTTGCCCAAAAAACATTTGAATAGGTGCATTATAATTTGCATCACTAAAGTTGTCATCAAAAGAGCTGTTATCATTATTATTTGAAGAGGATGCCCAGTACGGCACTACAGCCAAGAGAAGGAATATCTATTCTACCTCATGCTGAAGTACACTTGAAGAAAGGAATTCCCTGCGTGTCCCATATCATACTCTCTATGTATAAGAGCATCTCATGACATGGTATTTTGGGTGAATTGGCTTGAATTTGCCCTACTAGATATGAAACTATTTTAATAGAGTACCTTCCCAGTATATTTCTCAAACATTCCCTTCTTTCCACTACAGATATGGAGGCCCACCTAGGTCAGAAGATTTGAGAGACCCACATGTGAAAAGTCATTTGTAATACTAGCTAAAGCTTATGTTGTCAATTCTGGAGGGCTATGTAATTTAATTTTTCCAAGTGAACTGGAGCCTAGTCCTTGCAAGACTGACACCAATACTGCATTTCACAGAACACAATTTGGTCACACTAAATCAATTCACACTCTAGAGGGATATAGAATCATTGAGATGCATATTTTATTTCTGGCAGATATATTCTTCAGTAAAAAGCATGGTCTTCAAGTCTAAATAAAAAACAGGGAGGATCCCCAAAAATCTCAAAAAAATCAGTAGGAGAGGGTGAGGTGTAAATATAAATTCCAAAATTTCAAGCAAGAAGTTCAAAAGCTTCTGTTAACAGAAGAGCTTTGGAAATGACATCCTTGTTCAAGTGACATCTGGGCAAGAATGATACCCTAACAAGGAAATGCCAAAATAGATGATGTTTATTAAAATATCAAGTCACATTTAGAGCAATGTATAGAAAAAAATCTCAAAGTTACTGCAAACCTGTGGGTGTAAGTCTCTATCCTGTTTCCTGCAGAAAAAACATCTGTTCTTACACTTAACACAAGCCACCTCTGATATTTATTGCATTTGCTGAATGCTGAGAGGATCTGAAATGTTAAACCTCTTGATCTGTCAGCAGCCTTGGTTTCTGTGAAAAGATGAGCTACATAATAGCACAAATTGAAGAAATTTCATGTACCTAAAAGACATAAATCCCCATCACAGTTGAATTCTCTTTCAATACACAACCATCGACGGTGTAAAAAAATTCCAACCTTTATCTTTTAACCTTCTTTTCTTTTCATTTTCCTCTACCTGCATAGCTCTATTTCCTATAATAAAGTGCATTCAAGTTTGTTCAATCTCAACTTAACCCATTCAATTCTCCCAATCAAGTTTAGAATAACTGCATGAAAGTCAAAGAGTATTTGATTTCATTAAGTTCACAATATCCTTATGAAAGAAATGGGGGAATTAGTTCATTATCCAAACTGTTAATAAAAATAAATTGCTTATATCTACCCAGGGTTTACATTTTATTTTTATCCAATGCTCAAGTTTCTTGATTTTCATCAGGAAAGCGAGGCTGGCAATTACGCAACGGAGCCCAGGAAACCACAGCAAATTAGTTTGCATGATTTGTGTTTCTAGGGGAGAAAAGCAGTTAGAAAAAGAGGAAAAGACAGACTTAAGTTTTAGAGTTTAAAGGTGTTCCCTTTAAAGGAGTGATTTTTTTAAAAAATGCTGAGTTTGAGAAATAGGGGATGCACAGGACTTGCTTAAGTATCTATGAAGGATTTCACAGGATATTATGCAAAGAGATAGAATTTCTTGGCACAGACCAGAGGATTCCATTACTAAAGGCAGAAATGGCAGGTAAGGGAGGCGATGGCCTTTTTTCTTTCCTTCCTCCTCATTTTGTATTTACCAAGCACTCCCTATATAAACAATGCTGTCCTGCCTGAACATCAGTGGAGGAAATATTTTGAGAAACTAATCAGAATCTGAACCAATCCAAAAAGCCAATTTACTATCCTACCAAGGAGGTAGGGTTTCTGGAAAAAGCAATGACAAGATTCAGTTGACACCATTCTGGATGGAACCTTGGAAAATGCCTTCTGATTTCATCCAGGAGTAATTCCTCAGTTCTGGGAGGACCCTTAGAATCCTCTTCTTTGTGACTTACTAGACTGTAGGCTCCTTTGTCTGTGGGGAAAACCCAGTTCTTTCCTCCCTGTTGTTTTAGAGCTGAGCTCATAGTTGGTGCCCAATAAATAGTTGATGAACATATACATAAATGAATGAATGGGTGAGGGAATAAATTTTCCTATCTCAAGCACATCTGTCAGACTGCCAGAGGATAAAGGATATAGCTAGGGTTCTATTATTACAATGATAATTTTCACTTGCAATATACTACAAACTGTTTTCACATGTTAGTAACCTTAAACTTTTGATCCCCCTATGGCTATTCATGTATTATAATTTTTTTCCTGCACACATTCTCCCAGAACAAAACCAATCACACAGGCAACATTCTAAGCAAAGGATTCTATTTTGTGAAGCTCAATACTTGTAGTTAACCATCTATTCTAGAAGCAGAGTTTATAATCGGATGTCCTCCCTCCCAGGAGGAGGTGGGAGGTTAAGATATAGGTCTATGTTTTGGACACCTGACAATCAGGATTTTGTAGGTAACAGGAGGACTGTGAACATCCTCTCACAGGTGGTTTCTCACGGGGCAGGAGATTAACTGTGCATCACCACGGAAGGGACCTAGACATCGTGATTCAGTTTCAGTGCCTTTGACCTTCTCGTCAACCTGAAATTCTAAAATTTTATGACCTAGCATGGAAGAGAAGTTTTTGTTATACTACGAAGGAGATTAGGGACTGCTAAATAATTCACAACAGAGCCAGGACCCAGAGCACCTCTAGCAGTGATCCCTTCTAGCCAAGGGAGCTGGTCCCTTCTGCAGAAATTGTTGGGTTTCCCAGGACTGATTCTTTTGTTCAAGCTCAAGGCCCTGTAACTTGTCACCAAGCCTCCCAGACTCAAGACTCTCCAGTTGCTCTTCAGAGCATTTCCCCCCCATGAAAGGTGGTTCAGCCTTCCTGTGCAAAATAATCAAGGGCCTGTAGGAGACTGCTGGGGAAAAAAACATCAGGCAGACTGATTAGAATGCTCTGATTCTGATCCTCAGGCCACTGAGGACCTTACTGATAATGGAAATGCAGTTTAATGTTCCTTTCAGGGCTGCCTAAGTGATATGAAATATCACCTGCTAGCCCAGAGCCCCAGAGTCAGCCTACTGGACCTCACTCAAACCAGCCTGCTCCATATTAAGACTGTTCTCCCATGGTGTACACTGAGACCTATACTCTGAGCCCTGGCAGAAAAGTGGCCCAAGTCGAGGGAAGCTTGAGTGACCCCAATGGCCCAATAAACAGGACTAAAATAGAACTTTGTCCCAAGTTTGCCACAACACACTTTCTCTCTGGCTTCAGTTTCCTGATAGAGTTTCTCAGTCAGCAAGAAATGCTAAGGTTTCCTGAATATTAAGCTTTGCCTTTCTCCACCATGTCTTGCTGCTGAGGCTGGGTATGGGTCTACACAATTGTTTCACACTGTTAGATGAGACCTTCTTCCAATTCAGATAACAAGTGGTCTAGAATGAAACAGGACAGAAGTGAGCTAGGGAGGATCAAGATAAACTTTCTGTTGTATGCTCCTAATAAACAGGGTCAGCACCAGAAGTTGCTTATTAAGTCCCTGTACTTTCAGAGTGAGGACCTTCAGGGTATGCTTCAATAAAACAAAATAAAACGGGAAACCCCCGTTTCCTCAAGTGGCTCAAAGAAGAATATACTTCAATGGAGCATGAAGACAGGTTTAGATAGAATAAAAGAGGTACCAGAGTATGTGCTTATCAGTCCTGAGATGTCCTGGCACTGAACCAGAAAGAAGAGATCATTTCCTGAATTCTACCTTTAGCAGGATCTGCCTTTGTCCTTCACCTCTTCCCATGTGGTAAGGCTTCCTTCTTGTTGGGGGGATGTGTCATACTGTGATGTCAAATGATGCCAAGACTGGTTCTAGGGCATGTGGTGCCTTTCCTCTCTGTCTGTGCTCTTCAGGGTCATTTGATTAACAGGATTTCAACCTCTAAGCTCAAGAGAAGTGACACATGCTTGCAAGGGCAGGTCATGGACAGAATTTGGAAGGACTGGGAGTGTCCATTCATGTGAGCAAAAGAAAAGAGCACACTGTGGTACAGGGGTGCTCCATGTCTGGGCTACCAGCACACCTACTGGCGACTGGTGATGCACTGGTGATACATAGACAAGAGCTAGGAAGGAAGTACTCATTATATCGTTGTAATCACCTGGTGTACTATACGACTATGGGGCAAACTCTGAAAATCCTTAGGGGCAGCCCAAGGCTAAGTGTATTTGACCTTGTCTGCCACCCAAACTCCGAAGTTCTCCTCTATCTACTACTCCCCACTTGGTCCCTGTTTGAGGGTCCAGCATGCTGGTTCTTACACAAGTCTGACATGAGCCAGAAGTTCCAGCAGAAAGCCCCCTTAGACTCTCCAAACTTGCACCCCATTCTCGTGACTGGATCTTTTCCTTATTCTTCGTTCCTTATTCCATCTCCCATTTTCATCTGCCTCCAGGGACTGTGATTCCTCAAATAACTAGTCAATTCAGGTCAACAAGCTAAGTTCTGGCTTCCTCTTACTGAGAAACCACTACCCTCACCTTTATCCCAGACTGAATAATGACAGGGTATATGTCAGACTCATGGCAATATAACGAAGGGCATCAACCAGGATCTTGGACAAACGACAAACCCAAACTCTGAAAATACATCGAGTCAAACATCATCTATGCAGAGGTGAATTAGACCTCACCAGCTTGGCAGGACACGTGGTAGTCGAAGACAGAAGACGATGCAGCCAACTGTGGGTAGCCACAGATCCACATTGGGGTGGGTGAAGGAACACATCACATTTATTGGTGAAAAGGAGGGATGCCAACAAACTTCCCCTTCCACTGAAACCTCTCTCAGTCACCCAGTCTTCTCTGTGATAAGTCCAGGAGAGTCAGGCATAAGGGAAAAATTTCTGGCTATAAAGAGGAGACTGAAATATTTGGGTGTATTCTTGAGATAGTCTTTGGTCATCTCCCTGGTTTCAAACGTTTGTTAGGCATGGAGGCACCATGGACTATGGTGGAGGCTTTTGGTGCCTTGGTGTCGGGTCTAGACTGGTTACACCCATGCGAAACATGCCATCTTAAACCGCTACATCATATATATTGTAAACCAATATGACGCCAATAACTATAACAATAAAAAATGAGAGAGATGGACAAAAACAAATATATTGAGATATTTGGAAGGATGCTAAACCAGTGATTTTTCTAGCTGAATTCCAGAAAATTCGGGGGAGTCTTAGGGAGTTCTTTAAAGCCTGTCTTAAGGGGTGACACAAATATTTGGATAATTAATGAAAATTTACCTTTGACTAAAAAATGGCACTAAAAGTGGCTCATGGATTTAAAGCTTCCACAAGACTCTGGGGTGCTGGAGCGGAGTAAGGTCTGGCTGGTGCTGACGAGGTTAATTCATTTTTGTACAGACCTTGAAGTCAAGTGTCCCATGTTGCACGTACCCAGCTAATTGCTGTGACATCTATTCAATAAAGGAAACCACTTACACAGACTTACCTACGCAGGCCATGAACCTCCCATCATTATGCAACTGAAACAAGACGTTGAGACTCACAGGAATCTGCAGCTGCCATTCCGACTTCTAATTAAAAGTGTCATCTAATCAAAACCGTCTTATCCCTGTAATCGGCTGGCTTTTTAATAAGCATGTGTATAAAGTTGTACTTATGAAATAAATTCGCACAAATATAATCCTAATGCCACTTTCATTTATGCGACTTAAGGGAATTTAGCTAGATTTACAGAGGAGAAAAATCATGGCTCAAAGTAAGTGTGAGAGCATTGGTGTAGATACAGGTGGGTGGTGACCCTGAAAACTCCCTTCTAACCTGATTATTTCCTCACCGTACTTGCTCCGAGGACATCAGAGAGTTGAGTTTTTAATATGGAATATATTTCATGGTGTAACATCATTCATAAAAAAGGCAGGTGCCAGTGGACATGAAAAGCACACTATTCTATACATACATACATGTGTTTGCACTACACATTGTAGATGCTTAGACAAGGCTGGAAGCATACACACCAATGTTACAAACCAAACAAGAAGCTCATTGGAATCACTTTTCGAAAGGAAAATAAGGAAACGTGCCATTTCCTTAGTGTAGAAAGATGGGTGGATGGGTGTGATTGGCACTCCTTTCAAAGGCAGAAAGGAAAGAAGTGTGGGCTGGGCCTGGGATTTGCCACACCCACTTCGAGCCACTCTCATTCACTTCAGCATGCTGGCTTGGCAGGGAGACACACAAGCATCCGCAGTGAGGAAGTCCTACAACCCACAGGTCATGGGATCATGTTCCTGGCTTTGACACAGGGACAGCTGGGTTCAGTTTCCAAAAGCTGCTCATACTTGGGACTTGATCTCTCTTCCCCTGACAGTCTCTCCCTTAACAGATGAACATAACACTACCCAGAGGTCACTGTCAGGACGATGGGACTGAAGCTCTGGTACCCTTCCTAGCTCAAGGTCATGTCCATGAAACAGCCACTGTTATTAGGAGTAGGGTCTGACTCCCCATCCCCTCAGGGGCTTCCCCAGGCAGCAGACATGTAGGCAGACACAGAAGGTCCAGCCATCAGTGCCACAGAAGCAGGGACGGTGAGTTTTGGGGAACTCAACTGAGGCACCCTGATGGAGTTAGAGCCAGGGAGACAAACTGCTGCTCACTAACCACAAAGGAAAGAAACTGCTCCAGGCTCTAACAACACCTTTTAGGTCCGTGAAAGCAGAAAATAAAATGGCACTGGTGGAGAGCAGAGTCAAAGCCTACGCAGTCACCAGCCATTCGCTGCAGGGGCAGATGGGTGCCTGCAGAGGGACCCAGTTTCCGAGACACTGAACCAGGCCGGGTAACCAGGTGGGTCAGAGCTCTTGGGTGCCAGACAAGTTTCCACTTAGGGGGATAACCTGGGGGCAGGCCATTTTTGCAATGACCTCTAGCTGGCGTGCATTCCTTCCAGCTGTGGAGCTGGTGTCATCTGTGTCATCTACTAAATAAGCAGGGCTGTGAGTCTCTTGCAACTCTAAGGAGAAAGTTCTCTCCAACAAGCTGAGCTCCTCAACCTCATCCCAGCTTTCAAACTTAGGGAACTATCTTCAGTTAAGTTGCCCTTCTAGGGAATGTGGCCTGGGGAAGAGATTTTCTTTCTCTCTATTACACACTAATGGCAATAAAGCTCTTTTCCATCAAAGGTTTTATGCATTAGAGTATGCTGTGTTTTTATGTGGCAGATGGCAGAACCCATTTAGAGGGGGCAGACTTGGGGATCTCAAGGTGCTGTTCATTCTGCCCTGTAACAAGTTCAGCACTCATTGTACTACAACTGTTTGTCCTTCCCATCCCATCCCAATAGGGCTTCTGTTTTCACCCTGAATTCAAAAAGAACTAAAGTTTTCCCTGCTCATTGGTGTAGAAGAAGCAAGGCTATTTTGCTCAACCTTGTTTAAATATGCCATGTCCATAGGGATGGACAGTGGGTGCTCTGGTGGTGGGTGTGGAGTAGTGATGGTATCTGCAAGTGGGGAAAGAGACTCTACCTCTGAAATATAAATGATGATGCAAACCAATCTCACCTCAATTAAAAAAAAAAAAACAAACAGCATGCTGTGTTCCTCCAGCTTTGAAAAACTCTATTTTGTGTGTGGGGGGGGGTAGAGAAAAAAAATCTATTTTTAATATCTACGGTTCAAAGTAATCATTATCACTTGATGATCTAAATATTATTTTAACATGTAGATTTTCTTCTCTAGTTTCTGAGATAGTCTCCGGGACCTTGTTGATGAGGCGAGTGCACATGTGATTGGATAAGCAGAGGATGTGTTGCTCTTTCAAAGAAAAGAGCCAGATTTTTCTGCAGCAAAGCTATTTTCTAGATAAAATCACCCTCTATGAATGAAACACCTCTCTCCCCATTGCTAGTAAGTATATAATTTCCAGAATGATCCCAGAATGATCCCAGAATGAATGAATTTCAGATAACAAGTAAGATGAGGGTAGATATTTTGACATAGACTCCTGGTTAAATAGTTGTTTCAGAGAAAACTGCTCTTCTGCAGAAGGAAAAACAGGTCTTCCGATTTTTTTTTCATGGCACATAAGGGGAAAAAGTGAGTTTTAAGAGGGGAAATTAGAGCTGTTATCTGGACTATTTGAGACATGCTGCAAAATGAAGAAAGCTATTAAGAACCCACAATGTAGACAGTGTTTGTGGCTGGTTGTAATGACAATGAAGTTCTAGTAGTATTTTGAAGAGGCGCATCCTGGCAGTGTGGAATAGTGCTGGTAGTTAAACAGACATAAAAATCTGAAACTGGAATGTTGACAAGAAAGCATCTTGGCATTACCAGCACTAATCGTCTCATCGTCAATCTGCAGTGGTTCCCTTCAGCTTAAATAATGTTCGCGAGAATTCTCAGTCAACACTTTTCTCCCTTTCTTTTCACATTACACTGCAGGAATTGCATGGAGCCTGCTGTGATCAAAACATGCAAAGGCATGGAGGTTCTCTGGATAGAGTCAAAAGACAGTAGCAGGGGAGATCCAAAAATGTATGTCAGAGCTCCTTACCTGCAGAGTGACAGTGAGGAACGCCACAGGGTCTCCTACTCTGAGGGTCTAGGTGTGCCTTGGCTTGTATTTTTGTTATAGATTAAGAAGCTGCAGAAAGCTTCAGAGATGTGTGCTGAGAACTGAACTGAGAGAGAGACCAGTTCATTTCCTCTCTGTGGTGTTCAGGGTCATGTCTCCATAGACTGAAACAATCTGACCCATTCAAAGGGCAGGTTATAAGGAGTGTGTCAAAGTATGTCACACACTTTGGTGTCAGGCAGATAGATCAGAGTCGAGTTCTGGGCTATTATTTACCTGGGAGGTGACTGGGAGAACATTACTTGTCAGCGCTCACAGGGTGGCTTGTGCCTTCCATGTGACTGTGTATGCAAAGTGCTCTGTGCTGTGTCTGGTACACATGAATGACCCACACCAGCCACTGCTTTCAGACAAGAAAACGCTACTGGATTTTGTTCCTGCAATATGAGGAATATTGCAACTAGATCCAGGTTGAAGAAGAGGCTTAATACTGTAGAGGAGATTCAAAACATGGCAGCTCTTCCAGTCTTTCTTGGATGCAATCCACCATGTGCCTTGGGTGGGTGACTGCCTGGGAGAATCCTCAGCTGGTTGATCACTGGGCAAATACCTGGCCAACAAATTCTGGGTTAGCCTGATTTCAAGCCTATAGTCTTTTTCTTTTTTTTTTTTTTTTTTGGTGGTGGTGGGTTTTTTCTTTCTTTTTGAGACTAGGTCTCGCTGTGTTCCCAGGGTAGCCCCAGTCTCGCAGACTCAAGTGATCCCCAGCCTCAGCCTCCCAGGTAATGGATTACAGGTGCCTGCCACCATGCCCGGTTGCTTTTTTCGAAACCAGGTCTTATTATGTGTTCCAGGGTACTCTCGAACCCACGAACTCAAATGATCCCAGGCCTCTTGCCTCCCAGCACTTGGCCTACAGGCACACGCCACCACGCCCATCTCCTATAGTCTTTCTGTTCTACCTCCTGGTTCTCAAGGTGCAGGAGGAATGAATAGACTTCCTGCACAAATATTCCTATTTTTTTTCTGTGGGATGATATTGCCATACAGATACTCTTTCTCCTACTCCTCCCTTTTGCCTATTGCCTTTGTGAATTCATTTCTTAAAATGTTTATTAACTTTCCTCTATGTGCTGGTCACTTTTTTTTTAATTGTTAAGAAAATCCCATTTCCCAAGCATGGCGGAGAATTGTGTAAAATGTGTTACTTTTATATAGGAAAAAAACTGCATAAATATGTAAGAGCTTGTACAGACATCAGAGAGACTGTGCGTTTGCTTTCAAATCACCTAGTAAAGCAAATATGGCAATAAAGTGAGTCACATGAAATTTTTGGTTTCTCGGTGCATATAAAAGTTATGCTCACACTGTACTGTGGTCTGTTAAGTACACAATAGCATTCTGTCTAAAAACCAGTGCACAAGCCTTACTTAAATGTGGCCCAGAGACATGAAGTGAGCCCAAGGTTGTTGGAAAATGGCCCCCATCGACTTGTTCAACATAGTTTGTTACAACAAAACACAATTTGCAAAGAATGCAGTATCTGGGGAGCATGAGAAAGTGAAGCGCAATAAAATGAGGTGTGCCTGCTATGTCTAGAATATCTCTGGAATATTCTGGAAGAGAATGGTAACATGCTCCATATGATTTCCAGGAGGGGTCTTGGGTTAGTAGGACTGAGGGCTGGAAGTGAGACTTTGATGTTGCTGCGTGATATCCCCCAGACATGCATTAACTATTCAAATTATTTTAAAAAATAGTTCCCTATGTAGCTATGGTGATAATCCTTATCAATTGTAGTTAATAGCTCCAGGCTCTGCATGCATGCTCTGTCTTATTTTAAGTTCCCACAAATGAAAGTCCTGTCATTTCTGGAGCAGGTAGAAGGAGCAGTGGTCAAGCTCACAAAATAGGGATCCTGTTGAATGAAATCCTTTCCATTAACCTATTTTTAAGCAGAGAGTGTGGATGCTGGCATGCTGAACTCTGTGACAGCGGCTATCCCAGTCATGGTGCCGAGGAGAGCAGCATCAAGTCACAGTGCAAACACTGGGGGGACCATAGCCACCATCATCTCAACTCAATATGCAACAAACTGCCACTTCTATTGCCACCCCATATGTTCCAGAAAGAACTCCCATTTTTACAAAGCTAAGTATCTGTTCAACCAAACTGAGAATCTATTGTACATGCCAAGGACTGTTCCAGTGAATTCTAAACAAGTAAATGATGAGCTTAAAAGGAATATTAAAGGAGTTTGATTCCACAACAAACTATTTAACAAATGAAAACACTACCTCTGGCTATGGCTCTTCGAGATGCTTTATATGCAGATACATACTTGATATGTGCACCTGTGGCTGGGGTCACTGCAATGCACTGGAATCTCCTCCATCACCAGTTGAGAGGCTCTAGGTGAGTATATGAAGTGTAATATCTTTGCACTTCAATTTCATCTTCTGTAAAGTGGGAATAATGACACTTATCTTTCCTGGTGATTTAAAGTTTTTAAGTAGTATATATCTAGAGCGAAAATTTAGTGCCTGCCATGGGATGACTTAATAACAGTAAGAAGAAAAGTATAGGGGTTTCCAGTTAAATGAATAAATTACAGTTTCATAAATCCAACTGAAATTATACCCTGTCTATTTTAGTTTGCTCAAGGGGAAAAAAAGACCTTTTTTCCACCAGTTAAGCTACACGGACATAATATAAGGAACCATATATGTGCATAAAAGGGGGTACCACTCATTTTTGGATCCAGAGAAAATGAAAGGCCAGAGCATTACAAATCAATCAATGGCTCAACACCATCTGTCTCTGCTGCTACGAAGCCCTGGCTGCCCTGGGCTGGGAAGAGACAAACTTCTGAGACTTCTTGGTACTGTCGGCTCAACATTTCAGAAACAGCTTCCTCACCTCATCTGGAGTCCGAGAATGTCAGTGCAGAAAAGGACATGCTGAACTCCTATCACCAGGGAGCAACCTGGCACCCATGAGGAGATTTGCCCTAAGTAGCAAACCCAGAACCAGAAGCCAAATCTGGAGATGCCCCAGCAAACCATTCCTCTCTACCAGTCAGCACCAAGCTCTCTGGGTACCAGTGGTTCATTTTAGATAATGACTATGATTTGTTGAATTTTTAACTTCCCTAAAAATGAACTTCAAGTGAAAACCCTCAGCATTCTCAAATGCTAGATCATTCCTGCAGCAAGGACTAACAGGATGATTTTATTTCATGACAATGGGGAGACTATCAGCGGTGAGCCATGCTTCAAAAACAGGAGCATCCTTCGCCTGTGTCATGAAACAATTTGGTTTCTTCCAGATGCTTCTCTCTCCTTGGAGTTCATAAAATTAAAAGTTGGAAAGCTCAACACTTTTGTCAAGAGTTTTATTACTGACACTTTTAGTCGGTAACGGTGGCTGTGGGCTTTTCTTCAGAGTGCTGATATGACTGGTTGGTTAATCAGCCACTTTTTAAAAGTCTCCTTTGGTTATCAAATACCTTCTTACAGCTGAATGCTAACTCCACCCACTTCTGCAAACCTGAGCCACTGAGTGCATTATGGTCTGTGGTGTTTTATTTTTTTTTTTTTGAAGAAGTGAAGACATACAAATGTCTTCAAGAGCTCATATTGCATTTACTCCTCAAGTTTAAGTTTAAGCAGCAAAGCAGAACCCTTATTCTGAGTATGTGAGTCTCAAGATCTTGAGCAGGAAAAGTTTTACTCTTACTATCACATAATGATGCCAGTCACTTGGGTTGAGAGTTGATCATTTCTATTCTGAACAGAGAAATGTCCTTTGAATACGAAACACCTCAGAGGTCGTTCAGATACTTGTGGACAATCAAAGCAGCAGCTAACACCTTAGGCATAATTCAAGTGGGCTCATACTCTCAGGGACATGTTTAATCTTTGGGATTGAACATATTCATTGCAAGGAGCGGTTCAAACTGAGGCAGCATCAAGAATGCTAGTTGAGACAATAATTGTCAGCATTCCACATCAATTGGGAGAAAATTAATTTTACCCAGTAGGTCCTGAAAAGGATGATGTAAAATATTCAAAAGTGGTAAGATGTATAACATAGTCACAAGAGGTAAATATATATACATATTATAAATTATATATAATAATTTCCTTCAGACTCATGATGTAGTCTGTTCCTTTCCTATGCCTGGAAGTACCATCTTACCCAAGGGACTAATTTCTATAGTTACATTGCCTATCTGAGTTAAAGATCTGCTTTAGTTTTTAACTGAGGGCAAGGAAAAGTATCCTTGGTTGGTGGTTAACACACAAGAGTCTATCAACTTCTCTTTTTTCTTCAAGTGCCTTTTGTCAGGATGCACACTGGGAATTCCAAGTAGCTTACTCCCTCAGAAAGAGGGCTGACCTATAGCCCCCAACTCTTGTTTACTTGTAATAAAGAATTGTCCCTAACCTACTAAACACAAACTATCTGATCTCTTCCATTTGCTTCCATTCCTTAGACTTCCAGGTTTTTTACTGATAAGACCCCTAAGGGATACATGAGTTTGGTGATATAATTTCACAACATGAAGCACTCAGCCATAGTAAGGCAAACTCTACTTAAACTCCAGGATCTTATAGCCACTACAGAGAAGCAGGCACTGCCTCAAGGAGGACTTGGCTGATGTGATTACTTTATTGTAATTACTAGTTTAACATCTGGCTTTCCCACGATACTGTAAATGCTGGCGGGAAGGTACAATATCTGTTTTGTTCAAGGCTATATCCCCAGGACTCTAAAGTTCTGTTAGTAGTAACAACAACTTCAAGGCAGAATTAAATAAGATCAGTGAATATAAAGAGCTTATCACAGTTCTTAAAACATATGAGATATTCAATAAATACTTTGTGTAATGAAAAAGTAGAGGAGGATAAAGGGAGGGGTTAAGAAGTTCAAGCACGTCATTAAATTTTATTTGCATGATAGTCACAAACACTTATATGACTGAGTATTTATCATGAGTCAGATTTTGAGTTATATTATTTAATGCCTGTAAGCAATGCTAAGAAATTAATACCTCACTATCTCCACTTTTTACACAAAGACGCTTTGGGAAATGATGACCCATAAGTGATCAAATGAGCTGACAGCAATTCCAGGGTTCAAGCTAGAATTTACTCCAAGCCACAAAGATGAGCCTTGATGGGTGATATTTTGGAATAACTTCCCAAAGATGAACATAACTGGGCAATTGAACATTTTAGCCAGTCCTAAGCAGACTAATGTTGCTTCAGAACTCCTTAAAGCAGCGAAGGGATATGCAGTAGAGAGATTCTGAGAATTTCCAGATGATTCTAGGATGACTGGCTATAAGTTGACAGGGAAACTTTGAAGCCATACACACCCCACTTGCTTTTTAGCCCAGCCCACAAAGAACCTGTGACATTCTGACATGAAGAGTATATAAAACACAGTGAGTTGGGAAAAGCCATCAAAAACATGAACATTTAGGGAAGAAAATGCAAGTCTCCCTCTTTTATGTCTTAAGAAATAGCCATTAATTGGTGGGAGGAGCCACAGCCTAAATCAGTAGTGGACACATTGAGAACATGAGGTCAATACAGCAATGTTTCCACAAATACTAGAGCCCACTGGGAAGTCACAAAGACTTCCCAGCGCACAAGAAGAAGCTTGGAAGCAAGACTGCAGAGGTAAGGCCAGGAGAAAATCACAAAACACTAGGATTGGTGTTTTGAGGAAACAAACTGAAGGTTTAATGGATGACATGTCATCATGAACTAAATTATCCCCTTCCCCAAATTCATATGTTGAGTTTTTAATGTTCAATATTTCAGAATGTGACAGTATTTGGACAAAGGAATTTTAAAGAGGTAATATTAAAATGAGGGTGTAAGGATGAAGTCCTAATCAAACCCTAACTAGTATCTTTATAAGATAACCAGTATCTTTATACAAAGGATATGTGTGTGTGTGTGTGTGTGTGTGTGTGTGTGTGTTGGGGGGGGCAATTTCAGGTACACAGAGGAAAGACCAGGTGAGGACACAGTGAGAAGGCCGCCATGAACAATACCTTAAGCAAAGCTAAGCGGCATCAGGAGAAACAAACCTATAGACACCACGATCTTAGAATGCCATTTTCTAGAACCATGATAATGTTTTGTTGCTGAACCCATCAGTCTGTGTGGTGTTTTGCTGTGAAAGGTCCTGGTAAACTTATAAGGGGCAGATGAGTGTCTCTGGGATTCTCCTAAGAAGAAGGAACTGCAAGAAGGAAGGTACAAGTAGTTTAATGGTGGGTCACGATTGCTTTTATTATGAACTATAGATGAATTTTGGCAGGTGGTCCTTACACTGTTAAGGCATGGGCAGTGGAGGTATGATAACTAAGGTCCATGACAAAGGCTGATATTTTGAAGAGAGCTTAGACAAGCATAAGACTGCCTATGTCAGAAGAGACACTAAAAGCAGGGTAGGGGAATAAGCTAAAGTTGGGGCCCTTGAACATGAATATGCTTTAGATAGAATAGACTTCTATCAAGGACTGGTTTCCTCAAAACCAAAACTTGCCAGCCAGAAACAACATTTCCATGATATGTGTTAGAAGGAAAATACACTATGACAAGGATTTACAAGTTCCTTCAACTGAACCAGTTTGGCTTTTGACACAGGGGCCCTCTCCCTCACCCCAGGTCTCCAGGCATTGCCATGCAAGGGCTAAATTGACATGGTTAAAACATGGAAGCCTGAGAAGCCAAAAGCTGGAGAAAAATTACATACACTTCACTCTCATAAGCCTTTTTGATTACATTACCATACCTAAGTCACCAGCACACTTCCTTTCTCCCCCCCCCCCCCATAAGATATCCTAATCTCATCTGGGTGAAGTGCTAATCTCTCTCACCTATGTTTTAACAAGATATCATCTTCAAATCTCTTAGTCTGTTTGGCAGTAATAACAAAATACCAGACTGGGTAGCTGAGAGCCAAGAGAAATTTAATTTTCAAAGTTCCAGAGGCTGGATGCCTGAGACCAGGGTGCCGGTGTGGTCCATTGAAAGACCCTGTTCCTGGTGAAAGACCCTCATTGTATCTCTTATTGTGGTCTCACCTGTTGGAAGAGAAAGAAGACTCTTGGAAGCCTTTTCTATAAGAGCACTAATGTTGCATATTCGTGGGGGTTCCACTCTTAGAGCCTAAGCAGCTCCTGAAAATCTTATCACCTTGGGTATTAGGATTTTAATGTATGAACATGGGGATGGGAAACAAAAACTCAGATTCTCTTTCTCTGTCTCTCTCTGTCTCTTTCTCTCCCCCCACCCAACACTCACCTATTCACTCATCATTTTTTTTCTCTAATTCTTTCTCAACACTTCATAACATGGAATCCAAACTTAAACACCAAAGGTTTCATAGTCCTCAGTTTATTGGCACAGGGGACTGTCAGTTTGAGCAATGGATTCACCTTCAACTGTCCTATGGCTTTGATCATATCATATGACCTCTCTAAATTTGTTTCCATCTCTAAAATAGGGTCAGGAATAAGTGTTTTCCTATGCAGGGGAATTTGTGCAATTTCTATTGCAATTTTCTAATTCTTATTTCTCCTGCAAATTTCTATTTGCACTTTCAGGTGCAAAATCCTTTACAAATGTTTTCTCATGTAGTTCTCTCAATCTGGTGAGACAAGTATGAATTACTGCCTTCGTTTTCTTCTCAAATTCTTGTGATACCTATTGCACAGAGTTAATGTTCTAAGTAAATTATATAACATGAAAAAATACATTGTCGTCCATAAAATAACAGAAAAAAAAATTTTAGTTACAGTTTTGTTCTCAGTTTAAACAAATCTCATGATTTATATGGTGTAAGTTCTTTCTGTTGGTGTTTTCTAAGAGGGGAAGGAAAGGTAATTTTTGTTCAAACTTGGTATTATCTCCTATTTAAGGAAGGAATTTTTGATAGAAAAGAAAGCCAGAGCAAGTTCAAAAAGACCCAATTACAAGCAATACACAGAGTCTGGGGGACACTAGCTTTCCAAAATGGCTTAGGGGAATAAAACTTTCTGAAATTTTTAAGGCTGAGGGCAGATTCAGGGCCCAACATCAAAATCTGCCTACATGAAGCACACACTCTGCCTATCTTTGCAATGTAAAGTTCTCATTTCCAACTTGTTATACCCCAATTCAGAATTTTTCTTAATCCCTTTTCATTTATTATGAGTATAATCCCATTTTTTCAGTCCTTCTAGATTCCTCTAGAAGTTAACACATACATGGCTACATCATTGCAGTTGATGTGTGATGAGCACTCTAGGGTTACTTCCATATACCCCCACACCCCAAAACCCTACCAGCACTTCCAGCATGGGAACCTTGCAGTACAATAGGCCAATCAAGAAACAACTTGGATGCACCAACTTTTCATTAGTCACATAATAAAAGCTGTAGCATCCACAAGAATTTCTAAAGTCCATTTTTGATAAAACAGGACCGTCATGTAGAATTGACTGCAGGTGTTCCAAGAACTTACGAGAGCTAAGATAAAGATTGTCTTCATTTTTCGGAAAAGGAAAGCAAGTCTTGAAGAGGCTAAGTGACTCATTTCATTTCTCCTCTCATTCCTCTGTGCATCTTTTCCTTCCTTCTTAGATGTAACAGAAATATTCCTTTGTACAACTCCCAATCATTCACCCTAGCTCCACCCTTTAAAGCTGTCATTGAATACTATCAACCAAGAGCTTCAAAAATAGCACCTTAAAGCTGAGGAGAGCATGCGTACCCAAGCCTTTGTGAATCACAAAGCTGTGAACACTCAGATAACTGAATGTATCACCTCGAAGGGTCTATTTTTTATAGGGGAAAAGGAATAGTTTTCAAGGTTTTTTTTTTCACCAAACACAATCCAGTCTCAAGAATTTCCAAACAATAACTTCAGAAGTCCCCAAATTTGTGCTCCATTTTATCCCAATAGAAAGTTCTAGAAGCCTTCACTCATCAGACATTTCTGCAACTTAGGACTAAATTAAAACTGCAAAGCCAACCACTGTTGATTAGAATTGTTCTACTGTTTGGCAGCTGAGGTGGGTGTGACATGGGTGTAGTAACAAACAATAGACGCAAAAGCTGTCCTTAGCGTGAGACAAATCTCCCTCAGGAAACTGTATCCAAGCAAATATTTACTGAAAAGTTCTTGTCATTTTAAGAACCCTGAACAGTATTTATCTGAAGAAAGCACTCCCTGCATTAGTAATAGTGGCTTATAATAATTCTTCTTCTAGTTTACTGATCCTGGTTCTATGCATCTATCCTACATCAATGAGTCCTGCTGACAGTAGCAGGTGCAGGATATCATTAGTTAGAAGGAGCCAGAAAGGCTGTGAAGTTGAAGGGAAATTACATTAGCCTGTCCAAGGAAATAAGCTAGGCTAATAAGAGAGGTCGTCCAACAGTGGAGGCCATTCTAGGACAAAGGCACTCAGTCCTTTGCTAATAGAAAAGGCTACTTCTGTCAAAAAAGAGTAACCCAAGTTTCCCTGTGCTTCATTTAGGAATAGGGTGGGGAGTCACCCCTCAGGGCTTCCCATGAGTTACCTTCCGCAGAGGAATTAGTAAGAACTGTAATTTGATATTGGGTAGGAACAATCAGGACACGGTGGAAAAAGAGAAATTAGAGAAGGAGAAAGGGTTAAAACAGTGTTTGTTCTGGGGAATGAAATCCCTGCAAAGAGCTGTCATAACAAAACAATTAAGGTTAGCTTCTGAGCTTTTCCTACATCCACCTCAACTACTAAGTATTAAATATTTACAAAGCACTTGGGCTTGTAGAGTGCTTTCTGATTCTTCTTAAATTTTTTTTGCCTTTGGCCAGATGGAGAAATATGGCTATTACTCTAATTTTATTGGGGAGGAAGTGGAGGATCATTAAATGCCAAATGATTTATTCAAAACTGAAAAGTTAATGGAAGAGGTGGGGCTGGCATGAATGGAGATGATTCTGTCATGCATGAGCCTATATCCCAGAGTCACCAAGCCAGGCCTAGGGGAAATCAGTCAGCAATCCTAAAAGAAACTGCACAGGAAACAGTTGCCTGCTTCCTGTCAGCTTCCTTCCTGCTTCCACAGGCAAGATGCTGGATTCTTTAATTTTGATAACATGAGGAGGGCCAGGAAGGGGAGGGTAGAGTTGGGATGCACCACTTTTAGATGTGGTAGAAGACAGGATGAAGTCCCTAGTGGTGACTGCCCTGATCATGTTCTGTCTTCTCAGGTATGAAGCTATCGTGGTCAATCATTTCAAGGTGCTCTATTTTAGACTTTAAAGAGAATCACGTGTTCAAATCAGGTTCCTCCACCACCTCTACATCTTCTATATAGTGGTTTCTTAAGAAGTCACCATTCATTTTCTTTATTGGGTTTTGTAATCAAAGCAGACTAAGCATCACAATAATAGTAAGCAATAGTTACAGAGCACTTATAAACCATGTGCCAAATACATCTTAGGCATTTTAAATCTATTACTCAATCTTCACTACAGCGCTATTACTACTGTCACTGTCACAGAATTACTATGGGCATTTTACAGATGTGGAAACTGAGGCACAGAGAGTTTAACACTGATTATATCCCCTCTTGATAGAGGCAGAACAATGATTTGAACCCATGGCTCTTAATCACTGGGCATAATAACATCATATCACCTTTCTTGCCGCACCCTAATGTTGGGCAGTGAAATTACACATAAGCAGGCATCTTCTTGGGGTTTGAAGCATCTGCCTCTATTTCAGAGTCTTTCTCCTTTTAGTAAGGCATTATCTTTGCATAAACTTATTCGAGGTCTATGTCCATGTCTATCAAGTGGTGGCAACTGCCCATTGATTTTATTCGTGCTAAAAATCTCTAAAGTTTGATTCATGCTGTATGTATTAGCACTAAAGCTAGAAGCATATTTTACTCACTCATTTTTTAAAAATATGAATCTGAGCATCTTGCCCATTTCAATTTTTTGGTATCAGAGCTTCTCAGCTACAAACCCTACGCCAGCCTGACTCTTGGCTGGTATTCGCAGGTCTCCCTGCCAAGATGGAGGGGTGTGGGTTAAAGATGGCATAGAGCCTACGAGTCCTTTACTACTTGGCCCTTTATAGAAACAGTTACTGATATCATGGTTTACATAAGTTCTCAAGGTTAACAAAAAAATAGATGTCACATTTTCTCCAGGAATTTTACACTCTCTGTTGTCAGATACCCTCTTCATCTGATTAGCTCCGATGTCAGAAAGGGAAATAAATTGGAAAGAGATCACAGGCAGGAACACCACATAGAAGTCAAAGGAAGCCTCAAACCCAGCATAAAATTTTTAAAACTAAGCCAGAGCGCTCTTGTGAGGTGGAGAAAGGTCAGATCAAGTTGTATTTGGGGGGTGAGGGTGTAGGGCAGTAAAATCAACAGTGACTCCTGGGAATCAGCTCTACATCCAACGTGAATTAGTAATTTAGTTTTTTCACATTATTTGTGTTTACCAAGTTGAGGGGGCTTACACTGTTGTATCTGCTTTGCAGGTCAGAGATTTAAATGTCTACAAATGTTTACTTCACACCCTGCACACAGTAGAGTTCCAGTAATCTTCCACCATGTTCTACGGAAATCTGTAGTTCTAAAGGTGATTTCGAAGAAAGAATACAGGTGTATAAAAATAAGATAATCCAAGAAAATGTAGAATGAGAGAGGAAAAGTAGAGGTGGCTCTCAGGCCTTCACAGTTGTATAGAGGGAACAGAGCAACTGAGAAGCTAGGATGCAAAATCAGCCTTCCCTGGCAGTGAAGCATGGAGGAAGAAGGGGCTGGAGAACTGCACTCTAGAGACGACACCCAAGGTGGACAAATGTTCAGCACAGAAATAATTTCTTTTCTTTGTTCCTCATCACTGATAGATAGTATAGCTAGTATGCACTATGATCAGGAAATATTGGCATTCACCCAGTTTCAATGAAATGATTTAAAAGGCTTTGATTGTTTTTATTATTATAATTGCTATGGGCTGAACACGTGTGTCCTTACAAAATTCATATGGTGAAATTCTAACCCGAGGGTGATAGTGTTAGGAGGTGAGGCCTTTGGAGGTGTTCCACTCACTAATGGGATGATCGCTCTTATAGAAAAGGTCAGGTGCATCTGACCCCTTTTGCCCCGTGAAGACCATTAAAACACAGCGTGTTCCATGTGCGGCCCATCATCAGTGACTTGAGAAGTAGGCCCTCAGAGAACATACATAATACAAACTCCATCATAGAACGGGTGAGGGACCAGGTAAAATCCAGCCCACAAGCCTGAGCTGGACACAGGAAATGGAATATGGAGAGAACCAGTGCATGCAAGACTGGAGAAACAATGGAAACCTAATATCACAAAGGACACTTATGCGCTTACCAGGTCTAAAAGAGCCAAGACCTCATTTCAGAGATGCCTTCTAGGAGAGCAAGGTGCCCCTCCCCACAACCACAGGAGAGGAAGGCCAAAGAGTGGAGGCAATGGCCCCAGAGCAAAGCTGCAAACTGAAGCAGAGGAGATGATCTACAACAGCCATTCACAGATGCCTGTATCCACGGACAAACTTCTTCACTGACACTGGCTGGGAGTGAAACCCCCTAAACTGATGCCAGAACAATAATGTAAAGCAGCAAAACAACAGAGAAGGAAGTAGAGAAGACAGCCTGCATTGAGAAAATAGACAGACCACAAGTAAATATAAACCAGCCGCCCAACGCAAGGTTAACACTGAAAACCTACCAATACAGTTCGCCTGGTCCCAAGAACACAGTCCCTCACCCAGTGAAAGGACGCTGCCACAGGAAAGACAGAGACCAATGTACGTAACACAGACTAGCGAACAACAAAGAGAGGGGTTAGAGTGAATGGAGAGGGCACCAGAAGGAGGAGGAGGTATCCCAAAAACCATTTGCCTAAGTTGTGATTTAAAGAATTAAAAATGAGTGAATGAATGAATGAATGAATGAGTGGATGGATGGATGGATGGATGGACGGACGGACGGAAGGGTGGGTGGGTGGATGGGTGGATGGGTGGATGGATGGATGGATGGATGGATGGATGGATGGATGGATGGATGGATGGATGGATGGATAGCTGGATGGGCCCTCAGCAGCTAAAGACCATAGCAGTGCCTTGTTCCCTGACTTTGCCACCTCTAGAACTGTGAGAATCAAATGTCTGTTGTTTACAAGCCACTCAGCATCTAGCTTTTTGTAATAGTCGCCTGAACAGACTTAGACAATAATCAGTCATCACTAACCCGGGTACTGGGGATGCTAAGTGTATATGCACTTGTCTGAACAAGGATGACGGCTCATCAAATGCAGCCAGTGGGGGATGGTAGTTATTCTAAAATAAGAAGGTAAAATTCCTGATGGGCAAAAATCACTGCTGAGAAATGTTTCAAAGCCCCTTCTGATTCTCTGTAGGCAAACTTGTAAAGCAATTCTTCTGCAGGTTCTTAGAACAACAGAACTCCTGAAAGAAAGGGCAAACTTTACAAGCAGATGTGGGACAATAGAACTATTCTTTCTTTAGAAAAACTATCAAATCTCAAGCTGATCTTGGGAGACAGGTAATGTCTAAAATGTTCCTACTTGCCTATTTAGTTCCTAGTCATTTGATTGATATAATCCTACTATAAATTAAGAGATTTGTTTTTCTCATGAGAGGTGAGGTAAATCTCAGAAATATGGCAGGTTTGGTTCTGGACTACCAAAATGAAGTGAATATCACAACAAAGCAAGCGACACAGATTTTTTGTTTTTAGTTTTTCATTCCATAGAAGTTATGTTTACACTACAGCCTCTTAAGTGTGGAATAGCATTATTGTTTCAAAACAATGCATATTTCTCAATTAAATGTGTTGTCAACACAAACTATAGGAAGAAAAGTTTCCAACCAAAAGAATTTCTCAGCACAGCGTTGCCACAAAAATTCAATTCATAAAAATGCAGTATCTCCACAGTTCTGTACATGGAGGAGCATCAAACGAGGTCTACCTGTATTAGAGTATGGGGTGGATCTCTTACCCTGGCACCTTTGGGTTCTAAGTCATTGACTGTACTACATTCTTCTTTCTAGGTCTTTGGCTAATTGTACAGCAAAGGAACTTCTGACTGGTGGGGGCCATGTGTGAGGACAATCTCAATGATGCTTAACATTCAAAGGACACAGGTCTTAAAATGACACTGAGTGTCTGGGTCTGCTTCTTTGTCACTTAGAGTCTGGAAATAGCATGCAATGTGCAAGTAGTTACAAATAGGATCAGCAACCTTTCTTTGGCCTCTGGATCAATGGTCTTGTTACCTGGTCAACATTGATCGCTCCTGTTCACTGTAACTAAGCAGGAGTAATCAGACCATATTAAAAGTTAGGAGAAGGTAAAAGTCTGGGTCCAAAATCTGTGCATCTGCGAAGGGAGTTGAAAGTCTAATGGAGTTTGCTTTGCAGCAAATGTACTAGCAGTGATTCAACCTTTTATGATAAACTCAGACCCTCTTTCCATCTATAAGTAAAACATTCAGAGTAAAGAGTCTCACCACTATGGTGCATTTGGAGGGTGGGGCTTTAGTGGGTGCCATTACTATGTTGGCAGGTGGTGCTCAAAGAGTCTGAAGATGTCTAAAGTTGAACACCCCAAGATTTTCAGGGTTGGTCTCCTCAAGATGTCCCACTCTGACATGTACATATTTTGAGCTAAAAGTAATGGAATCTTTTGAGACTGAAATGTTCTCCACTCTTCCTTTGCTGAAGAAGAGGTCATGACTTAAACTGCTGCCCTCTTTCTAGCACATACTATACCTGCTTTTTGTGACCGAGTTTGGGAAATCTCATCTAGGCTGACGTATCTTCCTTATCTGGAAATCTCATCTTTACTCTCAGAATATGGGTTTTACCCTTTTTTGTCTGTCATGTAAAGTTCCTTCCTTTCCAACCCCTACCCATTCCTTGATGTCCCAGGTTTTAAAATGCAGGATAAATATTTCTTGTCTGCTCTGTCGGTCTTGAAAATGTATAAGCATGTAAGTTCTCCATATGTGTTATTCTGTGTTGACCTTTTCTCCACCTATTCTGACTGATGTTCACTTGCTCATCCATCTTGCCTTGGAAGAACCCAGATGGGTGGGGGTGGGGGGGAATTTCCCTTGTATCCTGACAAATGTAAATCTGTTAAATCTGTTATTAGGAGAGTGTGTTTTGGACAATGGCACAGACCTGCAACACCATGGAGCCCAACATAAGAAAACGGAGTGCGGGGTGACTTTTTGTGTTTTATTTTGGTCAGGGAATCCCTCCAATAAGAAACTAATGTGCTGAGGAAAATCATATCTTTACCTTAATTTGTTTCCAATTTCATTAGGAAGTGTATCAAATCAGCTCTTAAAGAGGCTACATCTATATCTGTTACACTGAAAATTAACTGGTACCTCTTATTTTCCTCTAAATTCTGACAGATCCACTTAAAGAAAGATCAGTGCTAAAAAAATGCAATCTCTGCAAGAATAATAAGATATACAGATTCCTTGAGCTACACAGGAAGATGATTGCAAACTGCCATTTGTCTTGACCTCGGTAGACTGACAGGTTTGGAGGAGATAGGCTCAAGTCTTACTCTCCCAGAATATAAAACTAAGCTTTTCAGTTATTCTTAAAGTAACTGATATGACATGAACTCAATAGTCTACCTGTTAATATAACTTTGTTATCATCGCACAGAAATCAAGAAATAGAATGTTTTCCTTTGGCTTTAAGATTTCATTATCCTTCTTGAATAGCAGTAGTTTTTCCTGAACGAAAGAAACACTGATCCACATGGATCAATTGAGGGCACACTCTAGCTTTCTGAACCCCAAACAAAATCAAGCAAATTACATACGTGTCCACTTTCGATCTGCTGCTGTCTGAAGCATCGAGGATTGTTGACATGTTTAAGAGAAGGACACAGAATTAAAATCATGCAATTTTTCATTAGGGATCTTAGCAGATTCTTAGAATCCAGGTACCGCAAGCCCTTCAAGTGTCTGATATTTTTACTACCCAAATAAAATGCTCATTGTTCTCCATTACAGCTCCTTACCCACTCTGTTCTTGCATAGGCAGGAGATACTGGTTCCATTGCCTGTCAGGTCTCTGGGAGCACAGAGAGAACAAAGATGGGAAGAGAGGTGCAATTTTAATGGCCTCCTCCACCTAGATGCACTAGAATCTCTGGCTCAATGTGAGATGCACACAGCAGCAACCCACAGTCGTGTTGACAAACACAGTTGACTCTCTTCCTCTCTCTCCATGCCTAGGCGTGCTGACTGCTCCCCACTGGGGCTAGTCCCTGACCCCTCCTCATCTTCATAGGTCACTTGGCTCTGGCCATGCCTCCGCTCCAGCATTTCACCTGCTTCCTGCTAGGAAGCTGCCTGAGACAGCCCTGTTCCACAATCTGATAGGCAGCCAGCCTTTCCCAGACCTTCTGGTGATTCCAGTGGAAAAGTAGAATGACATTCTCCGGTGACTGCCGAATGGATTCCTTCTCCAGGCTTAATTCTCACACACTCCATTCCCCTTGGTACTGATACCCTCTTCATTTTGCCCACCCTTCCTGTGGAAGAGTTCCTAGCTCCCTCTGCCTCCAGAATGTGCTAACCACCATCTAGCAAACGTGACAAAAATCTCACTGAAGGCTTGAGAAAGATGGTGGAGCAGTCCTATTTGGCGGAAAGCAGGAAACAAGTTCTAATTAATCTCAGACACTTTTAATTCCTCAGTTAAATTTATGCAGCCACCTCCACCACCAGGAATTGCTTTCCAGGCAGGCTTCTCGCTTAAACCCTCCTTAGGTCGTTCCTCCTGTCCCAACGTCCTCCCTCAGAGCCCCCAAACCTTCACCTCTTCCTACTAAGCACTTGTTAGTTCATGTACAGGGAACAACTGCATTGTCTTGTCTCAGTCTTATTCCTGAAGACCATGCGCTAGTCTCTGGCTCAAGGACCCACAAATCACAGTTCCATGAAGGCTCTGTCTTTGTCTAAAATGAAGTTCTGTTGGAACACAGTCAACCTGTTAGCTATGGCTTCTTGAGGCAATCACAGAGCTAAGGACTGGGACAAAGACTGGATGATCCACCAAGTCTAAACTATGTACTAGGACCATTTAAGGGAAATGTTTGCCAAACCCTAGTAATTTGATGCATTTGTTATAATATGAATGGACCTAGAAGGACTCATGCTAGTGGAAGTAAGTCCAAAGAAAAAGATAAAAACTACATGGCCTCACTTATAGATGGAATAGAGGGAAAACAAACAAAAAGTCAAGAAAAAGTCAAAACAAGCTAACAACAGAGCTAAAGCACATAGCTAGGGAGGGCAAAGGAGGGAGGGAGAAACCAGGGAAGGGACAAGCACAAAAGATGAAGATGTCCTGTTGGTTCATAGCTGATTTGGTGGGAGAACCCCAGGGAATTGCAATGATATACATATGTATATATTATATGTATTTTATATATATTGTAGATATACACATAATACTGTATATATATATAAACATATATACACACAAATTTATATATAAATATGTAAACAGCAAAAATAAATTAAAGTAAAATAAAAATTATAAAAAAGCAAAAACCCTAGTCTAGCCTTTCACATTAAAGAAAAAAAGACAGGAAGCTATTTAGCTATTTTTGTAAATAAAAGTTGTAGTCTTAAGATTAATTTTGTCATTTGTTAGGATACCAAAATATATATGGAGCTAGCCTTTAAAGTGTTGATTTTCTTTTTATTACTCAATACTAAAAACAGTCAGTGAAAATTAAAGAAATGGCATTTCCTATATTCTAACTGTAGATCTTTCTAAAGGCAGCTAACACTTGAATTTGTATAGAACTTTTAACCTATTAATGGCATCTTTATTAATCTAGCCAAAAAACTGAGTGTTGAACAAAGATTCATTTACAAGGGGTAGTTTGTAAAACGTAAAAAGAAAGCAACATAGACAGCTAACAACAGCAGTATGGCCATTCAAACACAATGGAATATTACTCATCAGTTAAAAATGACAAATTTGAGGAATTTGAAATAGCATGGACAGACCTAGAAGAAATCATATTAGCAGAAACAAGTCGGAAAGAAAAAGATAGAAACCAAATGATTTCACTAATATATGGGATATAAGAAAAACAAAAGGCCAGGAAGAAAAGTCAAAGCAAGCTAACAACCAAACTAAAGTACACAACTAAGGGGGAGAGGAGTTGGTGGGAGTGGTCAGGGAGTTCTTTCTTTTTAGAAAGAACTCAAAAAAAAAAAGAATCTGAAGCAATGAAAACTAATCATATGAAAGTATAGTTTTCATGAGATAAAGATAGCCTGTGGTATATTTTCAAATAGAAAAGGCAGATGAAAAATACAGAAATAAGAGAAATATATAGTATATTCCTGCTTTTGTTAAAAATATGTATAAGTACATCCATACATGTACATATACAAACAAAGTTACAACAATATACCAATTTTCAAAAAAGGTCGTTCCAGGATGGAGAGAAAGAGATTTTTTCCCCCTTTTTTCTTTCCTCTATTTTTCCCCCTCAGGAAATACATTTTACCCTTTATTAAGCATTTCCTGTTTGAGGAGATCTTGAACAGACTTATTTGCTAGCCTTTTAACTGTTTGATACCTGTGGAGGTATAACAGCTGGCTTCCCTAATTGACTCAACCTTTTGCTTCCCCTTCTCTGCAATCAGGAGTTCTCCAGACAAATTAGACTTTAACTCTATTCCAACAAGCTCTGTTGTAGCAACAGTTGACATCCTGTCTACAATGCAGAGCCTAAGAAGCCTGCATTTTTCTCTATTAGATCAGGGAGTTGTTTGTTTGGGGGTGGGATTTTTTTTTCCCTCCTTTTTAAACTTGTTCTAAAAATACATCTACCCACAAAAATAGAGATGATGAAATACAAAAAATTCAGTCCTCATCCTTCCGTGGTCTGGGAGTTGTAGTCTGGAAATGCAATACAAAGGCTCTGTTTTCTGCAGCATCTGGCACATGCCGGAACTGTCAAGACCAGAGAGGAAGGGTGGGGCGGGGTGGGGGGGGAAGGCGGGCACAGCCATGTGTTGTCCAGCTCAGCCACAGTCATGTGGGGGATCCCAGCACCAAGGTGCAGCTGCCCATACAGGGGGAAACATGCTTATTCCTACATTTCTTGACTGGGTTAACGTGAAGGCAGAGAACCCTAAGAAAAGCCATGAGAATTTCTCCCAAGGGCAGGTTAATACTTCAGTGGGCAGTGGGCAAGATTTGAATAATGCTCATGTCATCTTTGCTGCATTGTATAGGGCAGCCCTCCGGATTCATTACAAGAGGACAAGCGAAGCGTCACAGTTCCAGAGTCACACCGACGCCAACATTTAAGTCTCCAGCCAAAGAACATGACAGCTGTGGGTCATCTGCCTTAATAGGAGCCTCAGTTGCCTTTTGCAAAAATAGACCCAACCAACCCTGTAGAATTTTACTATTTGTAATTATTCTCTATGTAAAATAAATAAACAAATGAAAATAAAAAAGGAAGCAATAAAAGCTAGCTCTTTGACTAATTAAGTTAGTATAACCAATAAAAATATTATTCGTTCTAACACTGGCTGTAATATAATCGTTTGCCTGGTTTTTCAAACCCTGGAAGGCCTGGCAAAAATTCCAGGAATTAATTAGGAGGTCTGGATCAGAACGTATTTCTCGCTAGTACTTCACTTCCAACAACATGTCTTCCCCAGCCTTTTAAATTAGCTGTTAGTGCAAACTTTCAACAGTTGTTCAATGCAGGAAAAAGTAAAAGGGGAGGGAAAAATATTTTCTCTCTTCTGTACACATTTGCAGAATCTTCTGATGGAGGCTGAGTCTTAAATTACTCCTTTCACTGTGTTCTACTCATTGGCCAGAGTGCTTACCAAGTTAAATGTTATTTTTTTTTAAGATTATGTAAACGCCTTGGTTTTTCTATGTCTAGGAGCTGCATCAACATACTCTTTATAAACTATTTCTGTCTCTCCCTCTATGGACCTACTGAATATACACTAAGTATATACCTAGGTATATACATAGTATATACATGTATATACCTAGGTATATACTGAGTGAATTTTAGCTACTTCTCTAGTAGCATCTTGTGTTTGTCTGAATGCTGTAAAAGGAGCTTTTGTGGTTGCCCATTGAGGTTTTAGTTATTATGACAATCTTCTGAAACTGTGTTGATATAGGTTTGCAAAAGAAAAAACTGAAACAGACCTAAGGGAAGTTAGGGGCCAAATAGATTTCTCATCTTTGTATTTCCACTGAAAGCCTAAGGGAGCCTCAGCAGCTGCCATGCTTGGGTTGGCCTGAAATGTTAGTATGGAAATGTGTGCTTGTCTTGGAAACCCCAGCTGCTAAATAAGTGTAGATTCTGTTTCTTTTTTTGGTGAACAGGCTGTGCAAGTCTTTGTAGCAACATCATTACATGGAGCTTTCCAAATTTTAGAATTTTCATGTTAGAAATTTTATTTTTTTAAATTTTGGGCACAGCAGATTACTTTATTTAAAAAAATTTTTATTGAGCTAACACTGGTTTACAATATTGTATATAATTTATGATTTTGGTATTTAGGTTTCCATCTTTTCTGATGTGTGTTCAATTTATAAATCTCTAACCATCACAGGATGTGAACAAAATCTCCATTTCCCAGCTTGTCAATTAAGTCAGACATACACATGACTATTTTCATCATTAAAAAAACTCACCGTATATTTCAAGGACAACCATCTTGAGAAAAAATTATTCTATCTTTAGACTAATAAATTTTCTCCCTCTCTCCCTCTTTTCTCTGTACTCTTTCTCTCCCACCTTGGTTTCCTCTCATTCCTTCCTTTCCATCTTCTCCTGATTCTTTCAGAGCCATTCATCATATACTCTCCAGTCAGAGCTGTTTCCCTAACCCCTAAAACAACTATGCACATAAACTCCAAAATACATTGTTTGAATGAATTTAAATAAAGTCCTTTTGTTCATACAGACAGCCATTCTATCAGCAGGTATGCAGTGCAAAAGGAGACATAGCTACCTCTGCCTTCTTGAAGCTGATAATACTATGGTGTTGAGAAGCACTGTGCAGATAAGCACACAAGCAACTGAACTATTTTATGTTTTATGGTGAAGAAACAAAAGGGTGTTTTGAGAACATGTACAGGGAGACCTACCTAATACAGTGCATGAAGAAAGGGTGGATGGCTAGGTGAAGGCAATTGCCATTCAATTCGTGGCAATAAAGGCTTTCTGGGCTCCTATTTGCCCCCAACCCCAAGTAACTGCCTGAAATTCTGTGGTTAGTGACTTATTTTTTGGACTCATTTCTGCAGGTTTCACTTTATGTAGGCAGCACACAAGTGCTTATCAGTCATTCATCAAAATCAATTTGTTTCCTCATATTCACTCTCTGCTAAATCACAGTCCTCAGATGCTGGTCACTATGCTCTGGCTTGTGACAATGTTGCCAACACAGTTTGTAAAGTGCTCTCTGACCCTTGGAAGAAAGATACTGCCGAAAAGGGAATTGATTAGAAAATAATTGAATACACTGGGGTGTATCTGGCCTTCTGTTTAAATGGAATTGACTTAGGAAGGGCCATGGATGTTCAGAGAAGGAGGATGCTGAGAGATAAGAATGAGAAGAGGAAGGGACATTTCCATCTGTCATGAAGTGTCAGGTGGAAAATAAAGGGCTGGCTTCCATTTTACAAGCAGAACCAGCTTTATGCATAAACCAAGGGAATTGTGATTTAAGTATGTGGAAAGGCTCCTGGTGAATTTAAAAGAATCCTGCCAACTTCCCTTAGCCAGCCCCCCTCACCCCAAATTAGCAGATGACAATTCAGATACCGAAAACTCACAAAATCAGCAGGTTGCTTAAATATGAAGGTGCTGTTTTCTAAGAAGGAAAGGAATCCTATTATCTCTGGCAAAAGGATTCCACCAACAACAAACCTGTAACCACCCATTGCCAGCTTGAGAGAACAAAGGAGCAGAGCCACAGGCTGGGGAAGTTCTGATAGAGAGGACAATGATGTGAGACTCAGCTCTCAAGTCAAAGGTCAGAGGAGGACTGCTAAATCTCCTCAGGGTAGGAAATGGGGGGAGGGGTGGAAGTGAAAAGATAAACTCTGAATGTTGATGAAATATGACAGGCTACAAATGTGTTGTGCACAATATGATAACACCCAGAAAAACTGAGCAAGGATATTAGTCGCTAATACATTTCAGATGGGACAACTGGGGACAGGCGATCATTTGGGACAGTACGTCCCCTTCAGTCACTCCTTGTATGTGTTTATTTGCACTTAAAAAAATACAGCTCTTTCAGACACATATACCAATTAGATCTGAAGAGCTAAGATAAGATATGCAAGAAGCCTGACTTCACAGTCATGTTTCTACCTGCCACAGTAACAATATTGTTATTGGCATTGGAAGAAAATATCTGTTCTTAAAGTTGGTACTCCATTTTCCTTTTCCCTTACACACTTGGATCTTGAATTCTTGAATAAAAGAATTCTTCTCCTGTGGGCTGAGGAACTATTTTATTAAAGAAATATGCTTCATCATTTACTAGTCATATCATCTTGTGCCACCTACTTAACCTCTAGAAGCTTCCCTTTCTTTTTCTATAACATGAGGATAACAGCCTGAAGAGTGAAAGAGAAAGAGCTTGTCAGATTTGTGTAGAGTATCTGCACACAATAGGTGCCCAATAAATGTCATTATGATCATGCAGATTTTCCAGTCTATTCTCACATATTCATCTTGTTCTAGCTTTATGGAGTTAACCACACATGGTAAAACTTAGCTCACAGCTCAGCTTGTCATTTAAAATAGTTAAGGAATCTTGGCCTTCTAACCTGTCACCAGTTGTTGATATTCTTGGGCTTGTCTTTTACTTGTCCATATACCTCCCCAAACACTGCCTCTGTATTTATCTTAATGCAAATGATACACAGTGTGAAAGGAACAAGAAATTTTAAGAGATAAGTAGCAAAAATTAAGTCCAACAGATGTGCAGGTTCATTTGGTTCATTAGGTGAAGTAATGAAGAACACAATTTGATCTCAGGTACATAATTTGATCTCAGGTCAGACCAGCTTGGCTAAGTTCAAGTTTCCAGAAATACTGAGATTAGTCAATATGTGGATGTTAAATAATTGTAAATAAAGATTGAATAAATAAATATTAAAATTACATCTCTGAGATGGCGGCAAGTAGCAACTAGTGATCGAGGTGGAATACAAATCAAGATTATTCTTACTCAAAGGCCCTTGCTAATAAGAGCAGTAGTCTGCTGTCTCTAGGGCTAGTTACCTTTCAAAGATGCTGTCAAAGATATTCCTACCTTGGTGATATTCTGTATTAGGTTACTTTCCATCCATCATTCCTCCATATCACCAAGATTTTAGGCTCCATAATGAGTTTACCTAACATAGTCATTTCCTACCCTTCCCATACCAATGTTATTTTCCATTTCCTTATTTGTTTTATATTTCAACATAATATTCAACACACTCAGCACTAACATATCTTTTGTCTATTTGTCCTGTGATTTTATCACTACACTGTAAACTCCATGAGACTACATATCTGTTCTTATTCACATCAACACTCCTAGATCCTTGATAGGATAATAATAATAATAGACTAGAACAAATATGAATTTGTTCAATACATGGGTGGATGTGTATGGATAGATGAGCAAGATGGTAGAGATGGATTAAGCTTGGCATGAATTAAATAAGGACATCACTTGGGTTAAAATGTAAGAACATTTAGAGGTGCTTATTTACAGGTGTTGGGAACAGTCACTGATCTTATCTGAGTGGGTAGAAGGTGAACATAGAGTAAATCAAGTAAAAGCTGGCAAAGTAGGCTAGGACCAAATGTAAATACAAGATGAAACCGTAATTCTTCAATTGAGTTGAATGAGTTGAGCAGGAACTCTTTGTAAAGCCCCAGAGATGAATCATCTCTACCTTAAGGGTCTCTTAAAAGCTGCCCTGGGTGGAACTGGTGTCCATCCAATCCCCTAGCTTGGTGTAATGGGGTTTTTATTTCCCTCAAGACAATTGTCTTAAGACATGAAGTAGAAAACAAGAGAAAATTAGCTGCCACATTCCTAGTAGTCAGAGCACTGAGAATGAAACCTAAGGCCGATGGAAAAACAAACTGAAGTCTTAAGGTCTAATTTTTGCCTGCCTGTGCAGTCAGCCACATCTGCAAGGAAACTCATCTTTATTCCCATGACCAAAGCATAGAGTATAAATTCTGTAATCGCATGTCTCTTTCCTGTGAGATGTCAGGAATTGAGATTACAAAAATGATGACAATACCCATGTAACTGAGATTACAAAAAATGATGACAATACTCATCTGCCTGGTCTAGAGCCAGGGAATGGGTACTAAATATTAGTCCCTAATCTGTACAACTCAACAATAGCAAAATCAGGAATTTCTCAAGGTCACACTTTCACTCAGTGGGAGAGGTAGAATCAAAACAGATCTATCAGGTTCCCAAACCTGTTTTCTACTGAAAGGACTGCATTCCTACATGATACTGGATAACAGGTCTGCAGTTGCCAAATCCCGCTAAGCAACAAAGAAGGGGAACCCTGGAGCAGAATGGCAGAGTGACTGAGGATAATTAGAGAAAAGAGTAAGTCGGGAAAGAGGGTCCTCTTAAAGTTGAAAGTGAAAGTAAAAGGTAACTCAGAGACAGGAAACCTAGCCAAGGAGATTGCCAAGATAGGCCAGGTGCCAGACAAAGCAGTTGTATTTAAAAATCAGAAAGAGCACAAAAAAGAAAGACTATTCATCTTATGCTTCAAGAGAAAGCAGTGTTAGGAAGTATCAGCATTCACTTTTTACTTATGAAAGCATTCCCTATCACCCATGATGACTCTAATGACCATCTCAAACTTCATCGACCTAACACTCTCCTTATTTTGTAGAAAAACAAATATTGCTGTATTGCAACCATTACACAGGGATGCCCTTCCTTTCCAGTCATGGAATGATATACTTATAGATACTGGATGAAAATTAAACAAATCATGTTTCTCTTCCCCTTTCAAAGGGAGCATGAGAAACAGAAAAAATAAATCCCAACACTTTCTTATGGTGCGGCGAAGATGAATAATATGATTGATGATGGCTGTATTTTTCATGGAGTGAAGAAAGTTAATTTGAAAGAATGAAGAGCAGAAACAATTAGAGATAGAAACAGAAAGAGGGGAACAAAGCAAAGAGCAGAGAAATAGGTTGATTTTCAATAATCAAACTTGGTTTATATTTATCCCTGAATGATATCTTTCCCTTGGCTAAAGAAAGCTAACCCCCCCCCAAATGGAACTTTTTCCTAAAACTAGTTTGAATTGGATTCTGTCATCTGCAAGCATAAGGGTCCCAGCCCTCTCTAGTGCAGTGGTTTGTCAATCCTAGTGGACATGGGTGGAAGTGAGGGCACAAGTTATAAGTTATTCTCTGGACATATTCAAGAATGGTTAAGTGATAACAAACATCAGTGTCATTAAAGTGAACTTAAACTGAGTTTGAGGTCCTCTTCAAGTGTAAAATCTATGAGAGCTGCAAGACAGTCAGGAAAATGCTCTTTATTTGTGTTTCAGTCACTTCTGCAAGGCTCATTTGCTTCATTATTTCTCCAGTTCCATTAACATACAATGTAATCTATTGATAGTCAACCTACAAGATCTCCCCAGAGGGTTACACAATCACTCTGATAAAGAATATAAGAAGAAAGCAAGGAAATAAATTTTTGTTCTCAAGCCAAACCACAGCATAATATTCAATGAGAGTTGCAGTTTGGAGACTCAGCCAGCAAGACTCTAAACTATAACTGAATTCTGAACCAGATGGACTTTAACACTATGTCTTCCCAACAGGTTTCTATGGTCACCTACCTTTCCTAAACATTCTGGACTTAGAAGCTGTCTTTACTGAATAAAGACATTTATTGTATATCTTTAGATTGTATATCTCCTGTTCTCTTTACCTACCCAAGCATCATATAATGTCAACATACTTCCTTTTTAGAATCAACCCACTTCAACCAAAGAAGTGTTTCTGAAGTCTTGTAGTCATTTGATAAAACAGTAAGGATTAAAAGACTTTCCAAGATGTCATCTTGTTCCAAATTTCTAACATTCCCTTATGGCAATGATGATAGAGCCACTATATACTACAAAATACAGATAAGCTCTACAGATCACAGTTGCTCTTTCTTCATGGAATCCAAAGAAGGCTTCAGAGGTCCGAGAGAGTAGCAAACATCACCAACAGAGATTAAGAGCAACCTAGAAATGTTCAACCCAAAAAGCATTCAATTACCTGTTTATAAATGTTTAGAAAATTCTCCCTGGTCATTGTTCATTACTTTCTGAGATTAGGTTGATGTTCAATCTTGAATTCCATTTTTTCCTGATAAGTGAACTGTTAACTAGAATAAAAGTCTCAGTGATAGACCAAAAGTTTATTAGATAACCAAAGTCAGGATCAAGACCTTGGATGCAGTCTAACAGATTTTACTCTGTGAGGACTGTTCCAACTATCACAAGTCCTAATTTAGTTTAGAATAGTGAGTCACTGACTTTAAAATGTAATTATTTTTAGCAAGGGGGCTTCTGCTTTTAAGCTTTCTTGCACTAAAGATATGTTGATACTATCTATGTCTGAGGAAGGAAATGCTGGATTCAATCTCTTCCTTTCTAAACAACGTACTGTGGAGACACGGAGATTGGATAACAGCTAAACAAGCTACAGTGGCCTAACTGAGCCCCACTGAATTTTATATTAAATCCTGATCCCTCAGTGTGATGGAATGAGTAGGACAGGGTCTTTGGGAGGTGATTAGTTCATGATGATGGAGCCCTCATGAATAGGTTTGGCATCCTTTTTAAGAGAGATCCTTCAGTGCATCCTCACCCTCCTCTTCCATTCTGTGAGGATGCATCCTTCAGTTTATGGTTGTTGGTTTTTAATAACTATAAAATCACTGTGAAAAATGAAATTATTCTTTTACAAAAAATAATCTCTGGTAGGTTTCCAAGAACTGTTTGCCTTTTTCCTCAATGTCTCAGACATTTTCCACTTTTAGTGGGACAATACCACCATGGCCATGAATTCCGGAGAACTGAATTTGATTACTCATTATGCCCTGCCTGTACTTTAAGGATTGATTATAGTGAATTTCACATAAAAGAACCACATAAAAAAGCCCTAATAGCAGCAGCTGGCATGGGGTATAAGATACACCAGCATTTTTATCCATGCCCTCCCTGTCACTACAGCTCTAGTTACTGACAAAGCCCTGCTGTTTTCCGTCAACTGCAGGTCCAGAAAATTGCATTTAACTAGGGTGGTGGATCTGCAAAGCAGGCAAAATGTTTACCAGGATGAGACCAGCCAGAAAACCCATTTCCTTTATCCTCTAATCAGGATGAGAAGAGGGGGTGGGCTTGTGAAGGACTGTGCATTAGGGCACCTCTTATCATTGGCATGAAAGAAGGGGATAGTTTGAGTCTGGAGGGAGGGAGGGTGGAAAGCTTTTACTTGACTTTCCAATCCACCTCTATTCATCCATAGACTTGTGGCCAACATGTGCCTTTGCTGTATGTACCTTTCATGCTTTCTCTAGGTGAGATCATAATCAATAGTTCTGTTGACCTTAGTGATCTAAGAGAGGATTTGATTACATTTAGGTCCAAATACCTCTCCTCCAACCTAAGGCTGTGATCTTTGGGAAAAGGTACCTTAGTCAATCTCCTTTGTTTATGCCTCAGAATTGAATACAACACTCAATTCATGCTTGCTGGTAGAAAAAATACTAGGTCAAGGAGGTTAAACAGCATAATAATGATGATATTAACAATATCATTAATGGTAATAATAATTACTATTATCATTATTGTACTTAATATACTTATGGAGCACGTCAGCTTTCAGAGTGCCTGACAAAAGCACCTTGCAGTGGATACTGTCAGTATTCCCATTTCATAAATGAAGAAACTGAGGCTCATTGAAGGTGGCCAGGCTCAGAGTTGGGGTGATAAAGTTCCCTTTGACCCTGAAGCTCCATCTCTCACAACTCTGGATTATCTCAGAACTATCTCTTGCTCTGATGTGCAATGTACATGGTACCCATGACAAGTCTTTTGGTATCTGGACAACATGACTCTGACTTATTTCATGACTATTTGGTAATGATGCTCATTGTAAAATGCAAAGCTCTTCTTGGAAATCAGAGGGAGGAAGAATAAGGAAACAGATTCCTTAGAATACTCAGAAAAATGGCTCACTGACTATGCCATGCAAAGTGCCACAATAAGGAGCCACCCCACCTCACAAGGGCTTTCTCCTTGTGAAAATGTCTTTTCTTCCTGGCGGAGCAGAAATCAGTCTCCTAGAACTTGTAGTTCAGCTGATCTTTGTTCCACCCCTGGAGAAACAGCATGGACTTACTCCTTCTCATAACCACCTGGCTGATGTCTAGACCCTGCTTTCTACATTATTTGTTTTAGATAACAAAAGTCTTGGTATGAATGGTATCATTTATTTTCAGTACATAAAGTTTGTTAATCATGTTAAAACAAAGCACCTTCAACAGGGTAAATTACAGATGATCAGAATGTAAACTTACATATGGAACCATAAAATACTAGAGGAAAATGACCTTTTAAAATAATTTTAAGGTAGGATATGCTTTTCTACTATGGCATTAAACCTGGATGCCAGTTCAAAAATTATTACATTTGACTATACAAATTAAAAAAATTTCTACATGCAAAAAGTACCACAAAGAAAGTAAAAATACAAGTGGGGATTAAATTTGTAATTTTGATTTTCTTAGACTATAAAGAACATTTACAAGAGTTAAAACAACAAAAATAATAAGGAAAAATATAAATAGGAAAAGATATTAAAAGACTTTTAAATCTATAATAGGAGGCTCAACCTCTCTCAAACGGAATGCAAATCAAAACTACAAGATACTACTTTTTCACTGATTAGATGAACAAAAATGAAGAAACTAGATGAGACAATGTATTAGGCAAGGGTATAAAGAGAAATACATTCTCCACACATTGCTAGCAGAAAATAATAGCTTTGGAGGAAAATCTGACTTTCATCTAAAGCCATAAATCATCCCTTTTATTTAGCTCAGGATGAATTCTGATTTTTGGAGTCCTTTCACACATTAGCAAATGGCATATTCTAAGACTATCCATTTCAGTCTTATTTATGAGAGCAAAATATTGGTCACTACCTGATACTTATCCAAAAAAGTATAGTTAAATAAATTAACAAAACATACAAGCTCAACAAAAGAAAACATACAGGGGGTCTAGCCAGTATTAAAGGAGGTAGTCGTTTTTAAAAAAAAATGAGGCTGCTTCTTAAGACTTGGAAAGACATCTATCTGAAAAAGTGTGAGGCTGTACCTCAGAATAGTGTGGAGGGTTGCAATCCACTGTTATTTGAATAATAAATAAATAATTAAATAAACAAACAAACAAACAAACAAATAAATAAATAAATATTGAGTGAAATAATCAAAGTGGAGAACAGTGCGCTGGTATGGTCTCACTGGCTTAAAAATATAAATTAGAATGCAAGTTTATATGTTAACATAAATATAGAAGTCTATGCAAAATCTTTATAGCAGAGCAATATTTGTCATGTTTTAGAGAGGGGCTCAATGATTGGGAAACAAGTATAGTAAGAAAACATTGCTTTTCCCTAATACTTTTTGGTATCTAGATAATTTATAAATTTATGAACATATATATGCAATACTTCAAAATGGATTGAAAATCAATATGTAGTAGAAAAGTCAAATGCATTATAAAATAAATACATTAATGCCATTCAATAATCCCTAGTCACCCATAATTGTCGTGCGACCACCAACCTCAGAGAATATATGAAGTAGAATCCAAAATAGAGCATCATGGTCACTTTTGAAACTTGCCTCAGGCCCCAACCAGTTGGAATATATCCACTTGGAGATAAGCCAATACATATGTAAGCGTGGGGTTTCATATTTGATGCCTGTGGTTTTCATCCAAGAAACACGTATCAGTCCTTTTGATGTGTGTTGCTTGCCCAGTACAATTATCCTTTTCTTCACTAACATTAAAACCTCTCTCTTTTATTTAGGGTGGCCAAGTGTCCGGCTAATAGAGAAGCCACACACTTCTCTCAAGAAGCACATTTCTTTACAGAGAGTAATGGATGGAATCAGATAAAAGCAGAACATGGGTACAAGAAGAGTTTTATAAGAGACATATTTCCTTAAATGGAAAGTGTCTTTTACTGTGGCCATTCCCCTTTCCTTTGACTTGGACTACGGATATGACCACTGTAACGACAGCAGCCAAACTGTGACCATGATGAGCTAGAAGGGAAGTGCTAAATTTGGTGAAACCAAAGGAACAAAGGAGTTTGAATCCTTGATAATTTCATGGAGTTCTATCTAGATCACTTAATGCTGCACTTTATTAAAGAAAAGAATCCATATTTCTTTAAGCTACTAAAGTTAGAGCCTTGTTTCTAAGCAGGCAAATAAAATTTCAGTATGAATGCCTTTAAAAAAAATCATTCAGTATTCAACAAACTCCTGAGTATCTACTTTAACAAGGCATTATATTGGTACTGGAGGATTGGAAATATGACAAGGATGCAGTGGTTGCTCTCAGGATATTGATTAAGCAAGTGCTATTTAATTACAGAGAACAGGGGACCTTAGTTCCTCTTCCTCCTTCCATCTCTCCCTCCTTTCCTTCTTTTTTTTCCCCAAAAATTAAAGAACCTGATGAGGAAGGAAAGCTCACTACATACATTCCCACAATATGACATTCCCACTTCATTCGCACAATATTGAAGTTATTTCCTTTTTTTTGTAGATAAAGAAGATGAGTCTCAGAAAAGATAAATAATTAGCTTGAGCTAATAAATAGCAAGGCCATGATTAAAATCCAGGTATGACTGGTTACAAAGCCCAAATTCTTACCACCAATTTATCTTTGTATTTACAACAGTTTTTGCTCCATATATTTTAATCACAATGTTCTTTGGCACATGAAGTTTCTAATTTATTATGTCCTCATCATTGATAGTAGCATTTGTCAACAAGAAACTATACACTTCTTGCATATAAAACTTATTATTAATTATTATTTTCTTAATATTGTTATTCACTTACTATCTTTATTATCATAGCATTTAATACATATTTGAGCAACAATCATATATCATAGGCACTGATATACTAAAGTAAATGAGACATAAAATCTGTCTTCAAGGTAATTAGAGGAGATAGTCACCAATACCATACAAAATGATAATCAACTAGAAGATTGGGTAATGAACACAAATCACTGCATATTAAATTTTAATCCATTTGAAAATATTTTATCTTTCTATCCCCTCCACCGAATTTAATTAAGGTGTAAAGGAATTTCATAAAATAAGGTGTTGCCAAAATAAATTTAATAAAATAGAACATTCACGTAACAATCTGATATACATGAGCATAATAAAAGGATTTCCCCCATCAAGTTAAACAGCACAATCATCACCTCACATATTGTTTTTTCCCTTTTCTTAGGGAACACATTGTGTTCGACTCTCTCAGTGAGGTATTCCATGATTTCATAGGAGAATATAAACGTACATATTTGCTACAATGCAGATACTTTGGGACTTACAACTGTTTTGTTTCCTTGATATTGTCCTCATTTTTTTCCTCTGTAGGTAATGTTTTATATCCATCCCCACTGAGAAGATAGGTGTACTATTATTAATGACATGAATGATTATCATGGAATTCTTTTCAACAGCACATACACACACACACACACACACACACACACACACATACACATGCACTTATCTAATTAAAACAAGTATTCAAAGAAGTGGTGATGTTGCACAGGTTTTAAGCAATTTGGCCCTCCACTTCTCTCCACCCTTACCCTACTTCATGGCTCAACATTTATTAATTTATTTAGTTTCCCAAGCATAGTCATTACCTTGTGTCCCTTGTCTTTTTTTTTTTTTTTCTCTTTTAAGAACCTTTTTTTGTCCTTTGTATTCTAGTTTGTTTCCATAGTTACAGGAATTATTAGCATCAGTTCTTGTGCTGGCCGTTGTATTTTTATTCACCTGACCTTAGAGTTCAAGCAAAGCTGAATAGATTCTCTGGGGATTCCTGCATTGGGTGGGAAGCTGGGATAAATTGCTTCTGTAATTTCTTCCACTGGAATGTCCCTTATATCTGTACACAATGAATATAAATTCTTGATAATCACACCATGGTTTTATATATCGATACTACAAACAGCCAGAATGTTAAATGTATTACTTGGCAAGCTTACAAACTTCTTAGACCTTGAAAATGCAAAGAACAACAAAGAGAAGCAACAGGATGAGCCAGTGATAGATTGTTCAGAACACAAGTCCTAAGCTAGATCATCTCAGTTCAAATTTAGGCCATTCCTTACTGTGTGGCACTTAGAAGATCACTTTAGTATCTCTCTCCTTCAGAACCTCTCATGTGTGAAATGAGAATAATAGCCACTCAGAGTGTTGTCTATGCCTTCAATGTGGCAAAACACATAAAGCTCTGACAAGATGCCTTTAAAAAACCTCTCCTATAACAAGTCTTTTCATCAGGTTCTTCATGGTGCCCCGGGCATAGATGCATTATTATGAATACCCCAAAAACCAAAGTCTGCATTTTCCTCCACTAACTCACTTATTTCAGTCTTGATAAATTCTAAATATCCCTGAGGAATGAAAAGAGAGACGCTTCTTCTCTGATTCACCAGAGGCCTGCAGGGACCTCCAGGGAAGATGGCTCCAACCTAGTGAGTGATGGGCCCCTATCAGGAACTTGGATTATTTAACTGCAACTGAATTTCACTGGTTTGTTGATTTATCCAAGAGTCAGGCAACCATTTTGTGTTCAACTGCTCTGCTAGAGAGAAAGGAAGTTACTTCTGTTTGTGAAACTGGTCACAGAAAAGAACAGTGATACCAGAACTGTGACCTGGGGCTTGAGACTATCTCACCTGGGGAGGATCACACACACTCTCCTGTGCAAGCTACGGACCTCAAATCCCAGCAGACCACTGCCCATCGCTAGCCCATGGCCATGTGCTGGTGCCTGAGAGCTAGGAAGGATGGGTGCACGGAGCCCACATCTTTAGGACTCCATCATGGGACAGTCTACAGGCAGAAGGCATATGCTGAGTATTACTGGGGTGTATAGTGACGGTAATCGCAGTTGCAATTAACACTGGCTATTTTGTGGTGCCTCCATATGGCAACAACATCCTTTCTACTGGTGACATTAGAGTGAGTGAGAAGGGCAGACAAACCACACAAACAAGTGCACATGGACCGTGTCAGATTGTTTACATATTTAAGACTTGAAAGATGGTCTTTCTCCATATGAGGACAGAGAAGTAGTGGAAGTTTTAAAGTAGCATGTGTTGGGGAAGGGAAGTGGCAAGGTTCGCCACATTTTAGATAATCAACGCCTAGGTATATTTGCTCCATTTTCCATTTTAGAAGTGGAGCGAGAGAGAGAGAGAGAGAGAGAGAGAGAGAGAGAGAGAGAGAGAGAGAGAGGTCTCTGAACAGGTGCTACTTCATGTCAGCCTGTGACCCTGGAGAGGAACTGGTGAATCTATTCTGTTTTCTTCTGCTACAGAAGGTAGACACGAATCCTCATGCACAGGCTTGTGAGTTTGATGGGGAAGGACAAATACCTAAAACCTCCCCCACTGTCATGAATTTTCTACAAGAGATAGAGATTTTTGCTCTACTTCTCAAGAATGAGCAGGTCTGAGTGGCCCATCTCAGTGGTTTTCACCATGAAAGAAAAGGGACTAAGAGCATGAAGACATTACAACAGGGTCTTGCCTGACCTTTAGTCTCTGAACCTAGGCCTGTTTGCATCACTTGGCAGGTCTAGCAGGATACACAAGACGTGACTTGGTAGGCCTGTCAATTTAGATCCCAACACTCTCCACCCCAATCACTACCCCCCACCCCCAGTTGCTTTCAGCTTAGAGGAAAAGATGCAGAAATTTCCCTTTCCAGTTGGGACTTTTGTACAGTTTTCACAATAACCCAGCTGATGCTTTGAGCACCATTAGGCAATAGTTCCTTATAACTATCATCTTAAAAATTGATTTCTGGAGAGAGGAACTCAGAATGCTGATCAGGAGTGCGTAGTGAAATGAAGATGGACGCGCACCTTTTCTTGTTTGCATTTCATCATTTGCTTTGGTTATTTGTAGTCCACAGATGAGAGGAGAGAAACCATCTAGTAATTGCCTTTTACTTTGTGACTTATTTCACCAGTATCATCACCTCCAGTTTCATCCATGTTGGCACAAAATTCATGCTTCACCTTTACTAACAGCTGAGTCATATTCCACTGCTAACAGCCAACTGACTATACCACAACTCCTTACCCAGTCCGCCATCAACGCAACCCAGTGTTTTCTCTTCTACATGTGTTTTCCCTCTTGCAATGAATGCACCACTGCATTTTATGGGCAACATTTCCAAGCATTCCAGCTTTCCTTTTCTATTACAAAATGCACCTCTTTCTACAGTTTCTGTCTATTTCAACATCTGACTGTTGTAATGAAACAGGCTATAAGGCAGACTTTCTGACTTTAACTCTAACTGAACAATATAGGCCTGCTTCTCTCTCAGAAGCAGACTACAAACTGTTCATTAGCATTTACACTGATCATCTTTACTATTGATATGCAAAAGCCAGACAACATGGGGGGGGGGTAGCACACCTATCAGTAATTACTCTTGTGATACCTTCTCTATTAACCCTATTTTTCCAGGTGGCTTTTCATCCCCACAAACATTGATCCTGGTAAAGAGATTGATTGAAAAAGGCAAGAAAGCATGTTAACTTCACAGTAAGTAAAATCAGTGAGATGCTTTCCTTAACTTCCTCCTACTTATTCCCTATATTCATCCTGCCTTCATGAAATAAGCCCTGCTCAATAGGGGGGCATCTTTTTGCCTGACCTCAATTCTTCTTGAAAATTTGACCTCAAAACAATTTACCTTTCAATACTAAAACAGAAATTGTAAAACCTGTGCCAACTGTACCTCTGAAAATATTCTTTGCTGTGGATGCCTTTAATTTCAATGGCTCAGACTATTTTCTTAAGCAGTTTCTTTCTGGTATGGATTGTTGACTATATGCAGTAGTGATTTTGGGGTCTTAAGGAAAAGTCACTTTGGATCCTCTATTTCCAGCCCAATGAAACATAGAGATCACTATGTAGAGAGTGTGAGTAGCTTAGACAGCTGCATGCCACTGCATCCTGGCTAGAATAGCATGGAGTCAGCAGCCTAATATCCCCAAGAAAGGAAACTGTTCTGTCCCAGTGGGAGGTGAACAGGGTTTTGGGAAAAGAGAAAGGTCCAGGGACCCAGTCAAAAATTAGAAGCTCAGAATCTGGAGAATGAGATAAAAGGAGATCAGAATTTATGAAACTGAAGGGTGGTATTTGCTTTTGGTTTCTATAATTCTTGTGATCTGAGGAGGAAACAATTATTCTTTCAGAAAAATGCACCTGAAAAAAAAAATGTGTGTATGAGTACAAAAGTAAAGGACAGATTTAGAAGAAAATGTGTAAGGAATTTCTGTTCCACTAGATCACAAGTGATGAAATGCTTTCGCTATGGAAGCAAATGCCATTAAGACTATGCAAATGCAGGTGGGACATGCTTATAGTTCTTTCTAGTCATCAATCAGTTTGGACTAAAGAAACCCTTAATTGGTTTCTGTCTTCTTCCCAGTCAAGAACATTTTCAACCTGAGGGTCTGACGTGCAAACAATGGAAAAACATGCTTAAAACAAAATTAAGCCATGTCTTCTTTTCTTTGAAATGTAACCTCAGACACAGAGCTTTAATTTACACCAAAGTCTCTGAGTATCTTTCTAACAGAATTTAGTCTAACTTATAGAAACCTTCCAAAATATGCTGCTCTCAAAAGCACACTGGGGAACGGTTTGTTGACATGGTTTATCTCTCTCCTATCTGTCCAGAATCCTTGGGGTTGCCTATCAGACAGATATGAGGCTGGGGACATAGGTTTTTTAACATAAAGTAGTACAAAAGAGGCAGATAAATGTCACCTGACATCCCAATGACACTGAAGTCAACTACTGAAATGAGAAGGGCAGGTAACACCCAGATTTGTGTGTACTTGCTAGAGGGGAGAGAGGAGAAAGGAGAGAATGTATCTGACACTGATGCTCTGGATCAGAGCAGAAATGGCAGCTCTCTAGTCTCATCAGTGATGAAAGGTATTCATGCAAGGCTGGGCTGCCGAGTGGGAAGAGAAGAGAGGGGAAGAGGATGGGAAAAAGATGATGCCACCAGAGGCAGGCTGCAGGCTGTCAACACCTTTCATGAAAAGTGCCCACAGGTGTGCTGCTGTGGTGGTACCAACATCACCCACAGAGCAGAGAGGTCAGTCCCTGCTGTTACCCACCCACAGTCCCACAGAGGGAATGTGTGCAAAATCATCATCATCGTCTTTAAAAACAAAGCAATAAGAACTGAGATTTAAAGGAGATATGTGGATGGATTTGGGGTAATACGGAAGAAAGCTTCTTATTTGAAATGGATCTTAAAAGAGTGATTGGCATAGCTATTAGAATGGGGAGGTGCCTTGGAAGAAGCCCAGGTAACTGGAGCACAGAACAAAACCTCCAGGAGTGAGTCCCACTTTACCCACTTACAGAAACAACTTCCGAAGCTCATTACATGCGTCATAGTCATGCTGAGCACACAAGCAGGAGTTGGTGCGTCCAATCTCTCTCTCTCTCTCTCTCTCTCTCTCTCTCTCTCTCAAGAAACTAGGTCTCTCTATGTTGACAGGAGTAGTCCTGGACCCACAGACTCAAGTGAGCCCTATCCTCAGCCTCCCAGGTAGGTGGGATTACAGACATGTGCCACCATGCCTGGCTATTTTTTAGAGACCAGGTCTCGCTATGTTGCCTGGGGTAGTCTCAGACCTGTGGACTTAAGCGATCCCTGGTCTCAGCCTCCCAGTGCTGGGATTATAGGCACATACCACCATATCCGGCTGAATCCAGTCTCTTTAGGATTCCTCAAGTCAACAAGGAAGGAACCATATCAGCTGCTAGTAGACAGTAAGGCAAGTGTGGGTCTTTACCCACGCTTGCCTTACAAGTGTGGATCACAGTCAACATCCATCATGAGACAGCCGTGTGCCAAACATATCATCTCATTTAATACTCTGTGAAGTAGCTACTGTTATCATTCAGATGAAGGACAGTAGTTTGCTTAAGGTCACTGACATAAGAAAGTAGTGGGGCTGGATTTTATAGCTATAGGCTCTGGATTCATAACAACAGCATTCCCCCCCCCCCCCTCCAGTTACGCTTATTGAGGTAAATTTGGTTGATGTCATTCTTTTTGTTTTAGGGGTTAAGGTTCAAACCTCTACAAATTCTTCTTTTCACATCATAACTCCACCAAAGCCCCAATTAGTCCCCACCAAAACCCCTGAGTTCTCTCCTGCCTCTTCTGATCTCATGTGAAGGGTCTCTTATTGGTTTGATTTTTAGTCTGACCCTTTGTTTTGTTACTCTGTATTTCACATATAAGTAATAGAATGCAGTATGTGGCTTTCTCCCTCTGATTTAGTTCACTAAGCACCATTCTTTCCATTTCCATCCATATTGTCACAAATGGCAAGAGTTCATCATTTTTTATAGCTAAGTAGTGCACCATGATATATAACTATATATATGCATGTGTGTCTATATATATATATATATATATAGACACACACACACACACACACACACATATATATATATATATATAGACACACATATATACTCCTCTGTCCTTGTTTATATATGTCAGTTGTTTATACACCTTGGCCGTTGTAAAAAGGGCTGCGGTGACTACAGGATAGCATATTTCCCTTCACATTAATGACTTTGTATTCTTCAGATACATATCTAGTGATGGAATTGCTGAGATATATGGTAGACCCAATTTTCATCTTTTGAGAAACATTCACATTGTTTTTCATATGGATTGGACCAATCTCATTCCCACCGACAGTGTATAGTATTCCTTTTTTCTCCACTTTTTTTTTTTTTTTTGAGACTAGGTCTTGTTATTTTTGCCCGTGGAACTGCAGGCTCTCATTGCCCGGGGTACCACAGACTCAAGCAATCCCCAGCCTCAGCTTCCCAGGTAGCTGGTATTACTGGCGTGCGCCACCACACCCAGCTATTTTTTTGGAACTAGGTCTCGCTACAGGGCCCAGGTGGGACTCAAACCATGATCCCTAACCCCGGCCACTTCATAGGCTGAAGCTTACAGACACAAGCCACCATGCCCGGCCTTTTCTCCACTTTCTTGACACTTGCTTCTGGTCCTCTTGATTCTCACAGGTATGAGTTGGTATCTTGTTGTGGTTTTGACTTGCATTTCCCCGAAGATAAGCAATGAGGAATACTTTTCCATGTGTCTGTTGGATCATTGCCATATTCTTTTAACCACAATTTGTTGTGGGGAAGCAGCTAATATTTTGGGGAAACATGCTATCAGTGATTCTATTCAGGGGAACATCTGCTACTTCTAACTGCAAATTCTATGTTTTTCTAGCAAGCCATACTCCATGTGAAAAAAATGACATTACCAACCCAATGGGAAACCCTGGAAGACTTGATAAAAGTGGACAGAACTGAGCTGATATAGAGCCAAGAGTGGCATGTGATGAGTTGTAAAAGTATATTCCAGGTGTTGGGACTAATTGGAGCAAAGCTACAGAGGCATTTAGGAGTGCGTCTCCTGAAGGCATGGGCAGGTGGAGTGCAGAGGTGGTCATCTCAAGACTTAGTCATGCAGAGCCCAACAGCTGTGCCTTGAATGCGCAGGGGTGCCATGTTCTGAGCCTGGGGGATCCTCAGAGTCTTTAAGAAAGAGAATGGCATAATGAGATTTGCATCTTAGACAGATCTCCCCAGCAGTCAGGTGAAATATAGAATGGAAGGGAGGCAGTAATTGGATTCATAGACGTTTAGGCGGTGGAGCTGACAGGGCACAGTGGGTGAGAGAAAGGAGTGTGGGATGAACACAAGGTTTCTAGGCTGGAGGTTGGTGGTGGATTATGGGAACTGAAGAGCAGCAGGATTGTAGGGGAAAATGGCCCGGTCAGTCCAGGCGTGCTGAGTTGGAGAAGCTTTTGTCACATTGAGAGCTGCTATCCACAAGGCAGCTCAGAGATAATTCTGGAACTCCAGGGAGAACTCTTGTCATTTTTGCATTTGTCTAAAACTCAAAGAAAAAGAAATAACAAGAACAGGAAGAGGCAGGTACATTAGTCACTCTTAGTTTGCCTTTCGAGTGTTTTGGAGGGAGACGGGGGTTGTTTGTTAAGTGGGCCCTTCCCCTGCCTCTTCCTCCTGTAGTTGGGATTTACTGCGGAAAAAGGTTGCAGGCTTTTCATCTAAGTGATACCAGCTCTGCCATGGGCTAACCACATCCCGGGTTCCCAGCTCCAGGGAGGAGAACACATGGCCCTCCGTGTTGTGATGAAACCCAGCGCTGGCCCAGGCAGGCTGTGGGCATCAAAGCTCAGAGCACTCGTATTGTTCTGATGAAAACCACACTCTCTGCTTTTGATGTGGCCACCTCTATTATTGGTAGGAACACTGGGGAGTGTCACAAGGAGACACTGGCAGTGAGTACAAATCAGGATGCACTCAATTAAAGAGAAGGGGGAGGGGAGGGGGAAGAAGAAAGAATGGAGGGAGGGAGAGAGGAAGGAAAGAAGGAAGGGAGGGAGGGAGGGAGGGAAGGAAGGAAGGAAGGAAGGAAGGAAGGAAGGAAGGAAGGAAGGAAGGAAGGAAGGAAGGAAGGAAGGAAGGAAGGAAGGAAGGAAGGAAGGAAGGAAGGGAAGGGAGCTGACGTCAGGCCATGTCCCAGGAACCACACTGCAGGGGAGAAAGGACAGTAATGTTCACAAAGGTGCCCTTCTCAGGAGGAAAGAGTTGTGCTCTTGGATTAAGAAACCTCCATTCTAGTCTCCCAGCATCAGGAACTGCCTAAAACCCTGGGGCTCCAGGATGCCCTATCCCTTTCTAGGTATATTCTAATAACACATGAGGAGTCACATCAGAGTTGTCACAGAACCTTCCAGAGGTCTGACACACTCCACACTACTCCCAGGAAAGGCTCTTCATGGCGGCCTGCCACCTTCTTTCTCCCGTGCAGGGAGGGCTGCCGGGTCTTCTGCTCTTCAAGGGAAGGAGACACAGGGAGGGTGCTGGAGCCATTTCCGCACATTCTCAGGTGGGGCAAGGAGCCGGTGCCTTCCTCCTTGGGCACTTTTAATATGCTGTGAAATTAAGAAACACCAAAGCAGGATTTCTCAAACTCTCATTTCCTTTCAAATGCTCATATTCTACAACTGGCCTTTATTTGCTATGAAAATAAAATTTTCACTTGGGAAGTGTTCAAAAGGCACAGCTTGACACTTTTATGTCAATAGGAGGTCCAGGGTTCAATGGCCCCACCTGCTTTGGTTTCTTCAGCCAGGTTCTTTCCACACCCCCAGGATTCTGACACATTGCTGTCCTAGGTGGGTCACAGAGACACACTCCTGAAATGGATAGACGTGTACACGGATGAGTGCACATCAGTACTTCCTTGGGCACTGCGGACATCGTTAGAAGTATGGCTGTGATAATGTGGTCACTAAGGAGCATGTTCATTCCAGCCAGGTCTGCCAATGGGGCAGCTCCTCAGAAACCAGCCTGAAACTATTGATCCAAGGGCCACACTGACTCTAACCCAGAAGGAGGATGCCATCCCAGTTGCAGCTGCTGTTGATCAATCCCAATAATCTTCAACATGGTTTATTTCAGACTGAGAGTGAAGGACAGATTTTTCCAGAAAACAGAAGCTAGGTCCCTTGATAGAGTACTGGCCCAGAATTTATTCATAAATGTTCTCAAAGGGTTGGGATAAAGCATTTGGTAAAGCAAATCTTTCCCCCATGGATGAAGAGGTGATTCAAAAAACTGACAAACAGACATGTCAAATTTGGAAAACTCCCAAGATCAGGCACCATGGTCTTGATTTGAAAAGTGTGCAAATGGAGCATAAAACCACATTTTATTATTCAATCAATGTCTCCCTCAAGATTTACCCAACGACGAATTCTGATTGGTGGCCAGATTGCAGAGAACAACTCTTGAGACAAATATCAGTTGGTAAATGCTGCTTTCAGACACCGCAAAATGACAGGTCCCCTTCCCAGAGTTGGCCAGGGATGAGTCCAAATGGACTGTGCAAATCTGTGCTTCAAATTCACAGCCCATGGAAGGAAGACAGCTTGAACTGACATCATGAACTCACAGGGTTCATGGGAGGATTAATGAGTTAATAAGCATGAACTACTTTGCAAGCCACAGGTGACTGCAGACATTATTAGGACCACATTTTTTCTACCCAAGTGGTTCAGGTTTTGAACAGAAGGTACAATCCCAGGAGAAGTGTCTACTTTTAATACAGGCACTAGATGCTAGTCTCAGGTAATAGGCCGCCTGTAAAAATGCGCCTGGTTGTCTAGTCACTGGTGGCGGGGACAGATTTAGACAATACCAAGGCAAGAGTGTCCCCCAAAGTCCTATTGAGAGTAACTGAAGTAATAAGCAATCCAATTAACAGTGGCATCTGCAGCAGCAGCAGAAACACTGGGTTGCATGGGTCTTTCTTTGAACTCTCTCCCTGTCTCAAGTCTAGAACATATTTAGTGGTTTCTGCAACCTTCAGTTCTTTTAACAGTGTCAGGTCATCTGCTTTGACCACATCCAGGCTTTCTGTTCACCTGACTGTCACCCGGGCAAGCTGAAAACACTGTATTGATGACCCACAGAGGGTGGTTTTCGTGGCTGCTGTGAGCAGGGAAAATACAAAGTTATTAAGTTCACTTTAGGCTTGGAGAGATCTTTTTCCTGTTCCCAGGAACATTTCTTCCTGACTCTATATTTACTCTCCAAGTACAAACACTGAGAAAAGTTAAAATGTATTGAAAGATTTCCCATATCCCACATTACCCTCTGTTTTGCAACCTACAGTGCTTAAAACCCTAAAACAATAAAAGGCAGCAAAAAAAGGAAAAAATTTTGATGCTTTGAAGAAAGGGGCAACCTTTAAATCAGGAGTACTAAGCCCTGACGTTATCAGAGTTCCACCATTTGGGCAAATTATTCCTTTGCAGAACAAAAGGATTAATGTAGCAGGGCTGTGAAGAGTTGATTTTAAAGTGAGAGAAGAGAACAGAGGTGGGGAAAATACTTAGGAAGCAGCTGTGGGAGGTTAGGAGAAGTGAAAATAATGAGTAGAGGTGGGAATTCAAAGGCAGACTGATATCCTGTGTGTCAGGCTTTGTGTTAGGTGCTCAGTCTCTGTTGCCTGATTGTTCTCTGTGAACACCCAACACACACGTAAATGCCCACGACATATATCAACTGCCGGGACTGGGGCATGAAGAACACATTCCCAAATCACAAGCTGGGAGGAAACTGAGATAGTCACAAGAAACTTCACAAGAAATACTGAATAGGGTTTCAACCCATTGGAGGGGGTACATAGTTCTTTCAGCACATTGGCCTTGCATATGTCTGACTTGATCAGCACCCCTGAGTGGCTCGTGCAGTTCTTCATTCAGTCATTCCTTTATTCAGTCCTTAACTCATCAGTCTGGGTTTGAAGACCAAAAATACAACTTATAAATGGAGGAGTAGAGAAATTAATGGTTGGCAGATCAACTGGGAAGACACCGCTGCCATCAAGACAGACAATGCTGAGGACAAGACCAGGCATGAGAGAAACACAAGAATTTGCACACAGAACTCTGAGAAAGGGCTAAGGACAGAGCTCAAGCCTCAGTTTTCTAGCTCAAGTATAGGTACAGAGTTTGCTCCTGTTCTCTAGTTGAGGGGCATTGGGAGGAGGGGCATTTGAGCAGCAAAGTGAAGGATGATGAACACGCTAGGTTTGAGAAATTTCTGGGTCATTCATGCAAGAACGAGCAGTGGGCACATATGAAGGTCAAGACCGAGGTGGCAGCGAGAGAAAGGTGTCTACAACCATAAAACAGATTCCATGAAAAGTTGCCAAAGGCTCTAGAGATATACGGATTGGCTAGAGAAAAAAGGTCCTTAACAGAACTTGTCAGAGAATGAGGAAAAGACATTATTACGAGATCCACAGCCAAGAGGATAAGCCTTAAAAAGTGCTGAAAACACAGCCCTTTCCACACTTCTTTTCACTCCACTATCAGAATTGCTTGTTCCATCTGTAGACGCATCATTAATGTCTCCTTGTTAGCTGTGTCTTACATTTCTCTGGGGCCATGCTATGTGTGATAGTTAAATCTGAAACTCCATTAACGTCACTGCTTCCTGCCTCCACTTTGATGAGGCATCCAACATGACCAAGAGTTAGAAATGAGCAGCAGACATGCGTCAGATGATTTGAGAAGCGGTCAACATACAGAGTTTTGTAAAAACTATTTATTGGCATCACACAAGATAAACAGGTTTCTAAATTATAAGTCTAGTGATTTCCTGAACAGTACTTCCAGAAAAATCTGAACTGCAGAAATGCTGTGTTTCCAAGAAACAGTAATGATCTCTTTAACTCGACTGCCCCTCTGTTATATTCCCCCAGGTAAATAATTGCAATTTTCTGGAAAAGGAAATCTGCAAAACCAAACCAGCACCACACATAAAATCACTGAACTCTTTCATAGCAATGTGTTTACTTTTTGAGATGGAAGAATAAAGCATCTTACTTGCTAACCCCGCCCCCTCTCTCTTCTAATTTATGTCTCTCGTGTGGATATTTCTTCATCTGTACACATGCTATGTAAGGCCAGTTTTTGTTTTATTTTACTTCAGTTCAAATAAATATACACAGACAGAAAAATAGAAAATACGTAGCTGCTCGGGCCCAACTTGAGCTTGAGTAATTAAGACAAATTCTTTCCCATCTTGTGTTATGCCCCATGGAAATCATCTAATCCCTGGTTTCCCTTTGACTGAAGCTAAAAGCCCTTCTCTCAAATTAGATCCACAGAGAGCGAGAGACCTAAAGAGGCCCATTGACCTCCAGGTTATCAGGAATGTCTGCTGAATCAGTGATTCCTCACTTTAAAACTAGTAAGTGGTAGAGAGTGAAGAGATAATGTCTAAAGTTGATCATCAAGGAAAAGTAGCATAAGCATATTATTAAAGTTAGGGTGGTAACCACTAAAAGAGCTAAATATGGAAACTGTTAAAAGTGGTTTCCTCTGAGAAGTAAGCTGGGCCTGGAGGGTGGGGATAGCTGAGGCAAGAGACTGCTTTTCATTATGAGACCTTCTATACTTTGCAATTTTGTTTTTAACCAACAGGATTTTTATTTGGAGAACATGAAAAAAAAAATGACATGCTACCACATGCATGTTGACATTGTCTCGCATTATTTTTGAATTCACGTTCCCCAAGTCACAAAAAGATAGAGACTGACTCCTACTCTACAAGTATAAAGACTGAAGCTCAGATGAACGAGCTACCCAAGGCCAGGAGCACAGAGACAAAAGCAAGAATCCAGCTTCTTGTTGAATTCACCTGGTCTGTGTGCTTTATACAATTACATGCAGCACGAAACAGAGAATGGGTCCACTTGGATTCAGAAAGTTTTAGATTCTACTACAGGCCCTCCTGGGAAATAATTACATCAGAGTTCACACATTAGACATTGTAAGAGTCTGATGTGAAAGAGAAGAAGGAACGTACCAGAAGCTGAAGTATGGAACTGGAACTTCCAAAACACAATGTCAGCTTTTAGGGAAGGGGGAACCATGACTCTCTGGAGGATCACATTGCTGATGAGATGGCACAGCTCTCTCCTTCTCTGTGTGTGTGTGTGTGTGTGTGTGTGTGTGTATGTTAGGTGTGCTAGTTTGCTAGAACTGCCAGAACAAACTATCTAAATATGGTGGCTAGTCAAGAGACATTCATTGTGTCCCAGTTTGGGAAACAAAAACTTCAAAATCAAGATGTCAGACAGTAAGGTTAGTTCCCTTGGGGGGTGTAAGAGATAATCAGTTCTGGGCTTTTCTCCATGGCTATAGATGATGGTCTTGCCCCATAGAGCAGTGTGTTCCCTGCTATAAGAAAACCAGTGACACTGGATTCGGGCTCACCCTAATCCAGTAAGCTCTCATCTTAACTAATGACATTGGCAACAACTCAATTTTCTAAATAAGGTCCCTGTCTGGGTTGTGACTTCAACATGTGAATTGCAGGGAGCGGGCGGGGGTGGGGGTAGCAATTAACACATGACACCTAGAAATGACTAAACCCTTGAAGTCTTCCCCTAAACATTTACAGGGTTTTTGAAGATTTTTTTCTTTCCTAAAAATACATCTCATTAAAAAGTGAAATCATTGGAAAATGAGATTTGTTGGTTAGGAATTCATCTCCCATTTATCTAATTTTAAAGACTCTATAAAATGGAGCTTGCTAGCCATAAGCTCACTTCCTCTAAATGAACACATGCTCTTGGGGGCTTGTGAACCAAATGGAATGATAATAACCTAAATCCAAATAATATGTATATATAGAGTAAAAAGGAGTGTGTGTGTACACACACAGACACACACAGTGCTATGTTATAAATATACAAAAGTCACTCACCAAAGTCACCATCCAGTAATGCAAAAACACTGGCTCAACAGCTCTACCACAATGTTTACCCCTCAAGTGGCAATGTCACATTTTAGAGGGTCTTGTTGATTTTAACTATACAACTGAATGAAGACTGAACACCTCAAACTGGGGAAAACACATAAAAATTTAAAATCCAATTTACTTTTTCATTCGACCATGATATTTACCTTTTACTTTTCACTCAGAAGTAAAAGCAACGATAACAGTTTTCCCTTTGATTTCTAGTCAACTTTTCTTGAACAGCAAGAACACTTCTGTGCATGGGAAGTTTAGAAAGAGAACCATTTCCTCTTATTAGGTCCATTTAAGCAATAGGTCTTCCATAATAGGCATTTGTATATGAACTTAAAAGGTTTTTGCAAATGTGTCTCTTTAGCTTGGGACAAATACTCAGTTGCATCAACAGTGAATTTAAGTTCTGACAGTAAAGAAATAGATGGTAGCAAATACTTCTCATGAGAATAATTATATAAAGCTGAGTGGTTTCCCAATATACCAACTTGTCACTCTTAGTGTAGCAGTTTTCACTAATTCATTCATTTACTCACTTTTTACTGAGTCATGGGTAATTGCCAACCTAAAATTGGCTTGCTCCCTTAATTCATAATATCACCGTTTGGAATGAAATGCATTACTTTAAATAAAAGCAATGTGATACATGCACACTTGGTGTTGTATATAATAAGTACATATCTAATCATAATGAGAAAATGAGAAAAAAACAACATGGTTATGTCAATACCATCATTAAAGCAGAAAAGAAAATGAATTATGCTTTCTTGAGAAAAAAATTCTTTTTCCTTATCTTTCATCTTTTCTCAAACACTCCCTCCTCCTCCTACTTGCCCTGACGGAAGCCTGGCTTTCCCCTGAAAAATACCACTTCCTTTGTCTCTCTTTCCAATTTTGTAACTCTTTCCTCTCCTTCAACCTCTGTCAACTTGAAGAGCAAAGAAGGAAAATCAGCAAACTCCTTTTTCTCTTCTGGCCCTTCGGAATTCTTGATCCTCCCCCCCCCCTCACCCCACCCCCACCCGTACATGAACCCTGCTTCTTAATTCAGTAAGAGGAATAGTGGGTCATACCCCAGACACCCTGCCAGGAGGGTGTGCTCAGAAGTCAGGCCAGTGAACATGTGGCCTTGTGACCTGTTTTTCTGGAGGAAGGAGAGACATTTGACCCAAAACATATCACTTCAATTCTCTCCCTACCAGGAGTTTGGAATTGAAATATTCTTGGCATAGAATGCAGTGAAAAGTGGTGTACGAAACAGCATGGAAGAAGAAAAATTTGCATTCACATTCCTTCCTTCCTTCATGCATTCATTCATCATGAGTTCTCCAAATATTTCCTATTTGCCTACTGCTAGCCAAGCATTCTAGCAGCTCTGATTTATTTCCAGGGAGCAAGAAGTGAAGAGATAATTTAGCTAATGCATGGTATTCATGAAAACTTAGAAAACTGGGTTGAGGTTAAATCTGTACAGATTCTGAAGGTGAACCAAAGACTTGGGGTTTTACCCTGTAGCTAAAATGAAAAGTCCTACAAAACACTCCTTAACTGATTCACATCAAGAAATCCTCTGCTTCTCCACCATTTATCTTTTATAACTCAAACTATGAATGCAAGCAAAATTTGCTGAAATCCCATTCCAACCCATCCTCTTGATTACGAGAATTGAATCCTCTCTGTGACATAATGGCTGCCCAGGCCAACTTCAGTGGGGGGAACAGAGAAGAACATGGCCTTCCGTGGGTCTCCCCCATGGAATTCTAAGTATCTTGAGGACATGTGCTTGATTAATATGCTTCTACCTCTGCAATATCTGCTAGAATGCCAAGTTCACGGGCAACTGAGTCCACATGTGTAGACTGGACCTGAGTAAGAACATGTACCATGAGTTTGAACATGCAGCTGGGAAGGACTGAGTTCAAAACAAAACAAAACAAAATAAAACATCACTCAGAATTTCTGAAAGACTACCTTTTGGGCGTGGAGAGTAAGTCAGGGAAATGTGCCTTCTTTGGCCTAAAGAGGGGGTGGGTGGGAGGAATAAGAGGTGGAAGGAGAGCCAAATACTTTCAAAGAACAACATTATGTCCTAAGGACAGGGTGATTTAACGGTATGCAACACACCTGTGCTTGCCCAATGGCACAGTGATTAAGAAATACTGTTATCGCCTTCAAAAGGAAGTTTCTGAAGCATTAAAGATGATAACCTCCTGGTGGATTTTTCCACAGCAATTGCAGCAAACATTTCTAATCACGCAGCTGAACAGATAAGGCAAGTGGAGATCTAAGAGAGGGGCCGAGGCTGCCCATGGAAAAATGCTGCTCCCAAAGGTAAGATCTGCCAGGATACAAGCCCTCAAGTGCTTGAGAGAAGGATCAAGCCCAGTTCAAAACCATGTTTTCATCCCATGTCCTGGGCTCTGATAACTGGAATTAGAAAGATGTGGATGCTCAGAGACCACAAGAGTCGAACCTACCTTGATATAACTAGTCAAATCAGATTTTCTGAGGTGATTAAAAAAAGCTTATTTACAAGTTTCTAGAACACGTTAACAATCAAAGATTTTATCTGAATTTTAATGTGCTGCCAAAGAACAAAAAATTACTGGAGTTTCTTTCATCTTCACGTATTTATTATTTGAAGCACATGAAAGAATTCTTTTAAGGACCAGTCACTCATGGTGTTTTCTCAATGATAGCTATATCCTTCAACTTATTTTTAATATGGGTCAACTGGGAAACATTTTTTTAAATAGGGTAAGAAGTGAAAAAGACCTCCACCTGGTTTAGTGATTGATGGCAAAGGTAGGAAAGAAAACTCTCATGTGGCTCCAAGCCCTTCATGCATCAAACTCAAGGGAGGAGCAAACAACTGGTGATGTCAGTATAAATGTTACCTTCTCTTTGGTTAGCAAGGAGCTGGGGAGACCTGGGAAGTCCCTTAGGCTATATAATGTCCAGAAACCTACCGAACAACTTAGGAAGACATGTTGGAAGGTAAGGGTGTGACGAGGTTAAACTGGGGGACAATGTCCCCATCTTTGCAATTAGGTGCAGCAGCTGAACTAGAGGAAGAAGCCACTGTGGGTGGATATTTGACATCATATGGAGTGAGGGGTGAAGCCTCGCTGGAAGAGAGTGCAGTCACGAGAAGAACACGGGATGAGTGAGCCTAAGAGTGCATGCTGGGAGGAGACATACATGTCCAGACCAGAGAGAGGAGGAAGGAGTGGGGTTCCCTGGCAGCTCAAACCTGGCCATAGCTGGGCAGAAAAGCTGCAAGGTTTTGGAAGCCTGGGCTTGGTTACGCGTGTCCCTGACAAGAGGGAGCTTGTTGCAAACCTGGACTTGCTGTTGGCCTGTTTCATGTTGTTTGGTTTACTGGACTACGGTGGGCAGCCCTGGGGATTCTGGGTTCCTTATCCTCTCGTTAATAAACTCTGTTTCTGTTCACCTGGTCTTGAACTGCTGAAGCACAGATGGATGGACCTGGTGGTGGGGGGTTTCAAAACCAGCTTTTCCCTTGTGAAGGAAATTTGTAATTGTAATTTGCCAGCCCCCACCCCGCTAACAGAAATACTTGAAAAAAAGAATCTTTTCCTCTGTAAGCCTCCTTTATTACTGCTTTCTTTCCCCACCAGCCTAACTTAATTCACAGCAGTGAAATTTCTCAGACCTTCACACAGAAGCTCAGAGGGTAAACCTTTTATTTGTATTGACTAACAACAGGGTTTTTTTTTTTTAATCAAGCCTTGGGTTACTTAATAAAAGCTATATAAAGAAACAAAGCAAAAGAAAGACAAAGCTGAACCAAACTAACCCTAGAATTTGGATTGAATTGAGACTGTTAGAGGGGGAGGGACGGGCACTCAAAATGGGAGAAGCTTAGTGGACTTCGGTGGAGGGATTTGAGTACCTCAGTGGTGGATGTGGTGTGATAACATACACCTGAGGAGGTAGGAACCTGTACCTCTGAATCACACAGGGTTGTAAACCACTCCATAAAAAATACAGCTTAGAAAAAAGAAAGCTATTATTCATATATGCAACTGCTATTCTCTGAGCTCCCACTAAATTCCAAGAAATTCTTTAGGCAGTGGGAATATAGTTATTCCCAATGGGGGAATAGAGAAGAAATCAATAAGTAATATAATGTATGTATGTGTGTAATGTAGACACATGCACGGTATAGGGTAAATGTTCAGGTTTTTCTGTCATTAACCCCTATCACCAGCACCTGTGGTATTTCGCCTTCCCCATGACTGGCTCTGGGCCCAGTGGGTGTGGGCATGTGTGAGTGGGCTCACCTGGGCCTAGAAGGTGAGGATAAATGGGCAGTTATCACTCTGGGGGGAGGGTGAGGAGAGCATGGAAGGAGAGGAAGGGAGCCCAGAGAAAGTATGCCTCCCAGGACATGCTTGCACTACACATGGTACATGTGATATGACATATATATATATACACACACACATTAGAGTATATAAATACGTATGTATATATAGGTACATATGTAAGAGTATATAGAAATAAATGGAGCTTCTGTATTAGTGAACATGAAGATTTGGTGGAGAATGGCACACCCCTACAGAGCATGGAAGCTCTGTGTCTTACCCCCATACCTCACCCTCTTCAGCTCTTCCATCAGATTTGTATCCTTTGCAATAAATCAGTGCTATAGTGAATGAGAAAAAAGAAAGGGAAAAAGTACTATGCTGTGCTAAAAGGAAAGCAGGTAAAATAAAGCAAGGCTGCTATTAATAGCTCTGCTGTTAATTAGTTTTACAGATACAGCATTATGATACGAAATCTTTAGTTTTCAGATGATAACTATTTCAGGTTACACTGGCAACATTTGTTTTTATTAATCAGCCAGTGTGATTCTAGATTAACTGTGGTCTTGTTTTTTGCTCCTGTTTCTTTAGTGTTCGGACCCATCTAAACTTGAGGATCAGGAGTCAAGGTTTCAGAAGGGGAATCCCATGGCCCAGAGGCTCTTGTTTTCTCCTGAGATGGATCTGAGAAGAGCCAGAGTCACTGGTTTGGAATAATTTATTGATTTACCTTTCCAAAACCCTTTCCAAATGATCCACCCTCTGATTATTCTCTCTTGAGTGACATGCGGTTTTATCACTGGCTGACTGCAAGGGTGTAATTTTGAAAGTCATATAACAAGGACTGTCAGTTTTAGCAAATAAAAATATTAGCCTGTCCAGTCAAAGTTGGCTTTTGAACAAACACTTTTAGACATAAGTATATCCCCCACAATTATTGGGATATACTTATATTGAAGATTATAAGAAAATGTATTGGCATCAAATAACTGTATTTCACCCGGAGACCCTACACACAAAGATTCTGTGGCAGGGAGGCATAGTGAATTTAGAGGTAGGAAGATCAGAAAATAAAGAAATGGCTTCCAAGTTAACAATATTCATGCAGAACTGATCGCTATCACTCAGGTGAAAGCAGGTGCAGCAGAGCTGTGTGTACCTAACAGAGGTGCCCCCTATCTATGTCACTAACACAGATCTACAGTCAATAACCTCTGCCATCACCCAACCCCCTTGTACTCAAACCCTAGAGGTGATGTAGAGTTGAATGAATACTTAGCAAGATAGTCATCAGATACTCAACACATGGGGGGGGGGGAGAATAGTAGAATTCAATCATTATGAATTCACTCCTTATACTTTAAAGAGGGTTATTCTAAAATCTCCCATCAGAGGTGGATTGGTTTGCAAGAGTTGCTCTAATAAAAATACCCCAAACTGGGTGCAAACAACAGAAACAGATCCCCTCACAGCTGAGGAGTTGGGGCATCTGCCATCAAGGAGTTGGCAGGGTGGTTCGCTCCAGCACAGTGATGGGTGCGGGCATCCTCCCACCTCTGGGGATTGACTGGCTATCTCCAGGGTCTCTTGGCTTGCACAGGCAGCACCCCACTTTCTGCCTTCAGGTTTCCGTGGTCCACTCTGTGATCATTCATCTGTACTGCCCATTGCATAAGGATGCAATCATTTTGGCTCACTATACTCCTGTATGAATGCATCTTAAATTATTACATCTATGATGTAATTTCTAAACATGTTCTGTGGGGTGGGGGATGAGAACATCAACGCACATATTTGGAGATACACTTAACCTCGGATGGATAATACCCATACAGATGTGAGAAAGCCCAAGGAGGAGAGCCAGATTTGGATAAGAAAACATGTGAAGGGAGAGTTTCTCCAGGCCTGGGACCTGCTCTCCAGACCCCACCTAATCCATCCTGGTGAGGAGATTCAGGTAGTACCATTCTGCATGGTGATGCCAGGGTCTGGGGCCTGGGAACAGGCTCACCATTCCGTCCAGTGAGCTTGCTGTGGAGAAGCAGGTAGTGGTAAATAGGAATGCATTTATTCTTCAGGTCCCGATTCTGCAAAAGCACATCTTACTGTCCCAGCTGTCCGGATCCCTCCCTCGTACATGCAGGGTTTGCTATCAGGAACACTTACAGGGAAAAGTTGTCAGATGATGCCATGTGCCTGGTCTCTGTGTGTTCTGTCTCCACTGTTGTCTCAGGAAAACCCTCAATTCTCCCCAAGTATAATGTGTTTGCATGTTTTACATCATATGCTTACAACTATCTAAACAGGAACACACCATTAAAGAGAAAAGGTAGCCAAGAATGGAATTTTCCTCTTTCAGATTCTTCCAGGCTTTACAATGATTTCCAAAGACTACACATACTGAGCATTTGAAACAGTTGTTATAAAGTTCTATTCATTCTTTTCCCCTGACAAATACAGATTGCTAAGCACACTTCACCAGCAACATGGTCCCTATCACTTCATAGTAACTGAGACACAGACCAAATTCGCAGAGCACATTTCCAGCAAAATGAGAAAGGCTGATTCTGTGACATGAGTTAAAATTTAAAGTAAGATGTACCCGGATAAAAATGTTTTGTGGTTAAAGTATTTGAAAACCAGGAAATCCAGTTCATAATTCTGGTTTGAACATTTTCAAAGTAAGGACTGGGATAACACCCCGCTCAGTCCAGTTAGGCTTGTGTCTGACCAGGGGTCAATAAGGTAGGGTAGCGCTGAAGACACCCTCATGTGGTTACTGACCCAATGCCATGACATTACTTCTCAGTCAGTAAATCTCACTAACTGAAACTCGTTTCTTACTTTTGCCCACGTTCTGCTCTGCAAGGGCTGTAGCTAATGACAGATAGACAGCCGCCAATAGGTCAGCACTGTTCAGTTCACTGGAGTGTTTGATGGATAAGACCTGCTACCTTCTGTTCAGATCACACAGTCCAGCAGAGAAAGAGCTATCATAACAATAAGCAGCATACTTTGAACTCTTGCTGCCAGATACCGTTCCAAGTTCTGTATTAACACTTTCCATGTTCCCAACACAGAAGGCACTGTTGTTACCTCATCTTATCAAGGAGTAAATGGAGTTCCAGACAGGTGAGGCGATGGCCCAAGGTCACAGAGCTAGTTTGTCCACTTTGCTCCAAGCGGTTGATTGTCCACTCTGCAACTCAATAGCTCCCTTGTTGACATAAGAGGAATAGTGTTATCAAAAGAAAGGTGTGCTGTAATGTCCTTGTGTTAACTCCCAAGCACAGAGTAGGGAAATCACAAGTTCCAGAGACTCTCGGGCAAAGAGAAAAGCCACCCCTCTTAGATGAGGGTAGTGCACTACCACATTAGTGCCTGTCAGCATACCAGACCGACACGACTGACAGTTCTAGTCTCTATCTACTCCACTGCTTCACAGTTAGTGGCCAGATATGTCTAACCAGTGCTTCTCAGTCCTGACTGCACACTACACTCATATTAGCTCTCCGCTAATACCTAGAACAAATTCTTGACTAGTTAAAATCAGCATCTCTTGGAAAGGCACCTAATCATGAAAGCTTTTTTTTACACTTCCCAGGTATCCCCACTGCATGGCCATGTTTGGGAACCATTGCTGCAGAATGTACACCAGTTTGGGCTACTCTGCCCACTAGGGGACATTTGGCAATGTCTGGCACCATTTCCGGTTATCACAGCTAAGGAAAGAGAAGCTTACCTACATTTAGAGCGTGTAGGCCAGGGATGCTGCTAAATATCCCCTAGTACAAAAGACAGTACCCCACAAGGACAAGTGTTCTGGCCCCAAATGTCACTAGCACTGAGGTTGAGAAGCACAGTACTCTGCTTTGATCCTCTTTATACAACTTGTCCATAACAACTCACAGGTCCACACAATCAATGACTGGATCTGTAAACCACTCTGGTAAGCACACATTCAAAGAAATAAAAAATCGGGTAAAGGTGGCCAAAATGCTCCCCTGTAAGCCTTTCTGAGGACATTTCACTCCGCCTTGACTGCATCTGCACCATCTTTTGCAAAATATATGGGAGAAAAATATGGTCAAGTCTCTACACAGGCCACTAAGGTTTCCGCTGAACACATTCAATTTAGAAGACATGGTTTTGATGAAGCTGGAGTGAGCACATTATGTCTTCTCCATAGTCAGTTCTCCGTGCAGGGGGTGGCCAGTGATGAATACCTACAGTTCTCTGCCAGAATGTTTCTTTTTCACTGGGGGAATGCCCCTCCTGAAGATGCCACCCAAAAGGACCAATGAGACTAATGCCCTCAGAAGTAACCCTGAATGAAATGATGGGTGGAGACTCAATGAGGACATTATTCAGGCCGCCTCCTTCCTCCCTGGGGAAATACTAAGCTCCAGAGGGACTGAAAGGCTCAGCAGGGTCTATTGAGGCTCCATGACCTTCAGCAGCTCATGTTCCTGCTTCACTATTGGTGTTTCCTGGAACTTTATTCCAAATAAGCTACTGACATTGAGACTCATCTCAGGTCCTGCCTCTGGAGGAACAGTAGTCTCAAAAGAGATGGGATACAGATGTGTTAAGATATTTAAAAACAAGGTAAACAGAAAGGAACTAGGAGACACCTGAATCAATACTGTGCCAAAAAAAAAAATCTGTAAAAAAAAACAAAACTATTAATATGTTCAGGGTGATCAGCAAAGATACTGCAGCCACAAAGGTACAAGAGTATGCCATTTCAAAACAGGGAACAGGAAGAATAAGAAAATGTTCTGGGAACTTGGAGAGGTGGCAGATGAAATTAAAAGAAAAAAATCAATACACTAGTTGTGGATAAAAATCTAGTAAATCTGCATGGAAAACAACAAAAAACTTTTAGAAGAATGATTAAAAAAGGCAGACAGCATTGTGTCATACAAGCATATCAGTACAGAGGGTCCAACATCCAACTAAAAGGACCACCACATACAGAGATCAAAGAGAAAGCGGTGACGAATTGTCACAGAAACAACTTAAGAAAATGTTTGAGAAGTGACAAGATAAGAGCCTTCCGGCCAAAGTTCCCCAACCTACTTTGTAAATAGCACCCTTAATGGCACCCTTATTACCTCATCTTGTTCAAGACACTCCTGGGTCCTCAGTTTCTTAAGTCACTAAATGTGAACAAGGCGGTACATTTTATTGTCCTAAAAACTCAGCACCTGTTCAGCACTAAACAACTTCTTTCTCAAACTTGGGATCATCTTGTATCATGTCACATTTCCTGTTCCAGCCACACATTTTCATGTGGTACTTTCTTAGACATATTTTTGTTGTAATCACTGTAGAACACCTAGCTTTGCAAAGATACTGACATCACTGAAGGGCTGTAGCAACTGAATGTTGAAACTCCAGCAAATGGTTTCCTTGGTGTCCAGTAGAATGCGCTCTGTTTCCCTTGAAATTTAAAAATATTTCATGGCAGCCTTCTGAGTTCCCTAGGTCACCATATGTCCTTTTGGCACACAGTTTGGAAACCACAATATTGAGCATATTAGTGCATTAAGTACTTGGAAAATTGATTTAAAAAGCCACGGGAAAGCCCTATACACAATGGAGAATATTAATGATAAAAAGAAGCATTAAAAAGTTTCTAGAAAGGAGAATCAGGTCACAGAAGAGAAAGAAAATTAGCTAAAACTTTCCACCAGCAACTCTGAAAAGAGTAGAGGGAAAATGAACGTAGTTACCTTAGCTCATCATGCCCACAGTCTAAATGCATCCAGAGAAGATATTTTGATGCATTCACCTCTCAAGTGTTCTTTGTCAGGGAGCTACTAAGGAATGTGCTCCAGTGAAACAAGGGTGTAGCCAAAAGTAAAGGGCAGAGCATTCAGGAAAACAAACACAGGAGAAAACCCTCCGAGGAAAACGACAAGCAGACAGGGGCAATCCAGAGTGGCAGGGCTTCAGAAGAAAAGCAAATGGAATGGTGGGTGATTGATGTATATGAGTATTAAAAAAAAAAAAAGTGTTGCTCTAAGTTTGATCAACTTGATGCTGCATAGAAAAAAAGTTTTGAGATAGGTTTAAGAAAACTTAGCAAGTGGGGGAAAAAAGAAGCTGTGAGAACTGCAAGTGGCCTGATCACAGGCTATTAGTTGGGTGGAAAATGGAACAACACTGATGTCATCACAATGTTATGCATGCAGACTGATTTAGTCAACAATAACTAAAATTAGTATATCAAACATAGAAGTATAGGTATGCTGCTTAAAATATTAGAAGGCACGTTATGATATAATTACATACAATTCATAATGTGTATTTTAATATTCTAAATAATATGCCTATACTGCTATCAGAGTATATTTTAATGTGAAAGAAACATTTTCAAATCAGAATATGTATTTTCGTATTCTTGGGAAATGGAGAAGTTATGGTGAAGGACAGGTGAAAGGAGGGTGTAAACAAATACGACTTTGATTTAAACAAATCCCAAAAATAAAGGATTGAGGAAAATACATGGATATTGCAAGCAAAAAAGAAAAATCATTAACCTTGATTTTCATGGCAGATGAAAGGGTGTTTCAGATGAAAGTATTTGAAACTCAGGGCCCCAAAGAGCCAAGTAATTACCTATATTTTCAGTTGCACTTTGCTTACGTAACCCTTCTGCACAAGCCCCCTCTTTGGTGAAGCGTTCCTTCCTGCTTCCAGTGTGCTGAGAACCTTTGGAGAGTCCATATATCCTGTGAAAGCATTTACTCCTTTATCATTTTTTATGATTAAAAGTTATTTGTAACTTACAGAAAGGCAATGTATTACTCCACTCTTGTCATCCTTCTGTACTTACCTATTTTACAACAGATTTTCATCCCATTTTCTCCATAGCTTTTTGCTTTAATATGCCAGCAAGGTCCCATCTTACAAGCATTAAAAGAAAAATTATTTTAAGAACCAGTGGCCTCACTATTATACACCAGGTGTCATCAATTCAAACTTTTTCAAACTTGATCATCTCTGATTTTGGGAAGGTGCCCTAAGATCACTAGAGTTCAGGACAGAAGCTGAGCTCTTACACAGAGTACTTAACAACTAACTCTATCGTGTTCATAGGGACCCTTCCATCTTCAAATCTCTTTAGACTGAATAATTTGCCAAAGTACTTCCTTAAACTCAGATTGCTATATCAATAATTCAGAAATATTTACTAGAACCACCTTAAATTCAGATTCCTAGGGGATATGTTTCTTCTTCCTCCTACCAGTATTAAATTTCAGATATGTGACTGCCCTGTTTTCCTGGTGTTACTTTTCATTTATACTTGCATCCAAGGATGCCCTGCCTTCAAGCAGATATCCTTTGAGACTCCCCTTCTTCGTTTTTTCTTGTTTAAGTGTAGACAAACCATGAGACATCTTTCTTTGTACGCCCTCCTGGTGTCTCTGAAATATCATACTAAGTAAGAGAACAAAAGGTTGGAAGATAGCACGGGCTTGAGAAAGTTAAGTAAATAGTTTACACTTCCAATGAAAGAAATGCCCGAGGTTCCTTTGGTGAATAAGTGTGTCACATTCCTATGATTATTAGAAAAAAATTCAAAGAATTTTTCATTTTGCTTTGCAGGTTAAACCTTTACTTGTTGGCTTTTCCTTTACAGAGCACTTTCCTGCATGTTTCTGCATCATCATCATTTAAAGACATCATTCACATTTGCCCACCAAAACCACAGCAGCCTACACACCATGTTCTGATTGGTGTAAACATCTTATGATCTATGTTGCTAAGAGTCATCAGTGAACCACACCCTGTGGGATCCTAATTCATCCTACAAGGCAAACCAACTCTCCAAGATCATCACTTACAACGTTCAGTTCCCCACGGTGGCAAATTCCCAGCTGTTCCTTGTACCTCCAAAAGATGACACACACATGGTGGAACCCAACCCACTCCCTGCAAGTAATACTTCGCTGAGGGTGAGATGTGACGTGTTTTGTACTTAGGAATGACTGTGCATTTAGAATGTTCTAGGCAATGAACTAACCATGTTACTCAAGATCACAACTTTGCACCTTTAAGTGGACCTAATGATTAAGAGATGGAGGCTTGTCAAAAAGCAACTTGCACAAGATCACATAGCCAGAAAGAGAAGGTAGTATATAAGCCTAGATAGAAGAACTCCCAAGCCTACTCTGAAAACCACTGCACTGAACTGCTTTGAGAAAATAATGGCAGCGATTAGAAACAAGGGCAGTATGAAGAGGACTGGAATTCAATGGATATACTACATACAGCAGTAACTCAGCAGCCTGTCAACTTATTGATAGACTTTAGCGCATTTATCAACAGGCTAGGAATGATATTTCAAACCACAGGGAAGAGAAGAAGTTTTTAAAAAGCATTGAGCGCAAGTACGGGTCATCACTGTAATTTCCATTATAATCACTCTGAGTCACGAATTTTTCCATCACACTCTGGGAGGGGGTTCATGTGCACGGACATTTACTCCATGGCGCGTATTCCATATTTTCTCTTAAGTCTCACTCTGCAGGCCAGAGCTCAAGGCAAGCATTATTATAGATCAGAGCCAGTGAAGTGGGTAATGAGGTTTGGTATATAAAACACTTGGTATTAAATGCTGGGGAAATTCTGCCTTTTCTTTAACATTGACTGCTTGAAATGCATCATTTGAAAGGGAATTCTTAGTAGGCCACTAGCTGCCAGAGAATAATTTCCCTTCACCAAACAGACCACTGGTAGCTTGAGCTAGATGCCTTTCCCAAATGCGGAGCTGTGTGCAATGAGTTATTTTTAATACATACTCCATGGGGTGACTGCTAAAATGCACCGTTGAACATGAAGATATTACGGCAAAAGCAAGGAGCTGAAGGACCTTTCCCATCAGCTTCTCTTAAGCAATATGGTCTGAATTTTCAGGCTGATCCATATGCTTTAAAAAGACAATTAAAATATCTAAGCAGACAGTTTTTGTCTCTCAGGTAGAAAGTCTCCTTACCTATGCAGATGATTAGGTTCCTGAGCTACGGGGGGCAAAGGAATGATGGCTATAAATATAACAGTAAAAGGATAATTACATTTTCCTATAACTTTTAAAATCATGTCTGGTTCCTTTTGTCAACTGTCAAGACGGGTCTGGGTTAATGGAGAACCTCTTCAGTCTATTAAATCAGTTATTTCTCTTCTCCGCAGATCAGGGAATAGTTTCCATTGTGACATGCAAATGTTTATTGCACAGTTTCAGCAGCAAGAGTAGCAGAGATGGAAGTCCAAAAAAAAAAAAAGTCACTAAATCCCCAAATTCTTTCCCTTTCTCCTTTTCCTTTTCCCCTACCCTGCTTGTCTCCCTAGTCCTTCCCCCTCTTCATTCCTGCCCTTCATCTGCCTTCTGTATCTCCTTTCTAACATATTTTTACAGACTGATGTATGACAGCACCATACCGCATATGCCGGTATATCCATCCCTCTACTTTCTGTCATCAGTCACTGTGAGCTGATGTCAGAGACCATCAGTGCCTTATGCCTCTCAGCCTTCTCTGTCCGCTGTGAGCTGGTGTGAGCTTGCACAGAAGACACAGAGGAGCTGGGTGGGTGGTAGATGATCTGACGCCCAGCACCTTCGCTTGCAAAGTAACCTCAGACAAATCAGTTAAGCTCCGCACTTCCCCTCCCTCCTGCTGAAAAGGGGGATCACAGAATCTGTCCAACCGTCCACAGGGGGTTGACTAGGTAACAGAAGCAAAATATGAGTGAAATAATTTTTTACAGAGCTAAGCTGTGCAGGGTCAAGTGTTCCTAAGTTTATTTCAGGGTCAAGGAGCTGAACACCAGGGCTCCTGGTGGGCACAGAGAGTGAGCGGCATCATCTCACTTGAGCCTGGCCAACCTCATGCTAGAGGCGTGGCCCAGGATGGTAAACTTGAAATTCAAAACTAAGCATGACATTTCCTTGATTAAAACACTTTACCCTCCAATTCTGTAAGAGGGCGCACAGCCTTTTCCCTGCTTTATTCTCAAGTCTTTCTTCACTCCCACCCTCAGCAAGCGCTGAAGGTCACACTCTTTCCACTTAACCACACTGAGTAGTGAGTGCCCAAGCTTGGGGAGGTGGAGGGGGCCTGCCTTGACCTTGAGTTGTTTACCATCTGCAGCCTGTCCAGGAATGAGTCAGACACCCTTCCCCCAGGTGATGACAGCATTCCTCAAGTCTCCATGGAGGAATTTTTACTCCATCTTGGAGATGCCCACACATGTTTATCTGTATCTGCCCCTAAGATGCTGTTAAAGGGTGATACCCTCATGGTCTACAGTGCATGGAAGACACTCAATCAATTTTTTGTTAGATGGTGAATATGTGAATGAAAGAAGGCATTCTTTGCAAGGAGACAGGGCATGATTGTTTACTGTGGTCCAGTACATTCTTCAAGTACTACCTGGAAGCTCTACACCATGAAGCTTTAGCAGGTTAGGTGTGGTAGAGTGTAAACCCCTGCCCCCCAAGATGTCTCTGACCTCACCTCCAATTACCATGAGTACATTCCCTCATGTGGCTGAGGGAAACCAGGGTTGCAAATTGAATTAGGGTTGTTAGTTCACTTTAAAAGGCAGAAATTATCCTGGATTATCTGGGAGTGAGCAAAGTCCTCAAAAATGCAAGAGGGAGGCAGATGGAGGTTGGAATATTTTGATACAAGGACTTAAGCTCCTATGACAGACTTTAACATGGAAAATAGTCTTGAACCAACTTGTGAGTAGTGTCTAGAAGTTTCTGGAAAAGTAAAAGAAACAAGACTTTCTTCCAGGGTCTCCACAAAGGAATAAAGCATGATGGGTACTTTCATTTTAGCTTGAAGAGATCTGCCTCAGACTTCTGACTTAGAAACCCTGTAAGATAAAAATGAGTATCTTAATTTACTAAGGTTTCTGGTAATCTAATACAGCAGCAATAGAAAATAAAAATATTAGACAGTAGAAACTTAATGAGAACCAGTTCTTCCACCTTTGGGTTTATACTTTCCAAATTAACCAAGTCAGAATAAGTATCTTTAACCTGCTTATCTCATAGGTTGTTTATGAAGCTCAAAAGCTATAATGCCTATGTCCAAATCTCAACCTCAGAACTTACTGCTGTTTCTTTGACAACTGAGTGAAAAAAGATCTGTGCCTCAGTTTCTCTTCTGTAAACAGACATACTCATCCTCTGGGGTTCTTGTGAGAATCCAACAATTTAATCACAGAAAGTGTGGAGGACAAACTGGGCACAATGCAAATAGTATATGTGTGTCCATTGTGATTATGCAGAAAGAGTTTGCAAAAGTTTAGACTTTCAAGAGAGATAAAGTCAAACAGTCATCTAGCAAAAATAAGTCAGAAAGAAACAGATAAATACTGATGGTCTCATATGTGGGATACGGAGAAAATGAACAAAAGTCAAGAAAAATTTAAAACTAACAAACTAGCAGCATAACTAAAGCATATAGCAAGGAAGGGGGAGAGAGGGAGGCTGAAATCAGGGGAGGGATGAGCACAAGAAATCGAGATGATGGTTTAAAGGTGACATGGTAGAATCTTGGGGGTACACAATAATGTAAATACATATGTAAAAATCAATCGAAAAATAAATAAAAATTTAAAGATTAAGAAGAGGTAAAGTAGAATTAGCACTCCACTAGAACACTGGCTCTCAAGAAAGCGAAGGGCAGCATAGAGGCCAATAGCAATCCAGAGTCAAAGGGAGTAGGGGTGTCATACTCCAGTTCAGTGACAGGAAACCTGGAAGCGTGAGTAACTGACCTTTCAGATCTAGTGATGCCTCTGTCCACCCTACATTTTTGTACCTCACTATGAGTCTTCCAGAACATTCTATACTGCATGATTTTGACAAAGTCTTGGGGAAACTAATTTTATTATAGTCTTAGATACAAAAAAGGTTGATGTGTTTCAAATTAAGATTTTACTACCTACCAATCGAAGAGTAACAGCCTCAACCTTCCCCCAACCCAGAGTTGCCAGAGTACATCCTTCCCTGCTCCAGAGAATGGCATTAGCATGGCAGCCTGTGTCAGTCGTACACCCTGGAGTTATGGGGTTCATTATCTGCCGGACTTAATGCAGAGTCCCTACTCCCACTTCATAAAATGTGACATGAGTTAGTGTGTGAAGATTTCTGATATAAACTCTGTTAACTCATTAGTTTGACACAGTGAGCACGGTTGCTTCGTTATTTAAGTCTGAGTTACCACTGAGTCTTCCTGTTGGCGGTGTTCAATGCTGTCACATTACAGAGTCTGGCCCTATGACTTAGAGTCAGATACTGGGTGTAGTAGGGTTGAAAGTTTCAATCCTTTTTCTTTTCCTTCTAATTCAAACAGCTCAGGGACAACTGTGGTCTGCTCAGAGTTGTCCCGATCACATCAGCATATTTGCAGGGTGAGGAACATCTCAAGTTCAATAACTGAGGAAGCTTCGGCTGACTCAAGTACATGGTTTTGCAGACACTATCAGTTTCACCTACCAGTCATCAGCATGAGCTTTGAAGTCAGACAGTCCTGCACATCTGTTAGCTCTGTTACTTTTAGCACCTAACCTGTCAGTGTTCGTGTCCTCATCATAAAAAGAGGAGTTACCAGAAATGAGGTGCACAAGTGAAAGTAGACCCTGGCATATGGCAAGAGCTCAAGAAATACTAGTTAATGCTATGATTTACTTTACCCAGAAAAAAAAAAAAAAAAAAAACTGGCATGACAGTTTTATAGTATCCAAATAAAATAGAATATAAATAAGAAGTTACAATTCTAGTAGTAAATAAAGTGGAAAGGATGATCCCTTAGGAGGGTTCATTTCATAGTCATTTCATTTGAACTCTAAAAAATAATTTAGCAGGCTTTTGCTAGATGGCTTTTGAAAAAAATCACTTTGAGGAGACTCTTCCATATAGCATTCCTGTCAAGTAAGCATGTCCAGCTGATTTCTTTACCCCTATATTCAGAAGAAGACATTGAAGAGGATGTGGGGTTTAGACAACTGGGAGATGCAAGCATTGGCAGGCTGTTTAAGCAGTCATCTCATAGTAGGGGTAGTGACATTCCACTAGGGGGCGCATGTCATGCCATGGGGTACAGGTTGGCAGCAGTGAAAGGACTAATCTCTATCAACTCCCTCTTAATAGTAACAAAGCAAAAAAAAAAAAAAATCTAACTTTTTAAAAATGTTTTCACCATAGAGATAAATCTTTATAACACCTCCCTTCACCCTCTCATCCCACCAGGTTACATATGCAAATCCTCTCCTACAGAGAACTTCTGGAATCAAGACTGCATTTCAGAATATGCGGTTCTGATAAATCATTTCAGCTGGGAATCCCTGTAGAGGAAAAAACTACAAAGAGAGAGAATGTTTGTTATTTGATTTTGTGGTATATAATTACACCCTTACAGTGAGGAACAAGAGAGACACTGTTTTGAATGAAATCTCTAATAGCTCCCTTTAAGGGTGGTGGATTTCTGAAAACCAAGGCTAGGATAAGATTGCTGCCCCAGTTCATGTTCACACATGGAAGGTTCTATCTGCAACATATGACAGCAATCAATAAGAATGTGTTGTCAGAGGTTTTTTCTAAAACCCACTTTCTAGCTGTTGCAATCAACTGCATCAGTTGCATGGAGTCAGAGTTGCTTGATATTTTTTCCTTTGTTCAAGTTATTTTTAACTTTCCGGAGTCACCTTTTCTTTCTCTTTCTGGGTGTGATTTTTTTTTTTTAATATGTCTTTGCTAAGTCATCATTCATTACAATGAAACCAAGGTGAAAAAAAAAACAAAAAACAAACAAAAAAAAAAACCAAAAAAGAGAGAGAGAGATAATGACTAGCAGTGTCCCAAATAAAAAGAACCTACCTTTTATCCTTCCTGATATTTTACAGTAAATACTACAAGCAGGTGTTGAGCAGATCAGAGTCCAAACTACAAACACACCAGATCCCAACCTGCTCCATGTCACACAAACCAACACACACTTGAGTCCAGAAAACTTTTGGCTGTTTACTTATGTTAATCATCAAGCCAAAGCAAATAGTGTTCCACTTTCTGGATCCAGCATAGCAATTAAGTATGAAGACATCACAAATCCTCTAGATAAATACGGTGGTGGTGGGGGGAGGGTCCGCTTCATGTGGGTCAAGAGGTGGGCCATCCCCTTGTGTCAGCGCTCCCAGATTGACAAAGTCAAATTTCCAACTTTGAACATTCTCACACACCAGCACCACCAAGACTGAACAGGAAACAGACTGGAGTCTTTCCTTTAGGACTCACATTAACCACCAGTTTGCACGTGTCCGTTGAATCATTGGTTTCAAAGGCTAGGGGTTCCTTCACTCATTCTCTCAGCACGTCGGGGAACATCAAAGCCCTTGAGAGAACAGCCATAAGCAAATAAAAGAACCTGACAACTCAATCTCTAGTTAGGGGGAAGTCGGGTTAACACAGAGAATAACACGCTATGAAGCGCCAACAGAGGTGTGTGCAAAGTGAGCTCAGGACAGAGATAGCAAGTAAAACGCCTCTCCAGTGGAAAGGGGAACATGTCAGGTGTTCACCGGTGTTCACAGTTGTGAGCCTCCCCCACACACCACCATGCAACCACAAAAGGGCACACACCCCATGATCCTGTTACCCACTTTCTTCACTTTTGATAATGACAGCCTTAGGGGGCATCAGCTCCCTGGAGAGTGGTTTCTAACACGGCTCACGTGCAGGGGGGAAACTGTTTACAAATTCTCTCCCCAACCTCCCACAATCGTCCGGCAGCCTTCCAGGGGACCCCAGAAAACTGAGGCAGAAAAACCAGGTCTCCAGTCCTCCACCCCGAGCAGACTGGAATCCAGACTGACCAGCTGAGCACCTGGCAGCAGAAATAAACTTCTGCATAAAGCCGGATGCAGTTCTCAGCCCTGGCACCAGCTCCCAGCACAAGCCTGCTTCCAGCTGGAAAGGAGTGAAGTTCGACGGTGGGAGTTTGCACATCCAAACATTGCCCCCTCCTGCGCCTCCTTCAGGATTCACTCCCTTTCTCTGGGTCGCTGGGCTCTGAGGTGAAAATTGTGCCAATGTAGACAAGGATCAGTTTCTATTGCCCAGTGAACTGACTTCATAACGCGCAGATACATAGCTTCACATCTACCTTCCTTTCTAGTTTCACTTCCCAGCCCCAGGCGACACTTGGGTTACCCGCAGATAAACGTGAGACCCTCTACGTGGCACACAGTAGGACCGCAGGCACCCGGACATGGCCCCCACCCCCCACCCCCCCCCCTGCAGCCCCGTCCAAGCCCTGCTGGCTGGAAGCCAGAAGCGACTCCAGTGCGGGAACCAGTTGCCCCCAGGTGGGTAAAAGTTGTCAAAACTCCACGCCACCGCCCACGCCTCGGCCCCCCGGGGTGTGGCAGCGCGTGGGTGAGGGCGCTGGGTGCGGTAGGAGGGTGCCTGGGGGTGCGCGCGCCTGAGCGCCCCTCGCGGCTTTAACCCCTTACCTTCCAGCAGGACCTCCTTGCCCGCGCGCTTCAGCGCCTGCACCGCCTCGTCGTGGGTGGCGTCCCTCAGGTCGGCGCCGTTCACCGACAGGATGGCGTCGCCCACATACAGGGCTTGGGTCTGGTCCGCCGCCAGCCCCTTGAAGATCTTGCTGATGAGGATGGGCATCTTGTTCTCCTTGCCCCCCTTGATGCTGATGCCCAGTCCGCCCAGCTCCTGCTTCAGCACCTTCACGCCTCGCTTCTGGTTCGAGATGGATTCGGGCACCTGCTCGGGCAGGTCGGTGAAGGCGGTGCGGACCGCGGCTGGCGAGTCCGGGGGCTGCGCGCCGCCGGTGCCCGGGTGCCCGGCGCCCGCGCCCCTGCAGAACGAACCATTGGTAGCCGTCCCGATGCAGTTGTACGCCGCAGCGCCGTCCTCGCAGCTCAGAACCAGGGCGTCCTCGCTCAAGTTCACCAGAACTTTGTGCCAGCGATCCCGCACCAAAACTTCCAGCAGCCCGCTCCGCTGCGCCCGGCCGCCGCCCCCGCCGGCCGGCCCCGCCGCCGCCGCCGCCGCCGCCGCCGCTACCGCCATCTTTCCGGCATTCTTAAAATGCCATGTGATTGCAAAAGGGGGGAAAAGTGGGGAAGGGTGGCCGGGGGAGGTGGCGGGGCCCGGGGCCCCGCAGGGAGCAGGCCGGGCGCGGGGCGCAGCTCCGGGAGTTGCAGGCGCACTGGGCGCGAGTTGGCAGCGGCGGCCGAGCTCTTCCCCCTCGCCTGCTCCTGGGCGGGGTGGAGCCACCTAAAAGAAGCAGGAGAGACAGAAACCGGGGAGAGGGGAAGGGAAAAAAAAAAAAAAAAACACAGCTGCCAGTTGCAAAAGCCCGAGCCCAGGGGCGCGCGGCGCAGCTCCGCGCGGGGGAGAGCCCGGAGGAGGCGGCGCGCTCGCCCGGGAAGGGCGGGGCCCTGCCGCCGCCGGGGGGCAGCTCACCTGTTCCAGCCGCCGCAGGCTCCGCGTGCGACCGCCTCGCGCCGGCCCGACCGTCGCCGCCTCCCTGAGAGCCGCGGCGCCGCGGCCACAGCTTCCCCGGCGCGCTCGCCCCGCCCGGCGCGCCCTTCTCGGCTTCCCGCAGCGCTCACTCCGCACCTCGGCGGGGTCTGCGCGTCTGCCTGGATCCACCCCCTCGCGGGAGCGCCGAGGCGCCCTCCGTTTCACTCGCCGACGTGTTGGCCCCCAGTCCTCAGTCCCAGCTGGGTCTAGCTCCGGGTCTGGCCACTCGGGCTCGGTTTCTCCTGCTGCCTGCTCACCAGAGGACGCCCAGGTAGATGCAGACCGAGGCCCAGAGTTACCTAAGTCAGCAGGGAAGACTGTCCCAAGAGCCCAGGATTAAACGCCCTTAGAGCCCCAGTACCCCCAACGTCCTCGTTTGAAGTGCAGGGCATCTTTCTGCCCTGTCTCTGGAGAGGTGTCTCTGCTGACTGGGGTTTTCAGCAGGTCACTGCCTGCCCCAGCCCCTGGGGACAAATGTTCTAGCGCCAACACATTTCATGCTCCGTGCTTCTGACCTGCTCCTCCCCCCACCCCTCGCCACACCAAATGCTTCCTGCAACTTTCTCCTTTTTCCCAAGATTCAATATAGAAACTCCAACCTTTCAGAATTCCCTTGCAGCCAGCGCATTGGAGCACAAGAGTTCCCCTAGGCTTTCCTTAGATGGAGCTCAAGTGTTCCAGGGAAACGATTTTAAACGTGGTTATCTTCCCAGACCAACCCCCGAGTGGTCAGCCTAGCCTGTGTCGTAGCTGACCCTGCCAACCCCTTGTCTTTCACCTTCTCCACTTCTCCCCGCATCCTACGCAGATCTCCTGGATGAGATCCATCCCTCTGCAAGACCGTCATGCTTCTCACTGCTCCTTTCTACCTCTCTGCCCTCTCTCCCCAGCCCCCAAACAAAACATAAATTGGCAAATTCCTAAAGGTAGACACAACTCAGCAAGGTGACAAGGCAAGAAATCTTATGGAACACATTCCCACTGATGTGGGTCATGGCTGAAGAATCTCTAGGTCTTCTAGAAAGACACAAAGTGTTCCTTTGTGTGAGAAGACTTACACACCCAGATGATTTCCAGAAGGGTCAGAGATGCAGCAGGGTTACAGAATAGAATGAAAACTTGTGACCTTTTTTTTTTTTTTAAGATGGGGACATCTTTCGGCTGGGGTTCATGCTTCTGTTTGCAGTCCCTTTTCAGCCCTGTATTGTTAACTTCCCAGTTTTCCGAAGAAAGCCTTTTATTCTATGTGTGAAGTCACTCACACACATCACATCACTTCACATCACATCACATCACTGACCCTGAGGGGCAGAAGCCGCAGGATCAGACAGGGAGCTGGTTGAAAACAGAAAACTACTGGTAGGAGGAACTGGAACTCCACCTGGAACTACCTTCTGCTTTAGAAGCTGAGGACTCAAACATTTTCAGGGAAGTTGGAGCCTAAAGAAGTATCCGCATTCTAATCCAACATATGAAGATGGAAACAGGCACCAGGTATGAATGTGATGATGTGGAAATCCAAGGTCCACCCCTGAACTGAAATTCACCGTTTAATCACCTTGCTGCTGTGGTCAAGCAATGTGGGAAGTCCAGACGTAACTAGAAGTAATTTATAGATTTGCCATAAGAAATTGCAGGCTTGGGGATGGAAATTTCTCCAACTCTCCATGAGAGCAGTAAGCACATGTTTTCTGAGTGAGGAATCTATGTGGGAAAGACCTTGCTCAAATCATCATCAGATAGAGCGAGACAGACACTGAATATTAGTAAGCCTGAGCATGTTCAACAGAGATTTTGCTCTTCGAATTGCAGGTAGCCCCCACATTGTGAAAGTTTGCACTAGGCCACTTGCTTTTAGGAAAGACCTACATTCATACTTGCTTGGGTTCACTAATGGCTGGTAGGTAGAAATTCAAATTCTTTCATGACAAAAGGGAAAAAAAGAACAATATTCGTTATTTATTTGACAGTAGCTGTTTGAGAGCTGTTGGAGCTGTGGCACTTGAATCTAGATGCAGGTAAGATCAGGACCCTTCCCTGTTGGCTACAGGCTATGTATTTATCTCATCTTTCCTGCTTTTTTCTCTGTCAGTATTATTGTAGGTCTTACCTGTTATTTGGTGTGATTTAGCAGGTTAAGGGGGTGGGAGTGCTAAGAACCCTGAAAAAATGTCTCCATGTAACTTAATGGTAACTGCTTCTTTCTTTTATGCGATTTGGTTTACAGAACTTTTCACCAGAGTACTCTGTTTTCATGTGGCAGGGGAAACCTGTGCAATAGTTCCTCTCAGAAGTGCTTTAATTTAAAACTCCTAGTAATTCTTATTAACTTAAACCTCTTAGCAATTTTTAGGACACATACTATCACAACTACTGCCATTTCACCATGAAAATGTAGACATATTTGTTTTAAAAGTGGCCTCAACCATGTAGCTACTAAATGCAGCATCAGGAATTGGAGCCAGCGATAAAGACTCTAGTCTCTGAAACAGGTGGAAAATACTCAAAGTCTATCAGCTTGGCCCATGGCCTTGCTCATGTTGTTCTGAGGTTCCCTTTCCGCTGGAGAGTAGCTATGAGTGAAAAGCCCTTCCCCCAGGCCCCACATGGAGGGCAGAGCCAGGCTTTACCTCTGGTCTCTCCAGGTTTCGAAACATCCTGCGGCCACTAATTGACACATTTTTAAGAGACATTGTAATGTGATGAGACCTGTGACTGCTGTGGCCTTGCTGGCCTGGAGGCTCAGCGTATTCCTCAGGCAGTTCAGAATCTTCTTGCCTCTGATGAGTCAGGCTGTCTCTCCAAGGTAAAGGCATGTCTTCTTCTCAGTGGGATTTGGAACAACTGCCTTGGAGCACATGTGTACCTGTAATCAGGACAGCCATACTCTCCTAGGCCGCCCCTTCTGAAGAAACGTCACAGGAAAGAACCAGAAGGACTTGTAACTTCCCGGATGTATAACTGGTGCTTGAAGCCCACAGCAGCTCCATAATGGACCCAAGACTGCACTCTGGGTTTGTGGCGAAGACTTTCCCTGGGTTATGAGGAAGACCAGCCCAGAAATCATACCTGAAACTCTCCCACCTTTTAAGCTAGTTTTCTTTTGCTTAGCTCTGCCCCTGTGTAGTTTCCTCTTTCAGCCCAAAACTTCTGACTTCCTCTTGACTTCTATTTCCCACCCAGTCAAACGGAAATCCTCCTGCATATGCCCCTTTCCTGCCAGGAGGCATATTTCCCTACAGCTGCTTGGATGAACTCAGACCAGAGCAGGCCATGCCATGCCTGGCAGCACAGAGCCAAGGGCATATGAGTGAACAGCAGCATATGGCAAGAGGAGCTGAGTTGACCATTTCTTCCACAAAGTCGTGTGGTACATCCCTTTTCCCAGGCACTGTTCCTGGTACAGGGAGCAGACAAACTAGCAGTGTCTTGTGAAAAGAGCGGTCCTGGGTGGTAGGGTGGAGATGGAGACAAACACAAACAAGATTCTTGGGTACAGAAGGAAATTTGCTGGGAAGAAAATAAAACCGAGTAACAGAGCTGAGAAAACTGGGGTAGTTGTCAAGGAAAGCTTTTGTGAAAAGGTGACTTTTGCATTGAGACATGGGTGATAAAAGGGGGGGAGTCTTGCAAAGATTCATGAAAGATGGTCCTGGGGAGAAGGAAATGCAAAGTGCCACAGGCAATACTATATGTGCTGGTTCGTGGGACCCAAAAGAGGTCAGGGTGGCTATGGCTGCCTGGGCGGGGCGGGAGGGTGGTAGAAGGAGATGAGGTTAGGAGATGAGAGAGAGGCTCGATTTGATCACCAGACTGAGCCATGGAGAATTGCAACATGTCCCCTCAGTGTCAACTACCATTTATTGTGGATAATCAGAGGCCATGTAGATCAGAAGCATTACCTCCTAACACCGATAGAGGAAATGAACTCACATCCCAGTATTTAGTTTGGGAAATATGATAATCACACTTTGAACACTGATTCCAAGGAAAGTAGCTCCCACAACAGGATGGAGAGTAGATCCAAGGCGAATACTGAAGAAGAGGGTATAGGAGAGCTCCTAGATATCTGGGAGGAAATTAAAGAGTGGGAGAAGAGCAGGAGAGGTATTTGAATTGCAGAGCTCTGAAGGTGAAGCCTGCCTTTATAAGCAGGCTGGGCTTTATGCTTATCAAGCACCTATTCTTTTAAAGAGCTCAAGAAGTTGCCTAAATCAGGACCATTCAAGGACAGATTTGTGGAAGTAGACAGCAACCAGCTTCCAAATCCTGATACCAGCTTGTGAATTTTATCTTGAAGCACTGAGACTGGGGGAGGCACAGGAACAAGAGGCTAAGCAGGTTCTTTTCCTCTCTGCTGTGCCCCAGTTGGCTAACAGGTACATCATCAATTCTAAGTGGGTTGGCAAACACCCTCGATTGCATGTACTTGATACTTACTTGGCCAGGCCCTTGGTGAACGAGCTAGACCACCATCCAGCCTATCAGCCAGCAAGTTAGGTCAGTTATTGGATTGCTCACTCTGTTTTGAATCTTGTACTGGGGACTCTTTCAGGAGCAGGGCTAGCCCAAGGCAGAATTTAAAGCTCTGAAGATGTTTATCCTCCACCCTCTCTTATTGAGTTCCACTCCCTTTATCTTCCTCCCATAACTTTGCACTGAAGCAAAACTTATACTGGACTTTTCAATATATATCCCATAAATGTGTCACTTTCCCTAAAGGATTATATATTTGGTCCTTTTTTATAACTGTAGAATGATAACTTAGATTCCATTTTAAGTCTGTTGAGCAAAATGGTTCTTTGAGATCCTAGTAGGTAAGAGAGTCCACAACATACCAGAAATCTTAGCAAATTGACCTGAGTGGGCATTTGAGATGTCCGGGTGTGAAGGTAAAGAGGAACAAGAAATCAGTTTCTTTCATATACTTCTTGAAAATAGAATGATATGAAATAGATATGAGATTTAGGATAACTATTTCAGGATCTTTGGAAGCTCTATTTCAGACTCCAAAAGAGATTGCTTATTATTAAACTACTTTAAGAACCTTTGGAATCAGAGATTTGAATAGATGGGAAAGTCTGTCAATTTGCACTCATTTTCACTTCCTTTATAAGTCATTCCTGTGGATTCCCTTGATCCATGAGAGACTAAGTTCCTTACTCTGCCTAACAATATGACAGCCCATTTTTTTTATTAACCAATTTTCTTTCTCCTGCTACTGCACCTTCTCCAGATAATCTCCCTGTTAACTCTTGGTACTCAACTCCCAGTCTATCAGCATGGCGATGTACAGATCTCCTTTGATGCTGGATTGATTTTTCATCTCTTCTACTCCCTAACTCTAACTGAAACTTGAACTAGTTCCCAAAAAAAAACCTCTCCCAAGCTACTGCATTCTCTAGAGCCTCACCTTTCCCCACTGATCTGGGAGACTCTCTATAGTTGCACCAATAACTCTGATGCCCAGTAATACTGCCAGACCATGGAATGTTTATGGTCTTTCATTTTTGTACCCACTCATATGCAAGCACTTCATATCTTTTCCCCTAAATTCCTAGCAGTCTTGACAATTTTGGCTGATTTAAGCTCCCAGTTCATGGTTTTCCTTTTTAATGCATTCCTTTACTATCGCCAGTCAGGCATAGGTATCATTAAGGAAATGTCAGTATGTTCTTCCCCAAATTGGGTTGTGTCTTTGAAAATATTTCCTTAACATCTAGACCTTCGTTGAGACTGAATTTTATCCTAACTTGGTAGACATGTGGGTAAAATCAAGTATTCATTCTAAATGAATAACTCAGTATCAGGTGCTCAGTATTCAGAACCTAAAGTTTAGATGTTCAGCCAAGGAAGCCCTCCCATGTGCTCATGTTAGGCAGACTGAGCTCCATGAAAAGGAAGATTCTGAGTTGAGTCTTAAAGAAGAACAAGCTTTGGAGATGAGATAAGAGAAAAGAACATTCCTAGGAAGAGACCAACTTATGCAAGGCAGGAAGAATGGGATGCCAAGATAGTCTTCACTGAATATCGAACAGTTTAGGGATGATCAGTTTAAATGAACATGGGAAGAAGAAAGACAGGGAACTGGTAAAAGGAAGGGATTTAGCTCAAAAAGCTTAGACTCCTATCTGATATTAAATGTCAGGTGGGAAATGTATAGGACCCATATCTACTCTGTGCAGACAAGGGAAAGACCTTGATTACACATGGGATGGACACTAACACATTTTTTTTTTCTCAGATTGTACACATCCATACTATGCCACTGGAAACCACTGGGTTTACATGTTCAACTTGGATTCCTGGAAGAAAAGGGACTCTTTCCTTCATTTAAATCAGAAAAATATCTAGAGGAAAAAAGAATTCAGACAGGTCCACTTTAGTGCTATGTTCACCCTGGTGGCCATAACTAGATGCCATGTCATTAGTGGCCCCCACTGCAGTGTCATGGCTGAATGGGAATGAAATGTTATTCACCAAAAGAAAGGGATGTATTTGCCAGAGCAAGATATGCAAAAGGATTAGAACAGACCAGATGGTAATTCTGTACAACAGATAGGTTGGATAAGTTCTGTCTGCAGAACTTAACCTAAAGGGACTGAGAAGTCACTGATTTTTCCTAATCAAGGGAGAGATGTAATTAAAACAGATAGTGGGGTGGTAGGGGGATCAATCTGTTAACTGAATGTGGACACAGACTTTGTTGGAATAGACTGAAGTGCCTTAGCATGATTTCTTACACATTATAGAAACACAAAACAGGAGAACTTTACAGAAAACAGAAAAGTAACTTAGAAAGAAAGATGGTTCAATAGCCTAGGCAGAGATAACTAAGTGTACTACATGAAGATAAAAGAGATGGTTCAAGAAAAGTTGTGATACTCTACTGACTAGAGAACTAAGAAGATGAGATGTCAGTGAAATAAGAAGTTTTTATTAGTTTTTATAATATGTTAGGCCCTGTCATTACATAAGTGATTGATTCCAACCTGCAACTATTTCACATAGGTAATGTTATAGCATAGTACAGATAAGAATGTTGAACTCAATGTTGTATAGTACTTATAAGTATTTGAATTAAGATTCAAACCTAGGTCTAATTAAAATTCTCTTTGACTACAAATAGTATGCCATTTATTTACTTATTCATTCATCCAGGAAAAAAGGACTCAAACAATGGAGAGGTATTTTTCCTTTCATTTGAGCATCTGGTTCAAGCTCTGCCTGAAGCCAGACTTTTCCAGGACCACTGAGTTACATGAGCCAATAAATTCATGACTTTGCTTAAGTGAGTATGACTTAAGATTTTTTTCATTTGTAACAATGGATCCTCTCTCCTCTCTCCAAGGATCTCTTGTATCTCTTTGGGCCATTCTTCTCTCCCCCCGCCCCCCCAATCTCTTGATTTTAAACACTTCACATCCACTAGTTTAGAATTATTTTGCTTTTTCACTTCCTCTTCTCTGATTCTTTGCTTCACCCATGTGTATGAAGATGTTCAGTATTTGTCTTATTTTTTGACATATTTTACTACATATAATTCCCTTGAGCTCCTTCAATTTGGCTGTAAATGATAACACCTTCTCTTTTCTTATATGTGAATAGTATTCCAGTAGGTGGATATCGCTCATCTTCTTGACTCAGTCCTCTCGAATGGCTTGGGGTGCTTATGTTATTTCCCAGTCCTATCTATTGTCAATATTGCTATAAAATATTATGAAGCATATATTTTTTTTGAGTTGATGGTTTCATATGCTTTGGATTTATCTTTTAAAAAAATGGAAATATAAAGGTCCCAGTGACCCCACTTTTGGGCAAAGCTGATGTATGCTAGGTATGAGTTTACATCAGGAAGTAGGTGGTTGATTTGTAAAGGAGTGGCATGGGTTCCTTTTAGATTCATTGAGTTTAAAGAAATGATAAAGCAAGTAGCAGGTAGTGTCCTGAAGACACTGAAATCAAGGAACTGGATAAAAGCATTTGGTATCATCTGTTTCAATGAGTCCAATGTGATCAAGGGAGAAATTTTAGGGTGAAAACAGCAATGATTCCTTGATGATGATAGCAAGAAAATGAGAAGCCAAATGGTTGCTTGGAGAACATTGAAAGCAGAATTGACAGGGTCTGGAAATCCATTTGGATATAGGGAGCAAAGAGAAAGACTGATTATAGAGAGCGATTCATAACTATATGCTTACATTTGAATTGCTTCTGTGTATAATTAAACTAGAACTATACAAAAATATCCCCAATTAGCTGCAACACTTGGAAGCCCATTTAAAGGCAAAGGGTTACTGCCCTACTTCTGAAATGAAAACTCAAGCCCTCTGCGGTATCACAAGACACTGTTTACATATAGTGTCCACTGGGCCAAGTGCCAAGAAGGTAATCAATGCCTGAGAGCAGCCATCTGCCTGGTGAAGGGACAAAGAAAACCAGCGTGAGGAAAAGGAGATAACCCCAGGCAGCTGCCTCCTTTCCCCATCTCCATGGGCATAAATATTTTGCACTGCAGGATCAGGGGATTGTGCTAGGAGAAAGCTGAAAGGCCTTCTCCCAGGACCACACAAGAATAGCACAGCAAGTTCTAGAATAAGATGGCAGGAATCACCAGAGTGACTGGAAAAGTAACAGAGAGGAGAAAATACTTTCATAAGTTATCTAAAAGGGGAGGGGGGAACAAAATAAATCATCATCACAAGGGACTAGACTTTCTAATTTTCATCTATTTCTGTTAAGCATAATTTCTCCAGGGCAGGCACTATATTTAGGAATTTATAGCTATTATAGAGTTAAGGAGCTTTAAGGTAGTATCTACAGTTACACACAAACTTTGCAGGGAATTAAATCTACCTGGGGAGATTTTGTTTTCAATGCAAGTATCAAATTAACAAATTCCTTCTATATTTATTGGCAGATATACTTCTAATATGAGGAAATTTCTTCCACCTCTGGTTATTTTTGTTGCTGCTGCTTTTTAATTTCACCAGGATAGAGGTTCTTATTTAATGTGCTATAATCCATGGGTAACATTATTTTATTTTCTGCTTCGATATGCCAAATTTGGACAAGATGAGCCTCTTCAAGCTGACTCTTGTATTCTTTTGACAGGTCTGCATTATCTTTAAGTGTGTGTGTGTGTGTGTGTGTGGTGTGAGTCTTTCTGGCATAACAAGCTGTTCCAGGATCCACTTGTATTTTATCTGACTAGTCCAAAGATCAGTGATTCCTTAAGGAACCTTGGTTGCTTTTAGTAAATGTTATTTAAAAGCCAAAATCTGGAGGCCAGATATGCTTATTCCTACTATGGGAATAGGAAGATAAGAGTTCATCCTCATATCACCAATTCAAATCCAACTTCAGAAGTTATTTTCTTACCTTTCCTTTCTCCATATTGCACCTCTTGATCTAGGAGACATTTAATTTTCAAAATTTTCAATAGATTTGTTGTGCTCTGTCCTACAAAATAGAAACTATTTCAGAACTATTACTATTTTAGCAAGAAAACCATCAACAAATATACTTAGTAAGTTTAATATTTCACTGCAGATTTTTTGGCCTTAGAATATATTCCAGCCAAGATGCAGAGAGTATGTGCAAGTGCTTGCTCTAATCTGCCACATAAAAACTTATATATGAGAGGACAGGCAGATCGAGGTGGTGGGCATTCTGCAAGGCTCCTGGGCACCTCCAAAATGTCAAGTCATGAAAAATAATGGGGTGGCATTTTTCTAAACAAAAGGAAGCTAAAGAGACATGAAAAATGCAACAACAAAAAAATGCATACTCTTGTATTGAATCATCCAAGGAAAACTGCAAGGACATTCATTGTGGCAAATTTAAAATTTTCAAATATAGGTTATCTTTAATAATGTTTGCATCAATGTTGATTAAATTCCTGGATGTGATGATGGTATTATGGTTGTAAAATGTCCTTGTTCTTAAAATATATGTGCTGATATGTTCAGAAGGAGAAATGATGTAAGTGACTGAGTTTCAAACAGAGAAAGAAAGGAATTATCAAAAAATGTGGCCAACAATGAACAGACTTTCAGGTATAGGGAAAGGTAAATAGGGTCCTTTGCACTATTTCAACCATTTTTGGTAGGCTTAATGTGTGTGTGTGTGTGTGTGTGTGTGTGTGTGTGTGTTTTAATAGATTTGGAAATAATAAGGCATGAAATTAAACTTCAACCCCCAAGTTTCTGCTTTTAGGTAGAATCTGCAAATCATTTATCAAGGGGGTTCTGATACGGCCAAGATAGCACCTGAAGAAAGAATCCTCAGACAGTATTTCATGGATATGGAAGCCCACAGTGAAAGATTCTCTAAGGTCACCCCATCTTGGAGGCAAATGCCAAGACTGAAATTTCCTTCTCCGAAGGAATCAATGATTCTAGATGAGTCAAGTCAAAGAAAATGTCACCGTCCAATAAGTTTTTAATAATTGCTGGATAACACAAGAGGCAGGTAGAGCAAGCAGAAGGAACTGATTCACTTAGATACTTGCAGACACTTTTACTTTTGTTACTTTAAGGTGCTGGTGGTGGTGGGGGTGTGTGCAAGGATTACAATGCCTTTGACTTCCATCTCTGTTGGTGAAGGCCTTACTTTTCTCTGCATGCAGCTTGGGGAACTTCCGGCAGGAAAGAGGCACTTGGAGCAGTGAGTGGAAATCAGACACACAACTGAGCCAATCAAGTTAGCCCAACCAACTTTGGTGATCAGTGGGTGATGGATATCTCAGGCAATTACCTTTATATCTATTCACTTGTGTCATTTTTCCAAGAAACTTGTAGGTATAGGAAGATAATCCAATTTTTAGTGTATAAAGAAACTGAAGTGAAAAGGATAAGCAACTGTGAGGTCAAGCTGCCAAGAATTGAACCCCAGTTCTCTAAATCACTAGGTCCATGACACCAGGGAAAGTCTTTAGGCTTTTTAATCTTCAGTTTGCTCTCCTATAAAATATATGTTTAAAATATTTTATCTCATAGGATTATTGTACAGATTAAATAAAAGTGTATAAAGGACACCTGAGACAAACTTAGATTAAAAAAGTGTTTAGTAGATACTAACTAGTCTTACCAAGTTGAAGATGAGAGATAACACTAGTAAGTAATAAACATTTTTGTTAAAAGGTATAGCTTATGACAAGAGGACAAAGAATCTCTAGTGAAATATAAAGTGTATAGCAAATAAATTCATTGTGATTTCTCTTCTCTTTCTTCATTTCCTCTTTGTCTGATTCTGTCATTCTTAAAACAAGCAGAATTTTTTTTAAAACTAGGACACTTTGCCATAGAATACTTTGTTTTCTACTTAGTTATCGAAAATTCAACCAGGATATGTGTAAGAACTGTGTATGTGATATTGAAGATTCATAGTCAAATGTTAGGGTTGGTAAACTGTGGCCCCTGGTCCAGCTGCTGTTTTGTAAATAAAGTTTTATTAGAATCCAGCCACACATTTGTCTGTATATTTTTCTATGGCTGCATTTACTCAATGGCAGGAAAGACTGAGTCGTCATGACATACTATGTAGCCTTCTGACGTTTGGCTCCATTAATGACAGAGATGGTCAAAAATATAAAAAGTATGTCTAACCTGGTCCTTTACAGAAAAGGTGTACTCCTAGTCCAGTGATTCAAAACGTTGCAGAAAGGACTGGATCAACTTAAAATGAAGAAAAACTGGAAGTCATGTTAAGGGACACTGGCCTGGCAAGTAGCAAATGTCCAGTCCATGGTAGTTATAAAGGAAACAAGAAAGAATTAGAACCAATTGTTCATGATGTTTTCAGATGCAGTATTCATACCAGCTCAGTGAAGCAGATCATCCAAACTCCATAAATGAAGAATTACAACATAGAGAAATAAAGAGCCCCTCTCAAGGGCACATCAGTTTTGGGCGGAAAGATTGGAATTCAGACCTAACTTTAACAAATTCTACCTCATGTTGCCTTTCCATGGGGTCACCATGGAAAGGTGTCACTTTGTCACCTTTTAGACTTCAGTTGATTGAAACTCAAATTTTACATCCATGGGCCTCTGAATAAGAACATTTAAAATCAGCTTTAAAGGGAAGATCCCAAGAGGATCAACTGCTATTCCAAAGAGTGAGTGTTTGGCAGCCCTAACATAGCTATGCTTTAAACTCTGTCCCACAGGCTTTCTGAAAGGTTAAAAAATAGTGATGGTTTCTCTCAGTGTCACCAATACCAATGCCTCCAAGTAAAAAGTAACATAGAATATGCTCAGAGCAAAGGAGCCCTGTCTGCATGAATGCAAAGACACTGCTGCCATTTCTTCTCATTCCAGAAAATCAAGCAATTGATACATTTGTTTGGGGATGTTTGGGTATTTCTTTTTCTTTTCTTTTCTTTTTTTTTTGAGACCTTTATTTTGACAAATAAAATGTATTTAGAATGAATTTTGATTCTGTCACAAGAAGTTCAGTTTAATCATTGGGTTCTGAAATTCACTTAGGGCTTAAGTTTTTATGATTCTACTATGGGGAAGGGAGAAATTTGTAGCAGTAGAATGATGGTGGTGGTGATGACGCTGATGCTGATGCTGATTATGTATGGATTTTCTTAAAATACTCAGTATTTTGGTTTTCTATTTGATTTATCAAGTTTTGATAGAGACATCAGTATAGAGGAGATTTTTCTCTCCTACAAGAAAAAAATGCATGTAACATGAAAAATAGCCTCAGTATAAGGGAATGATCAAAGGTGAAGTTATGGAAACCTGGAGTGCACATGCAAACATCCTGAGAAGGAACATATTGCTAAGTTGCAGCCAGCAATTGTCCTTTATGAAAACCTAGGCACTGGGTTTCCGGAATTTCCAAGATGGTCAAAAAACATACTTTAGAATGATTTTTTTAAAAAATTTTGTTCAGTTGTTATAAAAAGACAAGAGCTAACAAGTATTGGTAAACATGTAGAGAAAAAAGAATTCTTATGTACTATCGGTGAGAGTGTAAATTGGTACAGACTTGATGAAATAGAATAAGGAATGTCCTCAAAGAATTAAAACTTCATATTATCCAACATTTCCACCTATGGGTATATAGGTGGAATATATATATATATATTCCATATATATATCATATATATGGGATATATATACCATATATATATATTCCATATATATATCATATATATATATGAAGGAAATATATATATGAAGGAAATGAAATCAGTATCTGTACTGATTTCAGTATTTAGTATACTGAAATCAGTATTCATATATATATATGAAGGAAATGAAATCAGTATCTGGAAGAGAAAGATGTGTTCGTTGCAGCGTTATTTGTAATAAGCATGATACAGAAATAACCAAAGTGTAGATGGATGAGAGGATACATGAAATGTGTACATAAATACAGTACAATATTTTCCAACCTTTAAAAGAAGGAAATTCTGCCACTTGTGATAACATGAATGACACGTGAAGGCATTCTGCTAAGTGAAATAAGTCAGAGAGAAAGATAGCTGCCTCCACACACTAGATGATTGCTCTTTAATACTGAACTCATGGAAACAGTTGTTGGTAGTTACTCAGGGCAGGGAGTCAGATGGGGAATGGGTGAGGATATCTAAAGAATACAAAGACTTAGCTAAAAGATAAGCAAGTTCACCTAATATATGAACAAACATATCTAGTATATGAAATGGTGACTGTAGTTAACAAAACTGCATTGTCTACTTGAAAGTTACTAAGAGAGGAGGTGTTCAAAGTTCTCATCCTAAAAGAAAAAAATACCTATGTGAGATGATGGATAAGTTAACTTATTGTGGTAATTATTTGAAAATGTATTCTCATATCATACATATGTAAATTAAATCATCGCATTGTCCACCTTAAACTTGAACAATGTTATAAATCAATTATTTCTTAATAAGCCTGGGGTGGGGTGGGGGGATCAGCTCAAATATGTACAAAAAAATCATGTGGCCCTAAAAATAAAATGAGAAATAGTGAACCAAAGACTCAGGTGAGCTGGGTTTCATCTTCAGATGATGACTTTGTACTTCTCAGTAGAAGAAACTGAACTGGAAGATCTGGATTTCTTTATCAGTCTCTATGAAATTTGTCTCTACTCAAAACACTGATAAAGAATTAAATAATATGAATATTGAGTTCCAAGAACTACCCATTCCTGTTTAGACAATAGTGTAATGCTACTAGTTAGGCATTTGGGGCAAGTAGTCAGCTGCAGACAAAGTGGCCTTTCTTCCACTTTGTGACTTCCTCCTTCAACTTATACCAGTGCTGAAAGAAACTATTGCAGAAATAAGATGGGAGACCCATTTGTCTACATTAAGGTTCAATACTGTGCTAGATATTTTTATGTTAAGTTCTTGCCAAAAAAAGAAAAAGAAAAAAGAAAAAAGCACGAACAACTGTCATATATCATCTACTTCTTTCCAAACTTCCCATTGTCAGGAGACAACTACTTCTATGGCTTGAAGCAAAAACAAGTAAAAAGAAACCAAAATATTATCTAAAAGCCAATAAAAGTGGACTTGTGTAGAGATGAAGTTTGAATTTACTGGAATCTGTACAGGTTTCAAAATTCTCTTCACTTTATTTTCGCTGTAAATATAGTCAACCCAGGGAATATTTATAGGTAAATGCCTGGCTCTATTATTTTAGAAATTAGTTTTATCCACAGCAGTTTAATCTCAGGTGCAGGAACAGAGTTTGTAAGAAGGAAGTCCATCTAGTTATTGGCAGTCTTGGGAATTACAAGCTGACCTTCAGTCTTCAGGAGAGGAGCAGATTATATACACATTTCAAGACTTCAGGTTCTAACAGTGTTTGAAGAATCAGGAGAAACAACCTGTCTCATTCTTCATTTCCTAGGTGATCATAAATCTATTTTACCCAATCATCCCCAGGTCTTTCAAAACCAGAAAAGGTTTGAAAATGTTTTCTTATAGATGATGGTGATTGATCTTCAGAACATTCTGGAATGGTGGAGAAGCCAGACATTTTTAAGCATCATTTACTGACAAGGTCATGAAACCTTAGCAAGGTTGTGTAACTGCATCAAGGTTATTACAACTTAGATTTTTTTTTTTACAACTCGGGTTTTTGGAGTCAAACATGAAAATGTTTTCATTCATGTCTAAACAAGAGTGTGCCAATTTGATAGAGGTCATCAATTTTCAAGCTCGAATCACATTTCCCTTTCATGTTTGACCTTGATATTATGTAAATGCACCAATAATTTCATAAACAATCATTGCCTCGTTCATCAGCTACCTTGCTGCTCACTTTTATGGGATTAAAAACCATAGGACATGGTTTCTGTTCTCAAAGGTTGAACAATTTGAGAGAGAAGAACCGTATGAAACTGCCAGAATATAAAGGTAAAACTAAGAATAATGGGTCTCCTAGCATGAGTCAAGCACAGAGCTAAGTACTTTACATAGATTATCTGATTTAATCCTTGGAACAACTCTCCAAGGCAACTGTGATTATTCATCTCACAGTGGAGGAAACTATTAAGTAACTTGCCCAAGGTCATAGCTGGCAAATGCCAGAACTGGGATTCAACTGCTCTCTGCTCAATGTCGAAGTGCTAGAGAGTTCTACTGTGCCCTGAATACACATGAGTCCATTGTGCTGGGCCCTGAATACTTCAGTGCCCAAGAAAGTGCAGAACTGGGCCTTCTCAGAGAGGGGCAGGATCACAGACACGAATGCCCTGTTGGAACTTGAATGAAATGGTGAACATGGATTTGTGCAGATTCATGGTGAGGAGAGGGCATCATGGTGGGAACCCTCTCACCAGGGAGAGCTGGACTGGAAAAGTGTGGCTAATGGTTGGTGATTGGATAAAGCTGTGTGACTTGAAATCACTTTCAGAGGTCACCTAGCTTACCTGGCTGGAGAGCCCTAAGTCACGGTGTGTTCTTAGAGCTGGATTTATAACTGGGGCTCTTTGTTCTGAAGAGGAATTTGTTGCCTTTGCCAAGTACCCTAACTTCCTGAGTTCAGGGACTCCCTGACTTAGATGAAAAGCCAGATTTGCAACCCCATGGGAGAAGAGAGGAAGGGTTTCCCCGAGTTAGAAGAGTAATTTGAACCTGCCTTTTCTTAAGAGATGGTGGGGAGACTTTAAGAGACCTATGGAGAGTGTGAGCCACCTTTGTTTCAAAACACAGACTTCACATGCAGTCTTGAAAAGTGATTTAAATGCTGTACCTGCCCACAGATGTATTTTACTTGATAAATTTACTATTTTACTTGAAAACTTTGTCTGGGCTCTGCTTTCCTCTGAATTCCAGAGCTGCCATGGATGCTGGGAGGGGGGTGCAAGGTACTCTGGGAAAGCCCAAACCAACTTTGTGAGGTACAGATGCCCCAGACTGGAAGACCCTGCCCAGCTCAGCCATTCCCAAGGAGAGTCAGTTCTGAGGTAGGTTGACAGTGGATATTAGGACTTGCTGGACATTCTACAGATTCCTCACACAGGGCAAAGCTTTCTTATCAGGAAGCATGGTGCTGCTGGAACTCTAGTTGAGGACTTACACCTGACTAAAGTCAGATATTCTATTCCTCTGCCCGCGGGAGGAGACATGACTTAGGAAAAGGCTCCATTATTTGCTCTGTCAATTAACTCCCCTGGGTGGGTGTGAACAAGCTTCCCATTTAAACCCGAGTGATCTGGAGCCAGATCACTCGGACCCTGATCCCAAACTAAATTGCTGATGTCAGAAATCAAGTAGGGGTTGAGTGCTGGGTGAGTTGGCGCATGCCTGTAATCCAAGCGCTGGAAGGCTGGGGCATCGCTTGAGTCCTTGGGTTCAAGACTACCCCAGGCAACATAGGGAGACCTGGTCTAAAAATAAAAAAAAGAAAGTCAAATAGGGGTTGAGTTTCCACAGAGTTCGCTCTGTGAGGCACAGAAAGCCAGAGGAAACAGCAAGAGTCAAACATAGGAAGGACATAAACAAAAGATATTGCATTAAAAAAAGATCGATTAAACCAAATATAAAAACAACCTCCTCAGACTCACAATGAGGATTTAAACAGCAAAGCATTGTTTTTTTATCTTTCGTGTTGGCGATTGTTGAAGCAGTTTGATAAAACTCAGTCTTAAAGATAGTGCAGGTAGATAGAACTCATATTTTCTATCAGTGGACTGTATATTAGAACAAACATCGGAGAGCTTTTCAGCTCGATGTTGTACATACACTTTGACCTAGCTAGTCTGCTGTTGGGAATTTTTCTGACAGATATACTCACAAAGATGCAAAGATACTGAGCAAGTAAGTTCATTGCAGTATTTTTTTTATCATAGCCCACAATGTCTATGTATAGAGAATACCATGTCATTTTTAGAGCTATCAAGATAATTCTAAAAAATACATATTCTCAATTCTCAAAAATTCATATTCTCAAAAATAATATATAAATAAATAAGCTCTGGGAATATAAGGAACAATATATTAACTAGAGTTAACAGTAATGTCTGTATGTAGGCTTCCCCCATCTTCCCAAAGTATACATCCCTATGAAACTTTTTGTAAGTTCACATCTCATAAAGTATAAAAGAAGATAATAGAGTTTAGTAGTTCTGCCAAAAGCAGCCCATTCCTGGGTCAGAGACAGCATTCTCACAATTTCAAAATACTAAATGGTATTCAACAAGATTTTGATCTAACAAGAAACATTGAGGACTGAGACTCCTAATTTCAAGTGGGTAAGCAAGTACTGAACTGTAGAACAGACTTTCAAAAAGGAAACAAGGAAGGAAGGTAGGGTTCTATAAGGAAGTTCTACCCTTACTCTCTTTACAAGAGGCAGACTTATGCTTTGACAACTTTCCTCTATTTGGATCTTTCCTATAAAAAGATTCCTGCATGACAATGTCTTTGAGAGCCTTTAACTTCTCATATTTAGAAAATAGAAGAAATGTCTTAATGTTCGTCCAACACCTCCATGGGGTAAGGAACTGAAGAGTCATTTTCTAAAGTCATCTCTGTACTTGCCATGAGTTTTCCCACCTGGAATTCTCAAGGAATGAACTTAACTCAGGGGCATGTGTGGGGAATAGTGAAGAGAGTGTAAAATGGGCTGAAAGAACAAGGAATGAAGTTTTGCCAAATATTTCAGAATCACAGCAGAGCAGACAGAATGTAATGATTTCTAATTGGTACCCACAGAAGCTGTAACAGTTCTTCTTTCAGTAAAGTGGCACTTTGGGAAGGTGAGAAATTATTTTCTAACTCAGAAAACATCAAAGAAAATCTAGTAACTCACACTCCAATAAAAACAAAATAAAACCAACAAAGAGTCCAGCCATTAGAAAGGAGGGGGAAAATGCAAACAAGTATCAAAGAAGTCTTTGGGTATATAGATTTTCTCTGCTATCCAAAAGTAGAGCTGTGAAACCTTTCAGAAGTCAAAATGCTGTGAAGGGGAAGAAGAAATTACATTAACTTCTATGGAAAAAATTTTGAGCATTCCCAGACTTAAAAAATAACCAACCCAAATCATATCAAGTTACCACAAACCCTACAATAAGACTACTGTAAAGGCAGGAGTGTATGATGCATATATAGTGGGTACAGAGTAATTCCAAGAAAAGAACTTGGTAATATCAGTCTTGCTGTTCAATGCTTCTAGAATAGTCATTGCAATAAAAAACACTGAATGCTATTTTTGGTTTTTCACCAATTGTGAAAGTGAAAACTATCCTTTAATTTCTTTTGGTTAGCAGAGCCAGTTACTAATGCAGATCTTTCATAAGAGTGAAAAAGCTTTACTTGAATTTTCAAAAATGACTTAGAGCAATAATTGACAATCAGAGACCCATTGGCTGAATCTGTTTGAATGTAACCTGTTTTAATATGAGTAAGAATGCATTTTGTATTTTGAAATCATTGGGAAAATATCAGTAGAGGAAAGCTTAGTAACTCTCAAAAATGATATGAAATTCAGATTTCAGTGTCCATAAATACAGTTTAATTAGAATACAGCCATGACCATTGATTTATGTGACTGGGTTCTTGCTGCAAGAGTAAGTTTGAGAACAGTGGTAACACAGACTACACTGCATGTCCTACAAGGCTCACCATATTAACACTGCAGTCCTTTGCAGAAAAAAAATCTGATGAATCCTGATTCAAAATATGCTCCAAAATGCATATCTCCATTCTCATTCCTTAAAAGTTAAGTGAACTTGTAAAATTTTAACTTTTGAGTCTCAATTTTATCACTGCTCAAATGCAAGCAAAAATAATCTATTCCACAGACTGCTGTTGGGATTAAATGAAATAATTTATGTAAAGCATTTTCCTGGAAGATGATACATTATGATATCAATAACCAATAGTTACTTTAGTTGTTCATTGTTTTGATGGATAAATTTTAATTCTTGTTTATGACTCAGTTTGTTTCTCAAACTTTCATTAAGCTCTTTGAATTCAATTAAGTGGGTTTTTTTTTTATTCTCCTAGTTTCCAGTGTTGATTTCTATCATTACTTACCACATTGTATTTTAGTTATGTGTTTAAGTGACTGGCCCTATTTACTATAAAGCCTGTGTTTTTTGAGTGAAGAGAATAATATTTACTGATATGTGTATTCCCTTTGGCCATCACTGTGAACATGGTAGTATTGTAATTTAAGGGAATTCCACAGTGAGGTTAGTGGCTATTGTTTCCCAAAGCTTCCCTCCAGGACTAGACACACTCCACACTCCATCACAGGTAATGTTGGGTCAAAACAGTACCCTGCTCCCTTACCCCCAAGCAAAGTTGACCCAATACCTTCTGCAGAATGGACTTATCCTATCCCTGCTTCCAGACTTCCCCATTAGATGAAATCACTTCTTTCTTTGGGATGGATGAGTATGAGAGTGGGGTAGGAGGCCAGGGAGTAACTGTTGTGGGTCTTCCTCTCTCCTGGTGGACATATGAAATTAGGGAGGATAATGCCCAAGTGACTGCTCCTGGTATGAAACCAAATGTATGACTTCCAGATAATGGGCTCTATAGTATCTCACTGTCTTCTCTGTGCTCTGCAAAGTTGTCATCCTTGCCATGTGGAAACCAGTGGTATCCTTTAGGTAGTCACATAGGCTGTAGGTTGGATGGAGGAAATTGGGAAGGCTTCCTGTCCCTCAGTTTTCCCCAAGATTCATGTACTCAAATGACTCAAATTTTCCAATAAATGAATATATGTATGTACTTGTGAATACTCATACACATATACAAGTAAAAAATGACTTTTATCCATACTATATACATATACACATCTATATGCCTATATGTTTATCTGTCTTTCTGCATCCATCCATCCATCCATCATCTATCTATCTATCTATCTATCTATCTATCTATCTATCTATCTATCTATCTATCTATCTATCTATCTATCTATCTATCTATCTATCTATCATCTATCCATGTATCTGTCTCTCTATCTACCTATTTATTTATATGGTACTTCTTAACCTTTTTTACATGGATCATATGAAATTAAGAGCAGAATGTTGTTTTTTCCCATGAATGGTCCTTGACCACAGGGGGAGTTATTTCAGGACAACAGGGAAATAAGGGAAGGAATAGAATTGCTGTATTAGAAAGAATAGTTTAATCAAGATGGCACAAAAGATTTCACACAAATGGTATCTGAAAGGCACATTGAAGGAAAAATTAGGAGTGGGAACCTAGCTCAAATAAAGAATTTTTTGATCAAAAGGAACAGATTGTCCATAGCATGGAAGTTAATCTAAACAATCAGGTACATTCTGGACATTTCAGGCAACTTGTCCTGGGGTGACAGTAAACTTCAAGAGTGACAATGCTAGAGATAGCGGGAGATGTAAGCTGGGGTGACAAACATGTCAATTCATCCCATGTTTCTCCTGGTCACATTCAAAGCATGGATAGAAACAATTACATTACCACCAAAAGCCAAAATTCTTGTCAGGATACCCTCTTGCATTTCTCTAAGACTGCAGGACCAAGAACCATCTTCTTTCAGATTTTCACTGATTTACCAGAGTATCTTGTGACACTCTGGCCTCCATCTTTCCTCCTGTCACACAGACACACAGACACACACAGACACACACAGACACACACACACACACACACACACACACACACACACACCTGAGACTGCCCCTTACTTCCTCACCACTGACAGTCTTCTCCCTGTACTGAGACATTCCTTGCCTCACCAAGAAATGGGAAGCTTGCCTATTTCCCTCTCCCAGGGCAATCATTCAGCTCTTACAGTCACTGCTTATGCCTATGGTTTAACAGGATCTCTCTATTATCCCCTTCCCTTTCTCTTAAGTCTCAGATCAGGTGTGCGATGTTGGGTTATGGTGGAACAAGAAGCCTTGGAGAATGCTGATGTTCAAGAAATGAATGATGTTGGGGGCAGAAGATGGGGTGAGAAGAGAAACTTCCTCCACACTGAAGGACTTGAATTAAAGTAACAGGCCTGACTTCTCACTGTCTTGCCAATTAAAGGGTAGAGTCACTACACTAATGGGGGTGAATTTGGAAGGGAGAACTAAGCAACGGAGACCCAGTCATTCCTTTTCCTTCAGCTCCAGTAATTGCCTCCTTATAGATTGTGCACTGAAGAACAATTAAAACTTCTCAACAAAATTAAAGCAAAACTAACCCTAGAACTCTGGCTGTAGAGTTGACACTGCTAGAGGGGGAGAGTTGGGGTGGGATGCACGGGAAGGAGGGGTAGAGAAATACGGTGCTTCTGTGGTGGATGTGGTGTGGTGAAATGTATCTGGAAAATGTGAAGCTATACTTCTAAATCATCTAAAGTGCTGTAACTAATGTTACTCAATAAAAAGTAACACAGAGAAGTATAGTTCTGCTTCTGGAAGTAGGTCTAAGGGAGCTGCAGGATCAACTGCTGGTGATCAAGAGGATTAGTCTGCTGATGCTAGAGAGTTTTAGTTTTAGGAAGCATATTCTTGCTGCACATCTAAACCACATCTCCTATATATATATATATATATATATATATATTTTTTTTTTTTTCTTTTGAGATTAGGTCTTGCTATGTTGCCCAGGGTAATCCTCTAACCATGGACTCAAGTGATCCCTTGCCTCAGCCTCCCAGGTAGCTAAGATTACAGGCATGCACCACTGTGCCCAGTTTTCCAGTGTAATTTTTATCACTATACTTTGCATTTTTATCGCTACCTGCCTAACTTTTCTTCCCATCATGCTACCCTGTTGGTTCCAAATGGATGCAGCAAAAGAAGGGGTATTGTTGATTGAACTGTTAGAGATAAGAGGAGTAGGTGTTCTCAAAAGAAACTTGGAATTAATGGCCAGAGAACAGTAAGACAATCAGGATGTATCAGAATTACTATGTGAACCCAGAACCTCAGTGGTGGTCAATAGGATTCTGTCTTGGTTTAAAGAACAAGGAAGATGAAGACTGAAGCTGCTCATTGGAACTAGCAGCTAGGAAAGTTTGGTAACCTGGGCAACAAATCTCTTCAAGGCTTTGTGGGTAGAGTGGGGAACATCATAATGCATAATGCATAATGATAAAAGGCAGCACATTCTTATTGTTTTTATGATAATCTTAAGGGAAAGGAATGATTGGATCATAGATAGAAGGAACTTGGGTTTATAGGATAATTTGTTGTTTATTTTGATGGAAAGGACTTAGGTTGCTTACATGTGGAGGAAGAGAGTAAATAGCTCCGGATGAAATAAGGAAGAGAGAGAATGATCAATGGTGGAAGCTTCTTGAGGAAGCAAGAGAAACCTAGTAAATTGTATTATTATTCAAAATGATTCCCTTGCCTATATGCCTACAGGGAAATTGTCCATTCTCACCCCACTTATCTTTGAGTTTGGCCACCATATGTTGTCAGTAGAATGTGTGTGAACTTGCCATACATACTCAGTTCTCTTTTTTCCCCCCTTTTACCATTTGTGGTACAAGAGCTGGAACCCAGAGTGAGCCACAGAGAGTGCACTGATAACACATGATGTAACTGAGAAATTATCTTTGATGTTGTATGTTCCTGATATTTTGGAGTTTATTAAAAATGAAAGCTGACTAATACAGATAGCAAGTATAGTCAGAGAGAAAAACTTGTTTTCAAAAAGAGGGCAAAATCATCTCTTATACTAAAGAGGAACAAAAGAGGAAAGGATAATTATGGATACAGATACACAAGTAAAAAAATGAGTTGCATTATGCTGAGAGCATGTTGAGGACACCAGAAACTCATTCACATCCTGTCTTATCTTTGCATTTATTTTTTTCTTTAAAATGAAACTGATTTTGCAGGGAGTGTTGACCTAACTATAATTTGCAGACTTCTTTCCACATCAGAATTGTCAGGGGACTTAACCATCTTGCCATTAAAGTTTCTCACATAAAAGTATGAAGAAAATAGACCTGTAGAACTTTTCCTTGATAAAAATGATGCTTGAGATGATGTCCTGGATTGCATTCCTCTAGTCCATTGCCTGTACCCCTAACATTCAGCTTGTCTGATGCAGGAGAAAGTGATGGGGGTAGCTTAACTTTGACAGGAAGGTAAGGTCAATGTAAGACTTACTGAATTTCTTTCATTCATTCATTCATTCATTCATTCATTCATTCATTCATCATCCATCCATCCATCCATCCATCCATCCATCCATCCATCCATACATTCATCCATTCCTTCATTCTTTATTTATTGAACCAAACTAATTTTCAGAGACAGTTTAAAAAACTCTGTCAAAATCTTGGTTTTCAATGTTTGTGCCAGGGTGATTGACTAAAATATATTTTTCCACCTTGTATTTCCTGTGCTTCCACTTTGTACCATGTCTTGCCTTCTGTACCAGGTAGGGCCCAGAGTTTTAATTAAAACAACTCAAAATCAATGATTCCTCTGTCCCTTGCAAAATCTGATATGTATTTAAAAAGAGGAAGTGGCAAAAGAGTGAAGGCTTTGACGGTAAGGAAATGGGGAAAGTTCCCATGAATAGGGACAAAGAGAGAAACACAGTCTGGGTCCTCAGGCCAGCCATGTAGTGGGACTCTTAGATTGTACTGGGACTTCCCTGAAGAGGAGTCAAGAAACTAGATGTTAAGACCATACTGAATGCTCAGGAAGGTAGACTAGAGTTCCCAAATTCCATGAATGGTACTAGAAGTCAACAACCAGCAAAAACCAGGGGATTACCCTGGGCTTGTACCCGAAGATATCAATGACCTCAAATAGACAGGAGATTAGTACTACCTGTTTGCTTGTTTTTAAGAAAATATTTCTGTATCCCGTATTATGGAATCAACTTGGGCCTGAGAGGGGACCCCAATAATATCTGAGTCTGAATATGCTGCCTGCTTGGTTTTCAAGAAGTAAAGAAGCAGGTAAGAATCAGAATTAAAATGGATTAAAGAAAACAAGGGAAATGATGTTTCCTTAAGTTGTACATTTAGCATCATAAAGGTTTTCTTTCTTAAAATCTAACTCTCATCAGTAATCTGAAATTAATGTACATGGTTAGAGCCTCAACAACTTCCAGAAGTTTCTAACCACCATGGATCTCTGGGCATAGAGGCTTCCCTCTTCTTGTAGAGAGTATGACAATGTCACGTGTTCTGACAGTGGATAGAGCTGGTGTCATCTCCAGAGGTAAAGAGCTCAAAGCCATGAACTGCCTCAGCTCAATGCCTTCCTTCTGTGGCTATTTAGAATTAGCTGGGAAGACTAGGAGACCAAAACTGGCTATGAGTCTCAGTGCTCAAGGCCAGAGAAGAGAGACGGAACCAACGTCTATAGTAGCATCAAACACTAAAGCTAACAAAACCAAATATTGACTTTCATTCCAAGAGCAGAAATGGATCTAAAACAAACATGAAACTAAAGGTCAGAAGCCAGAGAAATGGAAGAAGTTTGGAAATAAGCTGCAGAAGAACCTGGAAAACTGTTTGCCAGTCAAGCTCTCAGTGTTTGAAATATGAGGGTTGGTTCCAGTTTTTCCATTGAGCATGCTGTTATTTATTTTTGTACAGTGCAAAAGCAGCAACTGGTCACATAAATTCAAGAAAAATTCAAGAGTAATAAAAAATGCAAATCTAAGAAATGCTTTCATTTCATTCTCTCCTAGCCACATTATTAGTCTATAATTTCCCTTCCTGTGCATTGCTCCAGAAGTGAGAAGAGATCTTTATCATATTTTAGTGGTAGATCATCACCATCTAGTTGCAAAAATATCAGTGTTGAGAGAGAGGAATGTTTGATAATAACTGTGCTTTTTACAGTTCCAGATGGCCCTCCTGGTTCTTCTCACTGTTCCCGTATAGGAGACATGTAAACTAAGTGACAGGCACCATCTTAGATACAAAAAATACAGGAATAACAAGTTCATTGTCTAGAGCCTTGCCCAGCAAAAATATAAAGCAAGCCACATATGGGAGTCACATGGCAAGAGACAGATGAAATTAATTTTCATATTATTTTAAATATGTTTAACTTAACATGTCAAAACATTATTTTAATTATCAATTGAAACAAAAATTACTGAGATAGTTTTTATAAACATTTTTAGTCTATCTGTGAGATCCAGTGCATAACTTTCACTTATAGTACATCTAAATTTGGACTTGATCATATTTCCAGTATTTGGTAGCCACATGTGATTAGTGGCTACTGGATTAGAGCAGACAAGGCTAAAGGAAATCTGTACCTGCACATTACAAGGTCAAGGGCTCCTTGAGAACATGGCAGGTCTGCTTTGATTGCCATCATGTCCCCAGCGCCTCTTACAGTGCTTGGCATGTAGGAAGTGTCAATATTGAGTGTATAAATGGCATTTTCAAGCCTCTCTTCTCTAATTTTCATAAACAAGTCATTCCGTGTAATCAGTTGTTGCATTTAGAGCTGCCACTTGCTTTCTTTCAGTGCTCACTCAATCCTGAACGTTGCTACAAACTGAAGCAGTTGCTACAAAGTGATGACAAATTCTCAGCACCTGCTAGTCACCATGGACTAGGGGAGGAGGAATTGTGAATATGACATCTAAAGTGGAACTGTTGTTTCAGCTCCTTTTTTTTTGAGACCAGGTCTTCCTATGTTGTCCAAGGTAGTCCCTATCCCACAAACTCAAGTGATCATAGCCTCAAATCCCAGGTAGCTGGGATTATAGGTGCCTGCCATCATGCTTAGCTGCTTTTTCAAGACCTGGTCTTGCTATGTTGCTTGGGGGTAGTCTAAGACCTGCAAACTCAAGGGATCCCTGGTCTCCTGCCTCCCAGTGCTTGGATTAAAGGTGCGTACCACCACTCCCAGCTTTTGGCTCTATTTTAGATATTTAGTTAGTTGTATCAAAGAATATTACTTTCCCTGGGTGGGTGTTTATTACTATTTGGTCACCAGTAGTTCATCAAATCTTATTTTTTATTATTTCAGTTTGAGTATAGTTGCTATGTTGTAGATCATGCCATTCTATTTTAGGATCCATTGTTTTCAAAAAGGATTTACTTCCAATTGTATAACACAAACCATAGGAAAATTAGGAATTTAGAATAAATAACTTATATATTCAATTTCTACTTAATTTTTTTAAAGATTGCATTGACCCTCTAGAAGTGGACACTTCTTATCTGCCATCATTGTTTTATAACTGAATGTTTATGTATCTGCCTTTCCTCTTGACTCAGGATAATTAGGAGCAGAAACTGTCTTACATTCACCTGTCATGAACCCAACATGGAGTACAATATGCAATGGTAAACATACAAGTCTTAATTTACAGACACACCTGCAGACCTCTGGAATGCATCTAATTAACTTCATTGATGGCAGAGAGTTTCTTGGCCCAGCTATCTAAAATTCCTTACTTAGATATAGGGAAGCTTATATAGTATAAAAACTCATAAACCAACCTGATAAATTCTTGAAATGAAGAAATAAGACTTTCACTTACAAGTCAGATTCTCAACTTTATATATGCAACTTTTCAAAACTCTCACCTGGATTCATCTAGTAAATGAATCAAATAAATTATTTGGTCCGGGTGTGGTGGCACGCACCTGTAATCCCAGCACTGGGAGGCTGAGGCCAAGGATCGCTTAAGTCTGCAGGATTGGGATTACCCTGGGCAACATAGCGAGACGTAGTCTCAATAAATAGATACCTAAATAAATATAAATAAATATTTGAAATAGAATCTGAATCCTGACAATAATCTAGGAATTTTCATTGTTCGCTTAAGACTCCAACCCTGGGGATCCCTTTGAGTAAGTGAGAACTTCAGCCCACGCAGGGGCAGCTGGGATCACAGGAGCCTTAGTCCTCCCACCCCACAGAGCTTACTCACAACCGGAGAGTTGCTTATATACTAAACTGTTTTATTACACAACAAAAATCTCAAAATAAAATTTTTATTTATGTATGTCTTTATGTATTCATTTGTCCATCCATCCATCCATCCATCCATCCATCCATCCATCCATCCATCCATCCATCCATCCATCCATCCATCCATCCATCCATCCATCCATCCATCCATCCATCCATCCATCCATCCATCCAGTCATTCATTAACTAGGTCTCGCTATTTTTGCCCATGGAACTGCAGGCTCATGTTGCCCGGGGTACCACAGACTCAGCTTCTCAGGTAGCTGGGATTACAGGCGCACGCCACCACTCCCAGCTATTTTTTTTTGAACTAGGTCTTGCTACATTGCCCCGAGTGGGACTCGAACCACGATCCCTAACCCCAGCCACTTCATATGCTGAAACTTTCAGGCATGCGCCACCGTTCCAGGCTCAAAATAAAACTTTTAAAAGAGACATTTGGATTACATTTATTTCTAGAATATTTTCACAGGACAACCATTTTTTTCCCCAAACAAGTGTTAGGAAAAAGTTTATTTTTAAGTTTAATGTTTATAAGCACTGCAGTATAACTGGATCTTCATGCTAGATTTTATAGTCTTCCATTTTTCTCAGGTGAGAGCACTATTAACATTGCCTTCCAAATAATTTTCATTCTGTATGGAACATTTATTAAAAATCATTTTAACCCTTGAAAAACAATGATATCAGTTCAAATGTTACATCGAACATTTGATACGCAATAAAATATACCATGGTTAAAAATATTTAGAAAGAAATGCTATGAAATATTGGGGTAACATTACAATATCTCTTTACATATTAGAAAATAACCTGTGAGACATCTTCTTGTTACCATTTAGTTGCTTGTTACTGTTATTTTCATTTAAATACTGAAAATACCATTTAATTATTCTTCCCTCTCTATAGAAATAGAATAAAAATGCACAAGACAATATTCATAGGACAGGTGTTGAGGATGGACTATTTCAATAAGGTTGAGTCTGCTGAGAAACATGGAAATATTTCTCATATATATAGAAACAATGATATGGAAACAATGAGAATAATGGGTTTTCTCTTGTGGCTCCCACACAGGCAACATCTATTTTCAGGAAGTGCACAGCATTACTAAAATGTTCACTTCCACGGCAGCGAATTTTCATTGCTTTTGTAACAGTAAGAGTATATATATTTTTGCCTACAAAGTCGTCACTTATAAATTCATAAATAGGATGCTAGATATGTTGTTTATAGTCATTAATGCAAAGGTGATATTGTTTCTTCATGGCAGGTGGGCCAATTATCATCTTTAAAAGGCACCATCATAATGGGTTTGCTGATGAATAATGGTTTTATATCAAAATGCACTTTGAAAACATCAGCTAATTAATATGGCTCAGAAGATTCAAATAAAAACACGTTTTCTGCTCTTAAACTTCTAATTTAACAGAAGTACTTGGGGAAACATAATGATCAAGAAAAAAAAATTACATTTCTCCTTTATCCACTGAGATGCCAGTTGCAATATAACTTCTCTTTTTTCTTTTTTTTTTAAATAACTGTTTGTGTTAGAATGAAGACAACCTACATTTTATTATGGGAAATATAGCTTCAAATAATAGTCATTATTTGTATTAAATAATAGTCACACTTTTATATCTTAAGACCTGAAACTCTTCTAGCAGAAAGACGTCCTAGACCAGGGAAAATAGAGACAATATTCTTTCCAATCCATGGTGAAGGTCAAAGAAGCTATAAAAAGGGAGACTTTTGGGAAATTATATTGTGAAACTACAGGAATCCCACAGTGAGTGTGTGTCAGTCTTAGCAGCGTAGGGAACCAGAGGCACCTGGGATAGAAGAAAAATGGGTACATGTGCGATAAGGACTTGTTGAGACCTTTGTGCTAAACCTGGCCCTGCAGGAGCTACAATTCCAGTGAAATTGTGGCTAGCACAGGCTAGCCACACACATGACCCAGTGGCACAGGGTGAAACCAAGGAAGCTTGTCTGTCAGACTAAATCGATTCTGAGTGGGAACAAAGTTTCCTCCAATAAATTTAATCACTGACATGTTCACACTTGGACATAAGATTGCTTTTTTTATTATCTGATGATTTGAAAATTCTAGCATAGCAAATTAACATTAAAAATGATCCTGGAATTTTTCAGAAGACTGTTTTCCTTCTGAGGGTTGGATTCTCAACAATGAGATTTTTTTCAAAAAAAGTACTCTCTGAAGAAAAAAAAAACTGATAGTTGAAAAAAAATTACTGGGAGAGTCAGCAGACATTACAACAGCTGGAACTTCATATGGTGGAATTATTGTATAGAAACTATAGAATAGGTGCAGTTACAATGATTAAAGAAATCCAAAAGGAATTTAATAAAGTAAAGAATAGACTGGAAAAAAAAAAACAGGTAAAATTGAAAATGAATCCAACGAAACTTCTGGAAGTGTAAACTGGAGTCATCTTTATTAGGGACTCAATAGATCAAATTGCAGATCAGATGCATTAGAAGAGAGAATTAGAGAAGGTAAAAGGTAGAGCTGAGGAAATTATCAGTGCAGAGGGATGAATAGAAGATAAGAGAAGGTAGAGAGATGCAAGTAAAATGAAGAGACCTAATAGAATTCTAAGATGCATACAGGGAGAAAACATAGGAAAAATAAGGAAGAGGTGATATTTGAAAACAAAATGGAAAAGAATATTTCAGAATTAATGAAAGGCATCTATTCTCATATTTGGAAGCACAAGAGTGTGCCAGGATGGAGAGGGGATGGGGCTGTGTCATCAGGAATGCTACAAGGTACGTAATTGTCAGAGCAAGGACAAGCAATGGAAATGAGGATGCCAGAGCGTTTGAGAAGCTTAGAGCACAGGCTTAAAACAAAATTCTAGGTTCTTAATTACAACTGCCAAGTCAGGGGAGACAAATGTCCTCTGGGGAGTGAAGGGGAAGTAGAAGGAGAGTTGGGGTGTCAGAGTGGACAGAATCCACATTGTCTCTATTGAGAGAAGGATGAAAGGTGATTATTAGACCAGGTTGCAGGTAAAAGATTGCTAAGGGAACTAAAATTCTGGGTGTGTGTCTTGGACAAATATCCACATTGAAAGTCCTTTCACTTCCATCCCCAAATGTCTAGACTGACATTGTTTCCAGAAGCATCAGAAGAGCACTCTACTGCACCATACCCTCTACTGAGAAAGTCACACTTAGGGTAAAGAAGAAAGGCTGCAAGGAATGACTTCCATTACCAAAGAGCAAATATTGAAAGGTAAATTAGCTCTGAGAAACAATAAATGGTGATACAATAAACTTTTGATAAAAGTTGAATACAGAAGAATGGAGTGTGTATATGAAGGTAGGTGAGCTGAGAACACAACAGCAGATAATATTGCGGAAAATCTAAATAAATGGCAAGCCGGGCATGGAGGCTCATGCCTGTAAGCTGCAGCCTATGAAGCATCTGGGGCTAGGGATCACGGTTTGAATCCTGCCCAGGGCAACACAGCGAGACCTAGTCCCCAAAAAATAGCTGGGTGTGGTGGTGTGTGCCTGTAATCCCAGGTACCTGGGAAGCTGAGGCTAGGGATTGCTTGAGTCTGTGGTACCCCGGGCAATGTGAGCCTACAGTCCCATGGGCAAAAGTAGCAAGATGTAGTCTCAAAAAAGAAAGAAAGAAAGAAAGAAAATCTAAATGGCAAGGACTATATAAAATGATAAAGATAACAATTCACTTGAAAGGTGTGAAGTAAGCTGGAAATCAAATATTGGAAAACTAACACTGATACAAGGAAAGGAATAATGAGAGTGGAACTTTCAAAATCTTTTTGTTGTTATATAAAGAAGGAAGAGGTTAACTTCCTCTGGAGTCACTTTTGGTGTTTTCTTGTACTTTACGCATAATCTCTTACTTTTAGCAAATCTTGCAGCTACATCTTCAAGTCTTATTCACAATATGTTCATGTTACTACAGACACTGAAACCATCCTCACCCACAACAGTTTTCTGCATGGACATTTCAATTACTTTCTAGTTATTCCCACTGGTTCTGCACTTTGCCTACTAGAATTGGTACAAATGAACAAACAAACAAAAAAACAAACAAACAAAAAGAAACATCTGGGTGATTTGTTTATGAATATTCATACTTGCACTGCATTTCTCCAATGACTTCCCATTTCACATAGCATAAAGTCAGGGTCTTGGATACAGGTAAAAGGTCACAAATGGTTTCCTTCCCTATCCCAGTACCTTTCTTTACAGAACTCATAATGCCCTCCTCTTCCCCTCCCCTCTTATTATCCCATTGTTGTCTCTTTCATGAGCTTCATGTTCATCGATCATGCCAACCAGGCTTCCCAGCTAAGTCCACTGCACTTGCTTAATCTGACCTCAGATGTCCACCTCCCTCATACCCTAGCTTTCTTGAGTTACTCAAGCATGGTTACCCAGTGAACCCATTCTTGTTAATTCTATTTAAAATCCTTCCATGTCCTATGTTTCTTCTTCTTACCTTCCCCCCATATTGTACTCATCACCATTTGAACATTTACGTACATCTTTATTCTTTCTTTTCTTTTCGCCCCCACCCTTTCCTCTTGAATTATTAAGATATTAAATGTCTTATTTCTCCCCATGGGAAGGTAAATTTCAGGATGACAAGAAATTCTGTTTTAATTGTTATTTTCACTGTATCTCAAGGTTCTGAAGCTCATATTACTCACTCAATAAACCTTGGTTTGGTAAATGATTTGAGTGAATGATTTAATAATGTCAAATTTAAAATGAGGAGAAATATAAAGAAATGTAAAACACAATTAACAAGCTTGATTTAATACTAAACTCTTTACCTAATCTTTAGCAAATATCCATTACTTTTTGTGAAATTATAATGATCATCTGCCAAAACCAATCATATCTATTCCCAAAGCACATCTTAATGAAAAGCAAAGTTTTAGCTGTGATATACTGACTTTTTTCTATAACCACATTGCAATTAAGAAACAATAACAAAAGAAAACTTAAACAGTACCAGATGTTATAGGAAAGCAAAACAAACAAACAAATTAAACTTCCTAATTACCCATGAATTAAATAGTAGTCACTATGGAGCACAGGAAACATTTAGAAGTGAAATACATGAACATTGTACATATTAAAAATCTAAAATGACATTGTAGTGAAATTTGTATCCTTTAGCAAAAAAAAAAAAAAAAAAAAAAAAAAACCACCCCAGCAGTTAAACACAAAACAAGTAGAAGGGAAAAAAAAAACAATAAATTTAAAAGCATAAATATATGGAGTAGAAAAGTTAAACCAGAGGTGATCCATAATCCCTGAATTGACTCAGTACAAAGACAAGACACACAAACCTATTGATTAAAAAAAAAATCAAGAGCAAATGGCAAATGCACATGGTTGGGAGAAAGGGTATATAAACACAATATTAGAGAAACTTTTTAAAAAAAGAAGCTAAAATGAATGTTTTATGCCAATACATTATAAAAATTAGACAAATTGAAAAAATTCTAAATGACAACTTTCAAATGAACAATTTCATTAATTAAAAAAAATTCCTGCATGTTAAGTTCCTAAAGAAGGCATATATTTAATTATTCCCTTTTAATCATTTTCAGCTAAATAGTTAGATGATCATCTATCTATATTTATTTTCCTTTAGAGATTTACAATTATAATGCACATCAATCAAAATTCATTTAGTGACAGGTAAGAAAAATCCATTGGCTCATGAAAAAATAGAATTTCTGGAGTGTTTCTGACTTCCAGAGAACTGGATGCAGTAGTGAAACCTTTGATGAATGGCCTTGTCTCTCTGGACCCTGCCTTCCTCAGTCTTGTATTCATTCTTAGGATACTACTTCAGTGTGGTAGTTGACATGAGCACCAAAATTTCTGGACTTACATCATTCTCACAGCTAGTGGTCACAGAGAACAAAGAACTTTTCTTTCCTGAGAGTTTCAGCAGTGATCCTGAGGGTTGAATAATTGAACTGCTGACATCTTATGCCCAACCTTCAACTGATCCTTTTAACCAAAGGACAAAGTTCTCTAGCTATGTGCCCTACCCCTATCCCCACCCTCACTGGAGGGATGAAATTTATCCTTTTTATCCCATATGGACCAAGAGTTGGGAAATGACATAATTCTCCAAATTGACAAGGTGAAAATCATCTGTTGTTTTTGTGGATTATAACCTGTTTTAATTGAAGGTCTTATGACATGAGTTTAAAATTAAAGGGGACACGGAGGCCAGAACATCATGTACTGTGATCATTTCAATTGCACACTTGATAAACGGTTACTATGTAAAATGTGGATAATTCATTTTATCTGGAGTACTTCTGGCTTTCATTTTTTACAGCTCTAACTGAGCATCATGTATTCCACAGAACATTCTGTGACAGAAATAATTTCTCTACACTGACATAAATTTGTTGAATTCAGTATTCTGTACGTATCTTATGACTATTATCCACATATTAAAGTATATGCATAGAGAAAATTCAACATAGTCTAATATAGACTCTCAGGCCCTTCCCTCCTCTTCCTCCTCTTTTTTGGTGGTATAGCCTGTCTGACATCATGTCTTTGTCCCTGCTTAAGCTGGGAAAGACACATTTTCCTTCTTTCAAAGAGGAACTCAACGTGGAAATCAGTTATGGACTTACAAAGAGATGTTTGTCATTTCCCCAGGCTGCTGTTTTCTCCTTCCTCATTCTGCCTTCCCTCTCTACTTCCAGGATCCACAGACCCCCACCCCTGCCATGATACTTCATAAAAGTGTTGTTGTCTTCGGACAGGCCCATTCAAACCTTACAATGAAGCACTTTTGGTGTGTGTTTTTGCTTCATAAATGAAAGATGGAGGGATCAGTCGAAAGCTTGCCTGATGTCATGTGATGAAGGACAATGGTAAGGACTTGTAATTATTGCTGAAAACTATAAAGAGTTGCATTGTGGGGTATCTAAAAGAATGGTGAGCTTGCTGGAGATGGGAATAAAATCTCAGTTCTTCCTTCCTACCGCCTCTAAAGTGGTGTGCTCCTGCAGGGAACTCAGAACTATGCATCATCGTTTTTCAGTTCAAACCATGCAGCCTTAAATCATCATTGTCAAGGTCACTTGGAGACAAAAGCATCCTTAGGTGAGCACAGCAATGGACACAGTTGTGGTGCAAGTTATGTGAACTATTAAGAAATATACACACTGAAGAAGCAATTCCTGGTAACTCATATGGAGATACAGTTGGCAGGGATTCCCGTTGGCTGCCTGAACTGGAAGGCTCTGGGCTCTGGGTCAAATGACTCCCTAGCAGCGATGCCAGGTGATTTCAGCTGGGGGACTCATCCCTGCTTGATTCTAGCACCCCTCATTGCTCTAGCCTATCAAATCGAAGCATTGCACTTCTGTTCTGGCTCCCAGATTATGGCCAGTGTGGCCTCTGGCTTAAGGCATCTTCTTTTGGTCTAGTCTATCTCAGAGCTCTGTCTGGTTATTTTGGTCTTGTTTGGTTTGCCTTGGAGCTCTGATTAGAATCGGTGGCATAGCCTCCATTCCCAGTGATAGAACTTGGGGTGAATTCTTGTGAATTGGTCAAGTTATGCTAATGACCCCATGAAGAGAAGAGGATGATACAAACTGCAATACTGTTTGACCTGTGTATATGCTGGGGTCTGGGGAAAGGTAGCCTCCTAAAAGGACTCTAAACTATCACTCTATTTTCCAATTTTATTTTGTTGAAGTTCAGAATGGGAGAAGTGCCTTTATTCAGGCTTTTATTTCACTGCACAATAAAGATTCAGTTTTGGTGGGGGATAAATTAATGGTGGAAACAGGAAAACCTCAGGTTATTCCAGAAAGCTGGAGGCAGAAAGAGAAAGATTTAAAGGAGACAAGATGCTGACAGGCTGGCCCGGCTGTAGCTCTCAGCTCCAGCACTGCCACATGAGGAGGCTGCTCCCCCTTATCCAGGACTAGGGAGAGTAATGGGGAAATCGAAGATGGAGAGTGGTCTGGAATGGTGTCCCCATCACAAACAGGATGAGGTACTCATTTTGGTGGGAGAACTGCCCCATTCCCAGGAGGACAAGATCCACTGGGAAGACTTGCCTTTGGTGCAGGGGACAACGGCTGCCACTAGGACAATACTAGGCTCAGACCCCCTTTTCCATCTTAGATGTCCTGGACTGGAAGGATTTGGGGTCTGTTGAGATGACTCCTAAGCATAGCTGACCTGGTCAGTACTATTTTTGCTCCTGACCCCCCCCCCCCAACTGGGCAGATGTTCAGTTCCTGCAAACTCTTCTCTCATGGGGGACGAGGGAAGACTGAGAGTGAACAAGGCTAGGGAGGAAGCAAGAAAACAGCACCAAGAAAATCCAAATGGGACTCTTGCCCCTAAAACTGTGGTCCCTTATGCTGAACCCAAGTGGGACCCTAATGGAAACAGGATGTCCCATCTGGAATGACATCAAAGTTATGTTTTAGAGGGACTGAGAAAGGGAGAACCAGGACAGCAGAGCTTCAACATGGTTCATGTGGTCCAGCAGAAGGCCATTGAGGACCCTTCTGAGTGTTTGGAAAGGATCGATCAGGCATATCGGAAATATACAGATATTGATTCTTAAGGCCTTGAGGATGTCAGGATGGAGAACTTGACTTACATCTCTCAAAGTGCCCCTGACATCAGAAGGAAAGAGCAGGGAGTGGAAGGGAGCCTCGGCATGAACCTCACCAGCAACCGGACATTGCATTGAAGGCATTCAGCGATCCAGAGTCCCATAAGGCACAGACGACTGCCATTTTGTAGAACAGAGCTCTAAGGGTCAGAGACACAGAGAAAGTCATGCTAAGACCCTACAAAGGGATCAGTGAGGCATTGGAGGGAAATAGGCCACTGGAAAAATGAGAGCTCTGAGACAGCAAAATCAAAAAGCTAACTAGAGGGAGGGTCCAAAGCCCGCTGGTCTAGGGAGCAAGGTCTGAGGAGGACTGAAGGGCCCAAGGGGTGCCATGGTTCAGACAGTCGCTCAAAATCACCCCACAAGAGCCTTGTGTACAGTGGGGCACCAGACCCTGGACTTTCTGACTGACGCAGGAGCTACTTATTCAGTAATGAAGTAGTAACAACAGCTTCCTCAGACGTTGTCACTGTGACAGGCATTTCTGGAAATCTAGAAAACCAGCATTTCCTAAAACCTCTAGAGTGCACCGGGAGACACAGCTTTAACCCCCACATTTCTGTACATACCTGACTGTCCAGTTCTTTTGGGGAGAGATTTACTCACTGAACTGCAGGCACAGATTGTTTTTCTCAGAAGTTCAATAGCTTCACCTACAGATTCCCCTGGAACATGCCTGGCAGGTCCTGCTAAAGCCATGGGAAGAGGAGACAACCCATGCTTGGTGGCCTAGGGAAATCCTACCAAGGTAGACCCAACAGTGTGGGCATCTGGGAAAGGGAAGGGATGAAAGAGCTTTCATGGTCAAAATCCCATGAAAGGCCACATCCAGAGTTCCAAACAAGAAACAATACCTGTTACACGGGGAAGTCCTGGAAGGAAATAAATCAGTTATTCAGAGGTTTCAGAAATTTGGACTTAGCAAACCCTGCCGGTCTCCCCAGATACACTCCCACACTGGCAGTAAAACAACCACCTCTGATGTGTATAGCTTTTTACAGGACCTACCTGCAATCAGCGATTTTGTGCAAGACAGACATCCCACTGTTCCAAACCCATGTACCCTAATAGCCAGCACCCCAGGAGACAGCATGCTATTTTTAGTGTTAGGCCTCAAGGATGCCTTCTGTGTCCACAACTCCTGTTTGCCTTTGAATGGCAGGACCCAGTTTTGTTGGACAGTATTACCCCAAGGGTACAAGAACGCCCCAACAATTTTGAGGGCAGTCCTGGGTCAGGATCTAAAGGATATAACATTCCCAGAGGATGTGTTACTGCAGTATGTTGATCTGTTGATAACTGGGAGCTCCTTTGAGCAACGCCTTGCCTATACTCTCAAGACTTTAAACCTTCTGGCAGCCTGCAGATAGGTGGTGTCAGCGGCTAAGGCCCAAATCTGTCAACAGGTTGTTAAGTTCTTGGGTTTGACTGGGGACCAGAAGAAGATGATCACACAGGTTAGAACCCCTGAAAACCAAAAACTGCTAGAGGATTTCTAAGTGTGGCAAGTTATTGCAGAATTTGGATCCCAAATTTTGGCCTCACTGTTAAACCCTTTTATAAAGCTCTGCAGGGATCAGAATGAGACCCACAGGAGTGGACTCAAGAGCACTCACAGGACTTGGATGCTTTGAAAAGAAACTTGGCATCTGCCCCAGCCCTGGGAATCCCAAACTTCCTGAAGCCTTTTCAGTTATATGTGCATGAAAACGTGAGTTGCCCTGGGAGTTCTAACCCAGGTCATAGGTGGTTGTCTCAACCAATGACTTGTCAAAAATACTAAACAACACTGCACTGGGCTAGCTGGCTGCCGGCTTGCAAGCAGTAGCTGCTACCTGAAACTCTTACAGGAAACACAACATTTTCTTCAGACCAGTGCACAATGGTCTCTGTGCCCCAACAAGTGATTACTCTCCTGGAACAAAAGGAAAGCCTGTGACTCACTGCAGGCCAGATGGGAAAGTATCAGAAGTGCTGCTTGACGATCCCAATGTGTCTTAAAATGATAAGCAGACTGAGTCCAGCAACGCTTCTCCCAGATCCACGCTGGGGGCCTCCGTTACATGATAGCCCTGAAATAATAAATGACACTGAATCCTGTGAGCAGATTTACAGGATCTCTCCCCCCCCCCCCGTACTGATAAAAGGCAGATCTAACACCGAATGCTGATGGTAGCAGCTGTGTTCTTCAAGGCAGCTGGAGGGCTGGGTACGCGGTGGTCACGTTAGAGGCGGCCTTGGAGGTAAGGTGCTGCCACTTCAGCACAGAAAGCTGAGCTTGTGCAACTGACATGAAGCACTTGAACTGTCGCTGGGAAGAGGGTAAATATTTCCACAGATTTCAGGTACACCTTTTTAATGTTACGTGCTTATGGCTCCATCTGCTCGGTTCCAATAAGAAGGTCAAACATCCAGCAGAAATTCTTAGGCTGCCGAATACAGTTCCTGAGCAGGTGGCAGGCATGCATTGTTTGGGACACCGAAAGGACAGTACTGAACTGAGTAGAGGAAACAAGTTGGCTGGTAAAGCTGCCTAAGAGGCCACCAAGTTGCCTGGTATGTCACTTGTCCTGCTCGATTTGTCTGAAATTGGACCACCGTCCTCTGCTACTGTCCAGTGGGGGTTTACAGAGACTGCATCAGGCAACTACAAAAAAAAGTAAAATAAAATGAGACAACACTCCTCCCTACCCACTTGGTAGAACCAATTATTAAACAAGGACATGAGTCAACTCATTTTGGGAGAGACTTTCTAAGTAGTTATCTAAAGACATAGGTTATGGGTCCAGGATGACCTAAGGTCATACAGAGACCAACAGTTCACTGCAGAGTTTGCTAAAAGAACAAGCCAAAGATGGACCCTCATCAGAAAAAGAATTTTTAAAAAATCCTCCAAAATCAGGAGGCTATAAATACATGCCTGTCTGTGTGGCTACCTTCTCTGGTTAGGAGGAAGCATGTCCTAGCCGAACAGAGAAAACTATGGAAGTTACCAGAACTTTACTGAAGAATAGCATTCCTCAGCATCTGTTTGGCAGCATCCAAAGGGATAAGGGGACTGCCTTTATTTCTGAAGTAACTTGAAGGGTAAGCAAACAACTGGGGATCCAATGGACAGAATCCAGCTTGGAGTCCCCAGTCATTAGGTAAAGCAGAAAAAATGAATCATACCTTAAAAAAAAAACAAAACACTATTGCTAAGAGGTTTCAGGCCTGGGATCAGGCATTACCTATTGCTCTATTGAGTGTGAGAGTGGCTCCCCGAAGTAGGCTCGACTTGAGCCCTTACTCTATACTACAGACCAAACTGACTAGGGGACATGGCAATAGACCAAGAATTAAAAATTAGAAATTATGTCCTTACCTAGCGTAGTGCCTAGATACAATGAAAGCTCAAGCATTTGTTAGAAATCCTGCTCTTACATACCCTTTCCATCCATTCAAACTGGGTGATCCAATTCTTCTGAAGACTTGGAAAATAGGAACATCACAAAACCCACTAGCTAGAAGGTGCACTGGCACTTGGGAAATGCTCCTGTTGATTCCAACAGCAGTCAGACTTGCTGGAATCAAACCCCGGATCCACTACGCTAGAGTACAAAAATGCACCCCTAAATCACTGGAAATCCAAGAGTGGGAGACTTAAAGCTGGCTTTAAAAAGATAATCATGTTTATGCTTATACTAATAGCTTGTCCCTTATCTCTCCAGGGGGATATCCTATTGTTCAGACAGGATAAAAGTGTCTGGGTGTATTTGGCAAAATGTGCTCTGAATGTCTTTGACTTTTGCCTTGCAGGTAGGATTGATGTTGAATGGACTTTGACATCATGCCTCGTGGGGGCACTCCCTTTGAGAGTCTGCAGAATGACACCTTGTTTAAGTATTTGGACAAAGCCATGACATACTTCAATATAACTAGGGGCCTTTTGTAACTAAAAAGGACAGTTAAATGTTCATGTTAAAATTGATAAACGTGTCACCTGCTAAAGAATGTCTTTCCTTCTCAGTATAAAGGTGAGATGGCCTGAATTTGGCCACAGAAAATATCATGACCTGCAATGCCACCATCTCTGTGTCATATGCGGTGGCCCATTATTGTGTAATCAAAACTGATAAATATGAAGCATTTGTGATAACATGGATGAACCTAGAGAGAATCATATTAGCAGAAATAAGTCAGAAGGGAAAATAAAACCATATGGTCTCACCTATAGATGGGATGTAGGAATAGCAAGCAAAAGGACAAGAAAAACCCAAAATAAGCTGACAGTGGAGGTGTGGAAGGCTGCTAAGGAGGGGGTGGGGGAAGGGAGAAGTTGGGGAAGGGAGGAGCACAGGAAGATCAAGAGGAGGGCTCTTGGGTGATGGGGAGGAGGGAGAACCCTGGGGAATGTAATGATGTAATACATATATGCATAAACATATATAAAACTCAGAAAGTGAGAACAAGAATGGAAATCTCCCTCTCATCAATTTGTGATGACAACTTAACACCTGTGGAGTACAGTTGACTACATTTCTATGATTATTTTTGTGATGCCCATTGCGGTAAGATTCTGAAATGCAGAAATAGAATACCTGGTCTGTGTGAGGGTCAAAGGCTTAAACACAACATTGCCAACTCTCGGCGCCATAAGTCAGCACTTAAGGCAGATCAGAAAAGCCATCCAAGCAAATCAGGCAGCACTAGGTTATTTTCTACTGAGACACAATCATGGCTGTGAGGAATTTAAAGGATGGTATTGTAACCTGATTGAAAACACTCAACTTATTGAGCAAAAAATTAAGACTGATCAGGCTACTGTCTCAGACATAAAGAAAAGGGAAGTTTCTTTAGTCTCAATCGATCTCCCTTAACCTCCTGGCTCCCGAGTGTTGCAGGACTGAGAGATGCTTTGCTAAACTTTTTGTATGCGTTTTCTGTGGCATAAATACCCGCTGCTGTATACGATGAATTCCAGTGTGCACCAGTCTGCGGTGGAGGAGACGCAGACCCAGCAGGTGCCGTGACGACAACCACAACTGATTACACACACAAGGCAGAGAACTTTCTTTGACCTAAAACAAGGCTTATAGATATAAGGGTTATGACTAGTGGGGGAGTGGAGGTGGGGAAGATTGGGGCTCAGGAGGGGGAGCTTATTGGGCAAGACACTATTGGGGGGGAGTGATAAATCTG